>JACEVL010000440.1:0-279225 GCA_020284085.1 Aporrectodea caliginosa | reverse complement strand
GAATCTCTGCTTGGTAGTGCATGCTTTTTCATACTGTTATCAGCATAGTGTATATATATTTTTCTTAGTAAAAATCTATATAAAAGATATTATGTTTTGTCTTAAATCTAGCTAGAATCAATCATTTCTATTTACATGCGGCCATAATTTTGAGCATCATGATATTAATTAGAATAATTAAAAGGAAATGAAAATGAGAATAAGCTGAAATTTCCCACGAGTTAGTGGTAGGTTACACTATTGAGCTAAAGCGAAAATGTCCCATAAGTGAGTGGCAGATTCCACCATTGAACTGAAGTGGAAATTTCCCATGAGAGTGGGTCCACCTTTCAAATATGGTGGAGAGTAGCCATGAGCAAGTGGCAGACTCCACCTTTCAGATAGGGTGGAGAGCAAGTGGTAGATTCCACCTTTCAGATAGAGGGAAAAGTTCCCAGTTATGATGGAATATTCCACCTAAAGTAAAGGGTGGAACTGGACCACCTTTGTATAATGGTGGAAAAATTTCCACCCTAGGGTGTTGTTTGTGGACCACCAACTTTAGTGGAGATCTCCACCTTTCCCGAAGGGTGGAAAGTACCGATCAGTGAGTGGTAGATTCCACCCTTCAGCTAAGATGGAAAGGTCCCAGTTATGATGGAATATTCCACCTAAAGTCAAAGGTGGAACTGGACCACCTTTGTATAATGGTGGAAATATTTCCACCCTAGGGTGTTGTTTGTGGACCACCAATTTTAGTGGAGATCTCCACGATTTTTTTTAACAGTGTAGTAGGTCGCTTTCATGTACAGTCTTAACGCTTTGCAAAAGTCTCGATGATAGGAATGTTACAAGATCCGCTTTTCGCAGTCCCGAATATCTAACCAAGCCATTCTCTTTAGCAATGTTTCGTAATTGTTTTACTGTTTTCGTTGAGCAATCCATTTTATATATAGAAGATTTGTCTTTAAGTCAAAAATGAGATAACATTTTTCGACCGTGTGACGGCTCATCAAACTGTTGGGAACTTTCGCGCGCGATGACTCATCGATCGATACCTTGGGGATTTCCGATGAGTCATAGCGAGAACTTGGGTATTATATATAAATATGGTTTCTTATAGGTTCAATTTGTAATAATAACCAATAGTTTGGGTGGTTATAAGGTGGTTGTTCCAGATCAGAACATCTACCTCTACTAAGAACGAGTTACCTGCGGCGCTTGAGGGCGTCCGGCAGTGTTGTTAAAAGTATCGGGGAAATGTACTTAAGTAAAAGTAAACAGGACTTTTCTTACTTAAGTAAAAGTAAAAGTACTCATCGCAAATAATACTTTTGTTAAAGTAAAAAGTATTCTTCGAAATAATACTTTTAAAGTAAATAGTAAAAGTTCTGAGTCTTGAGTCTATAATTCGATCCACTTATTTACTTTCAAGTAGTGATGTGAGCTGAAATTTTCTGAAAATATTTTGCGGAAAATCATTCCGGAAATTTTCAGACATTTTCGGAAATTTTCCGCAGAACCGGAAAAATACATTTAACTCATGATGTCAGATTTTCAGTATGAGATGACTAGAAAATTTCTGTTTTTTTAAAGTTCCTTTCAATGCAGGCAACGTTCACCTTAAAAGAATTAAAATAAAGATTAGGGACTGTTCATTAGCAGTTCAGGCTAGAGTAGCCTAGCTTGATATGTTGTTAGTGTTATGAACTATCAGTATTATATACAGTCTGGGCGGAGACTTAGGGGGGGACAGCGGGGGGATGGTCCCCCAAAACTTGAGGTGGAGGGGACGGAGCTGTTTATATCCCCCAATATTTCTGAAATATTTCATGAATATAATAATAATAGCTGCAGTGACAGCTGGTTCTTATCAGCGCTCAAATAATAGAGCAATTTTTCAGATAACAGCTTAAAATGCTAGCATTACAGTGTGGAAATTCAAAAAATGTTTAAATAGGGCAGGGGCACATCTCCCTCATCCCCCTCCCCAAACACGACTCAAATAGCTGGTTCCTATCAGCACTCAAATTATAGAGCAATTTTTTCAAATGACAGCTTAAATGCTACCATTACAGTGTGGAAATTCAAAATATTTTAAATAGGGGAGGGGCACATCCCTCCCCAAGCCCCTCCCTAACTCAAAACGACTCAAATACATGTAAGCTACGAGTGACAGCTGGTTCCTATCAGCTCTCAAATTATAGAGCAATTTTTTCTCAGATGACAGCGTAAAATGCTACCATTGCAGTGTGGAAATTCAAAAATTTTTAAATAGGGAGGGGCACAATGCCACATACCCCTCCCCAAGCCCCTCACCAACTCAAACACGATTCAAATACATGTAAGCTACATGAGTGACAGCTGGTTCCTATCAGCTCTCAAATTATAGAGCAATTTTTTGTTCAGATGACAGCGTAAAATGCTATCATTGCAGTGTGGAAATTCAAAAATTCTTTAAGTGAGTCGAGATATCTTGAACTAGATAGCAATTGCAACTGACTCTAGATTTTACCATCTGGTAATGGGTGATCCTAATTTAGCGGGATACTTATCCCTTCAGCGACCCCTTGTTACCCTTACGATGAAAACTGCTTAATTTTAAATGCACTGTTCGAAAGGTTAGACAATTTGTCCTATCTGTTACCTGTAACAAGTTGCGACCTGTCAGCTTGGTGTTGTGAATAAACGAAATTGATTGATTGATTGATTGATTGAATAAATGATGATTGATTGATTGATTGATTGGTTCTTGAGAGTTGTGAACACACTGAACAGTAAGCGCTAACAGTGCCATCTATTGAATAAACATATCAGTTGTAATTACATAAGATAGTATAGAGTGAGTGATGTTTAAACATTATTATGTATTTAAATTTTTATTTAGTATTTATTATATTGATGGAAAAATATCGGAAAATTTTCCGGAAAAAAACACTTCGAAATTTTCCGAACTTTTCCGGAAAAATATGAAACTTTCCGGACAATTTTTCTGGGCCTCACAATATTTACTTTCAAGATGACTAAATTCTGAAAATGCTTGTCATTCAACCGAGGTTGTTTAATGTTTATGGTTCATTGTTATACCGGAAAAGCTAAAAAGGCGTTCGACTGCAAGAAGTGAAATGCTCAATCTGGGACTAATATAAAATAGCTCCTTCAAATCAGACCAGGCTCACCTGCTAAAATATGCATTCTCGCAATTTTTAGTAAGGAACATTGTAACGAATATTACGCGAATTGTAACGAAGTAAAAGTAGCCTACTGAATAATGGGTTAAATTTTACTTCGTTAAAAGTAAAAGTATTTCAGGCCTATTTCAGTTTTGTGATACTTCGTTACAAGTAAAAGTACTGAAACTTTTACTTAAGTACAGTAACGCGTTACTTTTACTTCGTTACTGTACAACACTGGCGTCCGGTCATGTATGGAGAGACCTGTTTATGCCTGGTGGCGGGAACATTGAAGGCTAGTCGGTGTGTGGTTGTGACGCAAAGTGGAGAGTGATGCTGTAGCCTACTATAGCCTACAACTATTACTACAACCAATGATGAGAGTTTCCATCACGCTAATTTGTGAATTCACCTCATGAAACTTCTTACTGAAAATTCCGAATAATCCTACATGTAGGAAGACCGGGGATGGTTGCAACAGTTTACACATTTAAGTGACTTTTGACCGAACTATTTCTCCAATTACGATACAAATAGGCTACAGCTTTGTCTTCCTCGAATCAAAATATGTTTCGCCTAAAGACGCAATTTAGTGGCCTATATAGTTAGCTAGTTGAATTCTCCTTGGATAAGCACATCAATGACATCATGATCACTAGCTAAACTTACTTGATTACGATTACGATTACTGACAGACCAGTGGCATCATAATGATACCAGCGATATCAGCACGTCGATAACAAAGTCACATACACGTACGGTGGTTCAATAAAAAGTAAGCCAAACTGTATAAACAAATATAAAAACTTGAACTAGATTTTATTAATAATATTTTCAAAATAAAAATATGCACATACTTACTTTTTTATTTTAATGACTTCCGGTTTATATTTCCTACTCAAAAAGCAGACGATAATACGATAGAAAACATAAACAAGAAACTAGCAATTTCGGAAAAAATTGCCTTTAGTAAAGAAGATTTGCACATGATAAAAGGTTTGAGGGAATCCAAGAATTACAGCAGCCGTCAATTTCTACCAGAGTTTCCAGAAAAACACTGGACCAGAAGCGGATTAGAAAAATTGTTTTGAAAAATTAGCGCAACAGGGTCAGTCGACTGCGTCATTGGTAGTGAAGGTCATCGCGCGCTGAAGAAAACGTTGCCCAATGACGCCAGCGCATCCAGGCTTGCGTGCAAGCAGAAGGAGTACATTTTGAACGTCTTCTTTAATTAAATAATCAAAGCATACTATTGAGACTTTCTTCACAAAAATATTAAATACTGTTTTCATCTTAGAAGTACTTATATGAAATACAAAGTTTGGCTTACTTTTCAGTGTAGTATTGTTATCAATATGAAACTGAACTTGATTCATGGGTTGGATTTGAAGATAAGACGCAGCGGTTGAATGCATGGGAGCCAATATAGTGACACTTTTGAACCTTTACAGAAATGTGAGTGATAGCAACCCTAACAGAACCACCTAGAGTCCTAGATGGATATAATCTACTGTATGCCCTTTAGGAAACTGATCTTTTTTATTAAGACACTGGATTCGAAATTCTGGAACAGTTGCCGAGCCATGAATTCTTCCAATATTATTACTTTTGACAAGTGGGTCAAATTGGATATCGGTCACAGTTATAAATTCCCTTAAAGTTCTCACTTCTTTAAAGCGGGGTTACGATTGCTAGTTCTGGTTCGCTAGAAGAACGTCCTGTTTCAATGTACTATTGCTGATAGAGGCAATAATGTGTAATGTAATGTAACAACATTTATATAGCGCCCCTTCAAGATAGCTACTCAGAGGCGCTCTCTGCGCTAACCGATATGATGTTAAATGTTATTACGAACGAATATATTACATCAGCTAGCAAAACAATGTAGGCCTACAGTAAGCTAGAAGAGTCACCACTGGCGGGCCTACGCGCACACGAGGAACCAACCAACGGATTCCCGTCGACAGCTGGAGATGGCATGGACGTTCAGAGTCTCTGGGCCAAGTTGCGTCGATAGGGTAGAGCGGCCACAGGTGACAGCTTTCGCGCACACGATGACGCTCCCGACGAGTAGGCCTAGTCCCTCGCTGGTGGAAAATGAAGCACGTCAAAAATGAAGCTAGCCGTCGTGACGCAATGAGTACGCAGGAAAGGCACTCGTCGCATGTCGGTCGGTAGATTGAAGAGCCAGCAGTGATTAGCCTAACTGTCGAGGTCACTCCAATGGCCCGCGTCGGTCGCCCTTTACCGAGACGAAAACACTCGGCTAGAGGCGGCGTACACGGTCCGTATGGCGAATGAACGATGGGCTTCATGCAGTCACATGGGCCCAGGCGACTTGCGAAGAAAGCCCTTTAAAAGTATGAAATCCTTGGCGAAAAGACAAATAAGTACGGTACGCAAACCTAGCACCAGAAAACTCCCAACATTTTCCAAAAGTTTCTGGGCAAATTCTGCATTTAGATGAAAATATCCGTCGAAATGACGCAGATGTCGATCAGTCGACCGACATGGCCGATTACATACGCAGAATGTAAAGCAGCAGATTGTCCACTTGAGCAGTATTTCTGGGATGACGAGAGAAGGATGGTTCTTAGATCCGCCTCAGTCATCTTTTAAAGGCGTTCGGGGCAACACTGCCTCTTAGAGTAAACAAGAAGGTTGACTTCGGACGTTGGTAACCTCACCTTTCTTATGAAGTTACGAAGGTAGTAGACTGCTTCACAAAGTGATTCTCTTAGGCAAATTTTAAAACAGATACGAAGATGCTTTTCGGAGAGAAAGGTTAGTTATCTCACATGTGTAGTTCTGCTGAATTAAAAGATGGTATGCGGGAATCAACGCAGAAGCGAAGCAAAAAAATGAGCTGAAACTATCAGTTTTGCTTGGGTAGCCTAATAAGATTAAATTCGGAACTATCTTTTTTAGCATGACAGATATTTTATATAGGCCTATAAAGTTTTAATGAGATAATTAGATCAGCTTAATAGCATACCAAGTGGCATCTCGGCGAGTCTTTTGCCAATATGTCCTTGTGAAGTATCGGTCAAGGCAGTTATAAACTTCTTGAAATCCTCAACAGATTTCCGACTGATAATGGATAAAAGTATCTCATTCTTCAGAAATCGATCCATCTCAGAAGTAATTTGGCCATATTCTCGTTGGTTTAGCACTTCCTGTGCATAAAGATTCGTTAAAAGACCAGAATCAGGATCTAATGACTCTGTCAGCCAAACATAGTTTTGACGGATAAGACGAGAATGTTCGGACACGGATTGTTCACCTGCAAATAGTTTAGCTTCACAAAATTACACCAGCTTTAACTTTGTTCTAATTGGATTGAAATCGTTTGGTATGTTTTGTTTCCTGGATCTGTTTTATAATGGCTTTCACCAGAATATTTCTTAATATTGTAAGGCAGCGAGTGACATGAGATCATTCTCAATATCATAAATGGAAGACCGTAGGCCACTAAAATACGGTGTTGGTAACAAGACGAAAACCGCCACTTACCTACGCACAGAGTCTCTTCATCAGAAGTTAAGATCTGATACACATGGTGTTGTTTTGTTTTCTTTAGCGATTCAAGAAAGCATTCGTATACATCTCGAGATTTCACATTAATGATTTTCAGCAGCTCTTCACTCGCTCTTATTGGGGTTGAATGGAATTGACGAAGATGTTCATGTTCTCTTGCAGTTAATTTTCCACTCTGAAACATCTGTGTCACTACATCGGGAACATTTAAGTTGTTGAGCAGCTGATCGTAGTGGCGTCGGATACGGCTTTCGTGGTCCTCTATGAAAGAAGATTCGTTATCTGGTTAAACAATGGTGGAAATATTTTTCTAGTTATTTTCTAATAGACACTTCGCGAGAATTTGCAATTTTATGAAACAGGCATTAGCCTAGGGCCTATCTTTATTTTCTTCACCCGTGTAGGCTACAGAATCAAGGCAGACGAAATGGAGGCCTCTACTTTTTTTATTTATGTTACAAGACACCAACTAGGCCTAAATATAAACCTCCTACATCTTAAGAGAGGGAGAAAAGGCCTCATAAGCCTATATGTGCTTAATATATGGCCTACGTTTTAGACAACTCTATCTTTGACCAACCCTTAGTGGACGATCTCAAGGGTTGATCGATGATCATCAGTAGCCAATGGTTTTCCTTTACTAGAGCTTTCCTGAGAACCGTGAATGCATTCGGATCGGATGAGTCTAAAAGACAGTCGAGCAGAGCGCGGTTTCTATCTTTTGATGTTGACTCTGTGCTCATAATCTGACGCAATCTGTCGCGTGCGACAACGCGTTCTGTCTGCAGCCAATCACTCAGCGAATCAGCGTCGATGTATGACAGAAAGATCTCGTAGTTCTCTTCTACCCTCGATCTTATTTCATCGTTCGATGGAACAGCTGCAGCTGTGAATAAAAGAACCCGGATCAGAGCACTTATTGTAATCGTAACCACAATATTTTATTGTTTCTTCGCAGCGTTAACCCTGACGTGTAGCCCATATAGGATCCATCCATGTCAGATTGCCCATATGCAGCTCATATACAGGAACCATGTCCTCACATGGGACCCGATTAGAGCCCGTTTGGGTCTCATCTAATGCCCATGCAAATGCTGGCAGGAGTATTTCATATGGGACCCATATAGAGCCCATATGGCTTCCATCTGATGCCGATGGAGATGCTCGCAGCAAAAACGCTTAATGCTAAAGCTACGGCTTCTTTGCACCGTGTCACGTGGCTGCTTTTTGTATAGAGGTAAATTTTCATAGGACTACAGGCCATTGAATAGCCTACACGTCAAGCGTAACTGACATTGCAAATACAACGATTGTAGTTGTACGTGTTATAACACGTTAGTAGCCTAGCGACTCTATTCTGAGCCTAGATTGGCTCATCGGCTACTAGTCAGAATATGCTGTTAACGTCGATTGTCCGTTGAAAGCACGTGTATTTTCTGTTATGCGGAGCCATGCAAAATTATATTTACATTAGAAGTTGACACTGCAGAGAGCGGTGCACAACGGTCTTCAAAGCTTAAAACCATGATCAAAGGATTTTCATAACTATAAAGATCTATCTAGACACAGCGAAGAGATACAGGCTTAATCTTCATCTTACCTTTTGTGGGTTGATCTATGACCTCCAGAAGCCAGTGATGTTCGCTTTTAAGTGCTTCCCGTAGGACAGTGAAAGCGTTGGGGTTGTTCGTATCGAGAAGCCAGTTCATCAGTGCTCGATTTTTGCGTCGATCTGTTGGTTCTGTGCTCTGTATCTGCTCCCATCTTTCCCTCTTAATGACGCTATGCTGTATCAGGTAATCGATCAGTGTATGACAGTCGATATCCGATACGAAATGAACAAAGTTATCCTGCACACGTTGTTTGATTTCCTCTCGTGTTGGATGCTCTGCATAGACACAAATGAAAGGCATAGGATAGAAGAAGATAGGATACTTCAGAACTGTCACAGGCTCTCTACTAGGCCTAAATGTGATCCGATACAGAATGCTAAAGCGGGCCTATAACAGGCCTAACATCCACGCAGTGTTTTTCACTGAGTCTGATGTCTTTTCTTACCATGCCAGAATATCCATTGGATTAAATGGGACCCATATGGCAGTGTTTAATGTAGACGTCTCTTGGGGGGAAGTTCCCCTCAGGATCGAGTTCCCCAGAAAAATGAAAGACATGTAATTTTGTACAGAAAGTGTGAAATTTAGGGATAATTCCCACCCCAGGATTGATCGTCTACCCCCCCTCCGCGGTCAGGGTGGATCGAGGAGGGGAAATTTCTGGTTACTACCCCTTTGAAAATTCTTGGAAAACTCTTGTTACCCCTCGAGAAAATTGCCTGGTTGTCAACTTTTCAAATATGTGGGATACCCCCGAGAACCCTCGATTCCCTCCCGACAGCAAGGGAGTAGATTAAATACTGCCCATAATGGGCTCTGTATGAGTCATATATGAGAATATGGGTCCTACTTGCTCCATTTGGGAATGCTGGCAGGGAATAGGGCCTAGACGTTGCTAAAGGGACTCGAAATAAAAATCGGCGGATCTTCGTTTAGTTTCTGGACAACTAAAGATCAGAATAGATCAGATCAGATGGAATCAGAAAATAAACTGCCGAAATATAGACTATCCTTAGGGGCGCGGTGGTGTAGGGGTATGTTCGGTGCCTTGCAGCCGGAGGGTTGCGGGTTCGAATCCACCTCAAGCCGTCGCGTAGGGACCTGGGCAAGTCCTTCACTCGCAATTGCTCATGCGCTTCGGCGTGAAACTCCGATTCATTATCCGCGCTGTAGTCGGTATCGTCTCTGAGTAGAAATCTTGAAGGGGTGCTATAACAAGTGCTCAGACATACATACATACATAGGGTAACCTGGGGTTGCATGGACCCTGGGGCTATATGGACCATGGTGGGTTACCAACTAACGTAGGTAGTCACTGGCTTTTAAAGAAGTTTGTCTATATTCATTTGGATGTTCTAGTTTACAATAATTCTCTATGTTTTGGGCGTACCCGATGTTGTTACATATGTCGTTTGACCGATCTACCATATCACGTATAGAGTTCGTCAATTACTATTTGTTACTAAAATATACCACCCAAAATTACGACTAGTTACAAACGTCGGATAAATATAAGCAATATATAATTTTTTTCGTTGAAATGTCGCGCTTTTGAAGGCTATAATATATGTTTTCATGCAACGTGAAAGATAATATATTGCTTAGCTGTGGGGCAGTCGTGGCCCCTGTTTGGGGCTGTATGGACCCACTGTAAAGGGGCTGCATGGACCACGGTCCATGCAACCCCATAGAGCCTATTTCAGTTGAATTCTATCATATTTGAATACAATAGTGATTGAATCTATCTGCATTAGGCTTATTATTATTATTTTAACCCTAGGTAGATATGACCCCTCAGGTTATACAAATTTTTGATACCGGTTGTAGGCCCTAAACATATCATCATCATCATCATCATCATCATCATCATCATCGTCGTCGTCGTCGTCGTCGTCGTCGTCATCTTCATCGTCATCATCATCATCATCATCATCATCATCATCATCATCATTATTAGAATTATCGTCATCATCATCATCCTCATTATCATGGATTCAGTTTCAAATATGTAGCGAATGGCACATTTTGAATGTGCCGCTGCCAGTCTGAACCAGCATAGTTTTGTATGTGAACTTTGCACATAGGCTACGCCTAAACACTGAACCCGTTACCCGTTGAACATTTTTGAGGACTCTTATAGTTGCTTCATAGTGTTTAAATTTTGCACCTTTTAGCCTAGTAGGCTAGTAGGCTATAATAACTTTATGACGTGCAATAGGTTAAATTATGCAGTATTAAAAGCGTGTCTAGTCAGCAGTCTTGGCAATATTTATGAAGCTTTGTAGTACTTTTACATTTTGGATATTGCCTAAGATCTACTATAAGTATCAATTGACAATTATTGTTAATTTCCAATCTATTCATCGTTTTTTACTCTAGCCATGTGACCAACTATATGCCAATAAACGATTTGATTTGCTGAAAAATATTATTATTAGACCTGAGGAAACGAACAGTAATTTTATAACCAGTAAAATGCTATGTCCATTGGATAGGGGCAATATAGACCTGGTCCATATTACCCCATTTAGGTGTGTCCATATTGCCCCGACCATGGGGTAATATGGACCTTTTTGTAAGTTTTACTTTTTTCTATATTTTGAAATAAATTGATGTTAATTGTGCACAAACAATTATGTTTTTGTTTCGTTATGATGAAAGTGTTTGCATGCAATTTGATTGGACTGTATGGATGCTCAATTTTGCTCAGAAATACTCATTAAAGTTAGGTGGTCCATATAACCCCATGTTACCCTACATACATTATAGATGGAATGGATTATGATTAATGGAGCAGGATGGAGCAGAACAGGATAGAACAGAATAGGTTAAGATAGGACAGGATAGGAAAGGATAGATTAGGATATTATAGAATTAGAATAGGATTGGATAGGACACGATAGCATAGGTTTGGATGGAATATATTAGGATAGGATAGGACAAAATAGAATAGGATGGTTTAAATAAGATGTACAAGATAGGATGGATTGGGAATTTGGGATAGGATGAGATGGAACTACATAGATGGTCTGTAGTTAGAAGAGACGATTGGCGGGATGGGATAAGAGAAGGTAGTATAGCCTAATATTGGTTGAGTTTGTATTAGCTTAGCCAAAGCAAATCAAACAAATCCCAATCATTTTACAATAGCCCACATTGTCTTAAAAAAGATCATAATTAAAAGTTTCAATCTACTCAAACAGCGTTATTTCAAAATTGAGATTAGTAGGCTGTAGGCTATCGCATCACATTAGGTTAAGGTTTACAGCAGACGATCATATTAAATGGTTATTCCTACCCATTACGCTTGTCGACAATGGAAATCTTTCCGTAAGCTCTGGTTTCATGCATCCAAACAGTTAGTAAGCTTCCGTTGTCAGAAGTATTGACCGTCGCTGCAATAAATTATTGTCAACAGTCAGGTATTGCTCCAAATGTCAAGCCGTTCATACAAGAGTTAGAGTTCTCTATGTTTCTCCGAAAGACTAATTCCACTGCAAATGGTCAGAGAAACAGCCACAGCGCACGATTCAATTTTAAACAAATTAACCGATACATATAGGCCTACCCTACAAGCGACACTCAGCCTTAAAACGTATCAGTTTACATTAATTTTAGTGTTATGTGTCAGTGACGGAACATCAACTTTAAACATGCCCCGGGTTTCCTAGGACCGCATCGCAGAGGCGTGAGTCAGCAGTGTCGCAAAGATGTTCAAACGATGGACTGTCCTCTGGCAGGTACCGCAGACGAATCAGACGCCGCATCGCCGACTGAGGCGGTTCTTTTCTTGTTGCCCTGCAAGCTCCCACCAAGCCGCTTGGCGCTTTCTTATTAGTGGAAGTTATAGAGATACTTTATTTCAGTTTAACTATAATAGATAGATATTACACGTCCTCTACTGCCGTCTTATTTGTTGAGCTGGTACCAATTTATGTGCCGTACCGTAGGAGATACCATTGTAGCCTAGCTGCCTAGCTGATCAAGTCGACAGATTTAGCGAGGACCTGAACTGTTACTTACAAGTTCCATTACAGTTGATGCTTTGTACATTAGACACAAGAGCTATGGAAGTTATAACTGCAATTACAGTTGTTAATAGAACTGTTTTAACCATTGACAGTTTGAGGAAGAGCGTGCAATTGAAATACATGAGTAATTTAGATGTATACTGGATTATAAGAATACAACAGTCGTCAGCAATTTTGGCCAAGAGACAGTCCAAGTCGACGAAGTCGATCGAGTCGATCGTCGTCCGAGCCAAGTCGTTCAAGTCGTCGAAAGGTCGGCGAGTCGACGAAGTCGATCGAGTCGATCGTCGGCCGAGCCAAGTCGATCGTATACACTCGACTCGATCGACTGCGAGTGCGGGGTATAGCTTATAGCCCAAAATTGAACCACTTCCCTGTAAGCTTGTGCGCTTCAATTACATAAGAATTGACAATGTACATCTTAAAATGGAAAACCTCATGGCTAATATTATATGTAGTGCCATAAGCTTACGAACAGATAAAGGGCTGTACATAGAAGCACACCACGGGTGACAATGCAACTGTCGGCTATCAAGTTTGACGTAGGCCCTACATGTTAAAGTATACAATCCATTATTATGATATAGCCTATTACTACCCACGACTCTTAGACTTTCATTCCTGACGGGTTAAATAGACTTATTTTGGATGGGTTTTGGTCCCAGTCTATCTAACTTACCTATGTGCGAATTGAGTGTCAGTGAGGGCAGGTTAGAAAATGTATTGCTGAGCAGGGTCAAATGAAACCGTAAACAGTTTGTCATTAGGCTAGCTAGTTTTGAATTTCCAGTTAAATTACGGGATTACGTATTAATTTGCAAATCTAATATAGCCTACTAACTTCGTTAGCGCACTCATCATATCAATGGTCTCTTCAAGTGAAATCGTAAGGTTGTAAATGCATTAAAGAAACCCGGTCGAAAAACAAGGACCTTAAAATGGAATATGTACGTTAATCACAAGCTCCCATGGCAATTTTAAAGTAATTTCTTACAACCTACTCAGAAGCAAACACACATGAGTATCGGATGGTGGATCTATCTGTACGAAAGACTGCTTTTTAGAAGCCTTCATTTCTAATAGTTTCTCTCATATTTCTCTAATATTTGGATTGCATAGCCTACATTAGTAAAGTAAACATTTATTTACTAGATGCATAGCAGAATGAGAATTTAAAAAGGTGATATGCCTTGGCTAGAGTCACTTACCCTGCCAGGCTTCTCACACGAAACCGTTATACAAGTTATTCAATATCCATATGAGACCCATGAATAGCCCACATGGACTCATCTAATGTCCATGAAAATTCTGACAGGGTTCCAACCATAGCAGACTGCCTACAATTATTCTCAAAAAGCGACCAGGCGCACAATTATTTTATGTGGTGCATTCATGTGAAGAATGTTACAACGTAGGCTGCATGCTTATATTTACCAGTCCATGCATAACGCGAAGTAGGCTACAGAGCGAAAATAAGTGATCACCTTTGACCTTCATCGAGGCTCTCCAATGTTGTAGCGTTGCCTTTGTGAAGACACGACTCTAACAGGCGACGTTTGCAGAGTATTTGAATAGGCCCTATCATGATCGTCCAACTTGCATAGACTTTCGAGGTTATGCTCCTTCAGGTGCTATGATTAGTTTTCTGGGTTACTGACCCTATAGGCCTATACGGTCTACACGACATCTTCTGCCTACTGGTGACGTCTTCTGTCCAAATAATCCAATGAGTCCTAGCATGAACTGCTGAAAGATTTAAGTCCTACTATGAATGCTAATGAGCGATATTATGATTATGACTGCTCCCTTATACACAACTGTTAACAGTGAACACCCAGACAAGGAAGTAGCCGATAGGCAAAGGGTTTTGCAGATATTGTTACCGTAAAGGCTGGCTCACAAGGGCATAACCAAGGTATGTATGGCATGTTTAAAATAGGCGGAGGGAAAGGGGTAACAGCCAAACCAATGAAATCGTAGACGTCACTGTGAGTCTGCCGTATGCGCCCAACCTGTATACAACGCTGTCAAACATCCTATAGAGACAACTGTTCAGAGGGTTTTCAATACTATCAAGCAAAAAGGACACGTGAGCATGACCGTAGCCAGGATTTTGTTTCGGGGGGTGTTTACTCGTTCTTGAACACGCCGACAAGCAACCAAGTCAACCCTCTATAAGGGGTTTGGAGGAGCCCTGTGAGGTCTCAAGGCACTGTAGAGCTGCATCATCTAAGTTCACATGAGTGCTCTTAGTTCATACACCGTATATGTTAGTAAATGCAATATTTATGTTATACATTAAGGTCACTGTAATAAGGCCCACCTAAGGAACTTTGCCAAAAACGGCTACTGGTATGGAACTGTAACTATGGAAACTAGTCATATGATGAGTGTATGGAAGTAGTTACATAGTGGATTAATTATTTTCATGAAATAAAATTCCACATAGTAGGAAATAATTTTTTTGTAGAAGGCATCATGTGGGCCTTATTACCGAGCACCGCATGTAATAAGGCCCAACTTAAAAAGTGTCTTTTGTCGTCGTTTAAATGTCCGCTTTACAGTGTCAAACATGAAATTGACACTGTTTCTTATGAGATGGACAGCTATTGATTGATTATAGCCGTCCGGAATAAAATAAATGTGATGAAAATGTGTAGTCATTATAATTCAGGCCTGAAATTATTATTTTAAGGCTTATATTATGTGGGCCTTATTACCGAGCACCGCATGTAATAAGGCCCAACTTATTATTTTATTATTTTATTATTCGTCACAATATGGGCAAACGAATGTTTCTGCTTCTACTATACTGAATCTAAACCAATACATTCATCATGTAACCACTGTCCGCACTGTCCATATTTCGTCATGCTCAACTGTGTATCCTGTCTGCACACAATGCATAGGGCCTTATTACCCACAGAAAGGTGGGCCTTGTTACCCTCACCAGCACGCCATGAACACTTCGACCAATATCCGGGTAATTCTAAAGTGCATAATTAAGTTTTTCAGTCTACATAGTCTTGCCAATATCCGCTGTTTACATATATTATCATAGCAACATGCATGCAATACGCAGACTGAGGATTAATTACGATATTAACACAACCGAAAATAAGAAAATTGCAAAATAAATTATCGCAAAAATCTTGCCATATTTTTAATTCAAAGATGTCGCCGAAAAGAAAACCCGTGATCAACTACAGTAATCCACAGATGAAGGCCCGTCAACAATATAAAATTCTGTCGACATCTGACGAATAGATTCGGAGATATTTGAATTTTAAGTGCGTGGGCCTTATTACCACCCCGGGCCTTATTAGGCACAGTGACCTTATTTAATTTCGGGGGGTGTTTAAACACCCCCTAAATACGGCCTTGCACGTGAGTGAGCGAGCAAGTCATTAACCTACAATGTCCTGTCATACTATGCATGTTGCATTGTCTAACAAGGCATTATTATATCTAGGCCTAACATATGTGGCGGGAATTGATGGATGTTTTCATTAAGTTCAATTTCAAACCTAATAGGCTACTAGGGCCTATTGGAAAAGAATTTGAATCAGCTACCTCCGCTGAGGAAGCCTGTGCCTGTCCTAAGCCAGGATAAAGGAGGAGGGTTCTACGGTGGGCTTGCAACCCACCCAGGTAAAAAAAACAACCAGCAACAGAAACAATGCAGAAGATTCATTCAACTCGCAACAGGAGACGGTGGAGGATGCCAGGGCCGTAAATCACGGAGAGGGAAGGGAGGGAATTCCCTCCCCACTTTTAAGCTTGGGGAGGGAACGTGAAGTAATTCCCTCCCCACAAATTTGTCTAAGCTGTGTCATTTTTATAAGCTGTGTCATAAATATTATGGCACCAGCCTCAATCGCCCCAGACTGTTCCTTGGGAGAGTATCGAAAATTTGTTGTAGAGTTATATACCTAGAGTTATATACCTACATATATATATATATATATATATTCCACAACTGCGAACCCACAACGGGGGAGTACCTCCTCCCTCATCATCCCTGGGGGGAGTGGTATCGCTTTTCGCCGTTCCCATAACCCCGGCGACCTCCCGGGTCAATAAGGCCGAACGGGACAAGGACATCAGCGGGGGGACTTCAAGAGTCGGGGAGCTGAAAATTGGCAGTGAACAACGGCGAGTAGAAGAGGGGAAGATTGGGGTTTTTGGAAAACTGGAGGGTGAATGCTTTACTCGGGACTGGAAAGTGGACGGGATATATGGGGTCCAACTCGTAACCGGGAGTTTCTAAGTCCGTACGACAAAGGAGTCGGGAGGCGTATACAGATTGGCGCTGAGGGAAACTGAGGTCCATTCATCTACTACTCGCTGCATTCTTCATCCGTTCGCCGATGGACTTCGACTCATTATCAATGCGCTGCCGACAGTAGGCCTATACGCTACCCTCGCATACCGGTCATTGTCTCGTCGCCCTCCCACCACGCGTCATTCCGCCTCCTCGGCCTTCACGGTATTATTATTATTTTTATGTAATGTCTAATTGAATTCGAATTTACACTTTAATTGCTAGTTTCATTTAATGTAGGCCTAATGATTGGACAAACTTTA
This sequence comes from Aporrectodea caliginosa, assembly GCA_020284085.1. Taxonomy (NCBI): domain Eukaryota; kingdom Metazoa; phylum Annelida; class Clitellata; order Crassiclitellata; family Lumbricidae; genus Aporrectodea; species Aporrectodea caliginosa. Next base: position 262,305 of record JACEVL010000440.1, on the reverse strand, counting down.
CTTCAATTCACCCATTCATTCATTCATTCACAATCGGTTGTTCTTGTACAATACCCTGAACCAGGGTGGATGACAGGCAGACGCTGTTTTCTGTTGTTGGCGTGGACGCTGTTTTTTGTTTGCAAGTTTTTCTCAGGTGACAAAAATTGTTTTAAAAGGATCTTTTCGGCCAAAATCGACTGTAATTCTTATGTTTCTTTGTAATACCGTTGGTGACTGGTATTTAGAATCGCGGTCACGACTTAGGCCTAAGGAATCTCTTACCTACAGTGCCCTTTATGCCACCTAAGCCTTATATCGCCTGGCCTGAGAATTGTTACAAATAATATACATTTGGTTGTTGAAACAATAATTAATTATAGGTTTTCTTCTTCATTAATCCAAAGAGGAAGGACGATTTGACGTGACAGGTGCTATATTTCATTCTTAGAGAGGGCGATTACAGAATGGAAGACATTGGCCAGTTTTAGACAGAAGGCTATTCAATCTGAGCACAGATAATATATATAGGCCGGGTTTTAGGCCCACAGTAACATAAGGCATGGGTCCAATATTATTTGTCGGGGATTAGAGGTACATGCCTAAGTATATAATGACCGGTGCGTGGGCTTCAGAGTCAAGTTCAGAGAGAGAGAGAGAGAGAGAGAGAGAGAGAGAGGAGGAGAGAGAGAGGAGGGGTGTGGAGAGACAGAGACAGAGGGTCTGTTCACAGAGTTGAAACTTGATAGTTCTGTAAGCTGTGCACAGTGAGACTGAAGTTTATGATTGGCCCAATCTTTGGATGGTTTGGTAGTGGTAATTGCAAATAATTATTATAAACTGCCACCCAATGAGAGACTCATCAGAGGCACTTCTGACCTAACATAATGAAACCACGATCGAACAAGAATTGTCTTCAAGCGTTTGCGGACATATAGGCTCTGTCTTATCTTATCTATTACATGATTACCATAAACATTCAAATGCAGGGTGCAGATGATATAAATGTCTTTAATATTTAGGTTGAAGATTATATAAATGTTCCCAATAACTTTAATTTTTAACCTAGTGTGCAACTGAACTAACTCAGTAGTGGGCTTCTTAATGGAACTATGGACACTGCCGAAGGGTCAGTTTTCCCTCCCCACATTTTGAAACAGATTTACGGCCCTGGAGGATGCTGTCGAGGTGGCGAAGGACACAGAAGAATTGAAAAACTGCGTTGCCCGATGTGCAGTCCTGCACGGGAAGGACTAAGGTCTAAGGTCTAAGTATTGAAGTGGAGCATTGGTCCCAGTAGTTGTACAGTTAAAATATGCACGGCTGTTTGTTTTGATTCTAAGCAAAATCGAATTTCAAAATCAAAATCCATTGGTTAAAGCCATGTAGGCTACGTAGGAACCGTGAGGCTACTGAGACCAGAAGATTGGCTACGAGGGGCGTGTGGGTGAGCGATTTAAAGCAGGTGAGATTTAAATCCTGAATTAAACGACGCCAAGGGAGCTTAGAAACAGTCAATAAATTCCAGGGCCAGAAAAAAACCAAGAACGCAGTCTCGTTTTGTTCGGGACACAATAAAAGTTAGTACATCCAATGAGCGAGTCGAGTTTTCGTGAACCTGATGCTTTAATAAAGACGACCGAGAAGTTGGTTGGCTGATGTTTATTACTTAATAAACTGAGAAAAGTTCTAAGTATATACAATCTAGATCTTACTATATAGTAGGCCTATACATTGTCACTGCTGTTCAATTTGCTATGTAAGTTATACAAAGAGTTATAGCTGACCAAAAGGCCAAAAGTTTATATGAAAGGTAATCGAATAGCCTATTGTTGCTTCAAAGTGGCTTCGGTTGACCATTTGATGGTTGACCATTTTGGTTATTGACCATTTAGTAGTTAACCATTTGTCGGCGATCCCTAATTAGGTGGCTATCCATCTAGCGTGTTACCCGCTCTGCATATGGTTGACGTGGTGGTCTTCCATCTGGAACTATGTCACCCGCAAGGTTAGGCGGTTGCTGTTCTCCTCTGTAAGGGTCTGTTCTAGGGAATGGTGTAGGTCCGTAGTTCACCTTCGGTCGCTGAAGTGCTGGGCGCTCCAACTGGGACTTCGGCGAAGGCGTGTATCTTCCACGGTATGGTCCTCCCTCGACAATCTCCATCAGCAGAACCAGCGCCACCAGAGGTCTGCCTAAAATATCACCTTCCAATCCTGTCTCTTCTAAAGCTTTATCTAAAATCTGAGACATTATTTGTAATTGAACTGCATTAAAAGATTATTCAATGTCTGGTCTGTTTAAACACGCTACAACCAAAGTATAAACATTAGCTCTTCAAAATCAGTTAGACTACATGAATACAATTATGCAAGAAAATACAATATCTACGACATCCTAATCTAAATTTCTAACCTGCAAAGAAAATGCAACCACTTTCTGATTAAAAAGCAATTATATTTACTAGGTACATGAGATGGGATTTCCTTGAGCTTCGGGACAACGCCTTCTGCCTGCAGGTTCGATTCCAGAGTTACTCCAAAGGTAGAACAGAGAATGACAGGAACGAACTTCTCGGAATTACACGCTCCAGATTAATCCTTCAGAAATCTTGCGGATCAATTCGTCACATACTTAGCCTACATGTAAAATTAGTAGGCCTACTTCGAACCCCAAAGCTCTAACTCTTATTCTCAATACTCAAGACATTCTACGGATCGGACTGACAAAACTCCGATGACTAATCGTAGTGGATCCCTTCACGTCCCGGGCGTTAGCGGAACCCTAGTACTACATTCACTCCCGTCGCGTTAATGGCCAAAGCATGTCACGTGAACTTGCTTATTTCCCTTGGAATTTGAAATGACGGACATCTTGTGGGTCGGTTAGGGCAAGGCCGAGAGCCAGGATTTTGTTTGGGGGGGTGTTTACTCATTCTTGAACACGCTGACAAGCAACTAAGTCAACGGTATATAGGGCTTACGGGTTTGGGAGGAGCGTTGTGAGCTCTCAAAGCACTGTATACAGCTGCATAATCTAAGTTCACACGCGTGCTCTTAGTTCTTACACCGTATATGTTAGTAAATGCAATATTTATATTATACATTATTTACTTTCGGGGGTGTTTAAACACCAAAAATATACATCCCCTAAATACGGCCTTGCGGTTAGGGTGGGATTATGCGTAGTGATGGTCGGTTAGAGTCAGGTTTGGGCATCGTGAGAGACGGTTAGGGTCAGGGTTAGGGTTAGTTTCGTCATTAGAAAATATGGTTAACAATCTTCCACCGCATTCGGGAGAGTTTATCGGTTGGCTCCTTTTACGTGCACAAAATCATGTGACATGCATTGACCAATAGCGTAGCGGGCGTGATTCTAGTCCCAGGTATTAGGACCACGTCGGGCGTGACTGTATCCACGACCATGACTAATAGGCCTACCTGTTTTAGATGGGTGATACAATGCATCTAATCGTCGGCGAAACGTATGAACCTTTGTAAAATATCCAATGCCTACATAGACCTAGTAGGCCCTGACCACTGTTATATCAGTGGTATTATAATTATAGGGCGTATAGCCTTGTAGCCCAAAATTGAGCCACTAGCCTGTAAGCTTTTGCACTTCAATTAAATAAGAAGTGTATGTACTATGTACAATTGTACATCTCAAAATGTAAAATCCCATGGCTAATATTATATGTAGTGCCATAAGCTTACGAACAGATAAAGTCTGTCCATAAAAGCACACCACGGGTGACAATGCAACTGTCGGCTATCAAGTTTGACGTAGGCCCTACATGTTAAAGTATACAATCCATTATTATCATATAGCCTATTACTACCCACGACTCTTAGACTTTCATTCCTGACGGGTAAAATGGACTTATTTTGGATGGGTTTTGGTTCCAGGCTATCTAACTTACCTATGTGCGAATTGAGGGCAGGCTACAAATGTATTGCTGAGCAGGGTCGAATGAAACCTTAGACAGTTTGTCATTAGGCTAACTAGTTTTGAATTTTCAGTTAAAATTACGGGATTAATTATTAATTTGCCAATCTAATATACCAACTTCGATTGCGCACTCATCATATTGCAAACATATCAATGGTCTCTTCAAGTGAAATCGTAAGGTTGTAAATGCATTAAAGAAACCCGGTCGAAAACCAAGAAGTTTTCTGTTTAGATGTTTTGTTTCTGAACCATGTGTAAAATCAGACGATGCTTTTTGTCTTAAGGCATGGAAGTCAGATTAGCAAAAGTAGCTATAACTAAAGGCCGCATTTGTACATCATTCCATATTAGTTTAGAGTCTATACAGGGCATCCTCCAGATAGTGTTGCAAGGTGGTACTTATTCGGTATATAGAGCGCTCGGTCTGTGTTCCATCTTAAGATGTAGATGTAGAATATGGGTTGGAACCCCGCTGAATTGACTTGTAACGACTGTGGGCCATTTGTTTGCGCACTTATCCAAGCATGTCACCAAGCAGTCTAAGTAGGTACCGGCGTAAGCTGGGAAGTGATTCTGCGATTCAATGGTCGTGTATCAAGAAGGACCTTGGGCTTCAAGGACCTTAACATGGAATAGGTACGTTAATCACAAGCTCCCACGGCAATTTTAAAGTTACTTCTTACAATCTACTCAGAAGCAAACACAGATGAGTATCGGAAGGTGGATCTATCTGTACGAAAGACTGCATTTTAGAAGTCTTCATTTCTAATAGTTTCTCTCGTATTTCTCTAATTTTTGGATTGCATAGGCCTACATAGTAAAGTATACATTCATTTACAAGATGCATAGCGGAATGAGAATTCAAAACGGTGATATGTCTCGGCTAGAATCACTTACCCTGCCAGGCTTTTCACACGAAACCCTTATAAGTTATTCCATATCCATACGAGACCCATGTATAGCCCACATGGACCCATCTAATGTCCATGAAAATTCTGACAGAGTTCCAACTGCCTACAATTATTCTCAACAAGCGTCCCGGCGCACAATTATCTCATGTGGTGCATTCATGTGAAGAATGTTACAACGTAGGCTGCATGCTTATACTTGCCAAGCCATGCATAACGTGAAGTAGGCTAGGGATTACAGAGCGAAAACAAGTGATCACCTTCAACCTTCATCGAGGCTCTCCAATATTGTAGCAATCAATCAATCAATCAATCAATCAATTTCGTTTATTCATCACACCAAGCTGACAGGTCGCAACTTGTTACAGGTAACAGCTAGGAAAAATTGTCTAAGCTCTGACAGTTAATTATTAAATGGGTTGAGATAGCAAGTATTATCTCTGCTCTAACATTTAGTTACTAAAGAAGAATTAGGCTAGCGGCAATGTTAGTTAGGGCGACAAACGAGGTAGCTAATATGGTATAAACCGGAGATAATGTAGCCTATTTAGTAGATATTTTTAAATAATACACGTGATATGAAATTGCGATCGTCCTTGGTTGGGAGGAGGAAACCGTGTGGCCTCGGTCTTAGCTCATAACGGAGGTGGGGGCGGCTTGGAGGAAAGAGTCCACGCAGAACATGGCTTTCATTAGCGTTAATAGCCGCGAATAATCGGCCATCAGCTGAATCCGCCAGCTCCGCAGCGGTGGGAGCGTCGGGGCCAATAAGGCCTCTGCGCTTCATCCTGGCTATCCAATCGGTAGAACAGTCCATTTAATGACAAGCGTAGAACTTATGAAATCACGCTTTTACATACGTTGCCTTTGTGAAGACTCGACTCTTACAGGCGTTGTTTGCAGAGTATTTGAATATCATGATCGTCCAACTTGCATAGACTTTCGAGGTTATGCGCCTTCAGGTGTTATGATTAGTTTTCTGGGTCACTGATCCTATAAAATTATAAGGTCTAACCAGTGCTTAAAGTGTAAAAAAAGAAGTGCCTGGACGCCCCTTACCTTTCCCTCCCCTCCTCCCACCAATACCCTTTTTCCAACCCCTCTGGGCCCTCTCCCCAACTTCCCATCCCCTTCCCCAGTCCCTCTCCTCAACCCCTCTCCCTCCAATCAGAGGTGCGACTATAAAATGTTTCCTGAGGTGCTCATATTGCAAACGCCGAAGGCACGATCGAAGCCGTGAGTGCTGAGTTCCCATGCGTATAGGTCTAACGACTATGGTGTCTGAGGGAGCGTCGTGAGCTCCCTCAGCGGGGTCTGGGGCGGAACCCCAGAAGCCAACGCATTTTGTAGCAATTGTCATCAAATGGAACACGTGCTAGGCTCTTGTTTTCCAGCAGTTTCTGAACGATAAAGTTATGAAAACTTCATGGTTTATCCAGATTCCCAGGCTAACACCACAACAATTTCAATGTTTTATTTTAAAAGAAACAGGTTTCGTCTTTACCTTTCGCCTTTCGGCTCTTTCAGAAGTGTCTAGTTAATTTTTGCTGTCAAGATCCATTTTAAAAAAAATTCTGTTTTTGTAAATTGGCTATGCATTTTGTCCAGTTGTATAGCCGATCGATGCCGCTACCTTGTTAGCAGATATTCTCAGTAGGCTTTGCAATCCTGTGGCACACATAGTTTTCCTCCGGTGACTTCTTGTTAGACGAAGCCTAGAAAATGCTCTCCGGAACAAAATGTGACTGGTAGGGCAAGGGCATCGTAATGCGGAGCTGGCTGAGTTTTGTGTAGCGAAACAATTCATTTAATTCCAATTGACAATTTTCAACTCTTACTAAGCCATTACTTCCTTCTGACCTGTTTTTCTTGCCTTTGTTTTCCCTTGTATACATACAGCGTTTTTTTCTGTTGTTAAAACTATGGGGGGACCCGATAGCGCATTGGATAAAATCTGGCGTAGAGAGCGAGAGGTACCGAGTTCGAGCCCCGTAGGGCGGACGTGCTTTGTAGGCTGCTATTAGTGCCGTGTATTGCTGGCTGTCTGTTCTGTTAGTAGTTAAGATTTATGTCTTCTGTCATTTGCGTTCTTGTGAATTGTTTCAATTGCATAACTATAAATTGCACCGGTTGCGATGTGTCAACCGGATTGTTTCAATAAAGGAAGAATTATTATTATTATTAACTCAATAAACGGATAGGGGCCTATATGATCATGAAGTCGTATGTTGTCTCTCAACAGTTTCTGGGTCTTGCTGGTGAATTACGTAAAACTGGGACAGTTGGTGTTTTATAGGTCTAGGTGAATCGTATCGTATTGCATCAATGCGTTGTACTGAAGTCATTTAACTTGACGAGTTCATTCAGTTATGAAACAGTCAAGACAAGACTCACAGTGGATGTGAGTCATGTGACAGTCAGGTAGATCGTAAACTAGGCCCTAGTTGTTAGGGCCTACGAAAACTCAGACGATAAAACCGGAAGCGTGTATAATTAGGGACGTGCGATCTGATGAAAAGTTAACTAGAATGTACAAGTAAGAAATTAGGTGGAGAAACAAGTTACACTTACACGGTAGAACACATTCAGAAATCAAAATGACAATATGAAATTTCATTGGAATCTTAAAAATATTAAATGCTGTTGAAACTGACGTAGAGGAATTACACTGTTGCATAGACGCTGCATGGACGGCGTCCAGGCGGTGCTGCCTAATAAGTGGCAGGACGGCGTCCAGCCTTGAAAATAAGTGCCTGGATGCCATCCATGACCGTCCATGCACATTGCACACTTTAAGCCCTGGGTCTAACGACATCTTGTGGCTACTGATTTTGGTGACGTCTCCAGTCTAAATAATCCGCTGAGTCCTTGCCGTGAGTGAGTGAGTGAGTGAGTGAGTGAGTGAGTGAGTGAGTGAGTGGGTGAATATACTGCCAAGTTCGGTGCGTTCTGTCAGTTCCTTATGCACTACATAACATACAACTGTATTTTATATTGTCTTTCTTCCAAAGCTCAGAGGTGCACACATAACCATATGACATAACATCGATGTCGTCGAACAATTAATTATGCGTGCAGGACTTGCCCAAGGTCTCTGCACAGTGGAGACTCGTTGACAATTCCTGATTATCAGGTCTACGGGAAAACCCAAGGTCGATTGGAGATTTCATCTAATAATAGTTTAAGCCGGAAACGTCTCCACCTTGCCATCATGCCCATACTATGTGGAGCCCGTATAGGACCCATACTCCCATATGGAACCAGCGTAAAGCCAATGTGGTTCCCATCTATTAGGATCGACTACTGCGGTACCATCTTTGCTGGCCTTCCCTTGGGGCTCATTGCTCAGGTTGAGCGAGTGCTTTGTGCAGCTGCTAGGCTTGTTGGTGGTTTCTCTAAATTTGACCATATCTCGCATTATAATGCGTGACGTACTCCACTTGATTCCTGTTTCTCAGCGCATTCAATGTAGGATTTCAGTCTGAGTCTGGCAGTGCCAGTTAGGGAGACTACTTGCGTGAGTTCTGTTGCCCTACCTCGGGTTTAGCTGCCCGCAGAAATCTTCGAAGCAGGACGTTATGGCGCCGCCGTTTTGGCGCCGGACATTTTGGCGCCGCCGTTTTGGAAATCAATTCTTATTATTAATCCAGCTCCCATTGAAACAATTATTTTCATCAATCGAGAGCCCATTGAAACAATTAATTTCATCAATCCAGTTCCCATTTTTAAAACAATTATTTTCATCAATCCAACTCCCATTGAAACAATGTTTTCATCAATCCAGCCACTATTTATCAAAAAACTTTCTCATAAATCCAACTTCGATTGCGTGTTTCTGAGATAGTCATAATTTACCAACCCTACGGTGGCGTTTAAAAGGCCGGCGCCTAAACGGCTGGCGCCAAAACGGAGGCGCCAAAAAGTCACGTACCGGAAATCTTCGTTCTGCATCTCGTGGCGAACTTGCTGTTCCCTTTGCGCGCACTTCAAAGATGCAACTTCGTGCCTTCTCAGTGGTTGGGCCGACCATCATGAATGATCTTCCTTCAGATCTGCGTGTTCTCCTAGCTGGAGACTCCGCATACACCTTTTACAAGAATTTGAAAACTGTTCTTTATCGCCGGAGTTGGGCTGAGAGCGACTCTGAGTAGGTTATCTTGGAGGGCGCTATATTTGTCCTCTGAATGAATGAATTTAATGCCTATGGAAATGTCGGCAGGTCGCGTCGTAATAGTAATCCAAAAGGCATGCAATCAATAATCGATTCCAAGCAAACAACTGGCATTCGAAAATCACAATCACGAGCAACTGGCATAGTCAGGCAAGTGATTTCAAGCTTAGCAAATTTTAGTCCTGAATTAAACGACACCACAAAACCACCGGAGCTTACAGAAACAGTCAATAAATTCCAAGGCCAGAGTTTTCGTGAACCTGCGTTTTGAACAAAGACGACAGAGAAGTTGGCTGGTCAATGTTTATTGCTTAATAAACTGTGAGACCAGTTTTAAGCACAGGCTATGCTTTGCAATACAATCCAGATATTACTACATAGTAGGTCCTATACAATGTCACTGCAATTCAGTTTTCTGTCCAAATTTCAATAAAACATCAACTTTCTTTATTAAAAAAATGAACGCCAGTATTGTACAAGGATCTGGGCTGGGTCCTGTAGACTTTATAGTGGCAATATCGAAACTAAAACCACGACACCCTACAAACAAAATTATAAAGTATGCGGATGTTAAGTATGCAGCTACCTCCTTATTCCATCAACAAATAGCGAATTGATAACATCCGAAATCGATCATGTCACCACATGGGCTGATTCTTGCATTTTAAAACTGAATCATTCTAAGATCCAAGAGATGATAGTTCGGCGACCAATGAGAGGGTTGGGTGTTGATCTTCCAAAAATTACACTGGGCCTCGCCAGGGTAAAGCACACGAAGATCGTAGGTGTCACTTTGTCAGAACAATTCAACTTCGACACGCATGTTAACAACATTGTCATTAAGGCTAGGCAGTCAATGTCTGCCCTCCGCGTTCTAACAGCACATAGGATAAAGGGCCAATCTCTGTGTGATGTAACAAATGCTAACACAGTGTCGCGGATGCTCTATGCGGCCCCGGCGTGGTGGGGCTTTGTGGGGGTAGAGGAACGCACTCGTTTTCAGGCAACTATACAGCGACTGGTCCGGTCTCGTTATCTACCGGAATCCTACCAAAGTTTCGAGCAACTTTGCAGAAAAGCAGACTCTAACCTCTTTTCTACAATCATCACAACCCTGCACATGTATTACATCAACTACTGCCTCCCGTGAAAACTGTTTCATACTCGCTACGCCCCAGAACCACAATAGAATAATACCTAAGGCAAACTCTCTATCTCGTAAAACATTTGTCACACGGATGCTTTATACTTAATTTTTTTATATTTGATGATCTTTGTACACCAAAATGCGGTTAGAAGTTGGTTTTTAAATAAAGGATATACTTACTTACTTACTTAAAATCCACTATGTTCAAACACTTCTGCTGAAATAATCAGCCCCGATATATCAGTCAGTAGAACAGTAATGGCAGCAAAATTTGGGATGACACTCCGGTAATATCCCACCAGGCCTAAAAATGACTGCAGCTGTTTTTTTCGTTAAGGGTCTACCCACAGAAAAGATTTTTTACCACCTGCGGATTAGGTCCCAACTTATTTTCCACCACTCGGTGACCCAAAAAATCTAGTCAAGACTTGCAATTTCACACTTTGAGGGACGCAGCATCAAATTAGCCCTCCTTACACGCTAAAAACCTGCTCTAATGCAGACATATGCCTTTCCAATTGTTCGTGTGACACAGAACATAATCAAAATAGTTATCTAAGCCTGTTAGACCTTGCAACAATTTCCTCAGGGTTCTACTGAGAGGCGCTCCCGAGCCAGGCCTGATCATAGAGAAAAGTATTCAGTTGTGAATAGAAGGACGTAGAATGAATACGAGGGGATAGGCAAAGGACGAATGGCAAGTCATTCCACGTTGTTGGACCAACGATAGAGAATGCTCGGCGCTGCTTAGTAGCAGTGCGGGCAAAAGGGACCAAAAAGTCACCCCTAGAAGAGGAACGGAGAGGCTGAGCGACCTGTGAGAGAAGAAGAGAGAGTAAAGATGGAGCGTAGGTAGCGAGGAGCTGAACCCAAGACACATTGCCAGACAAGAGAGCAAAGCCGATACAGGATACGATGCCGGAGGGGAAGCCAGTGAAGGGTGTGATGAATGTAAGAAGAAACACTACTATAGCGAGGAATGGAACCAACATATGTATGGATAGAATATGGATTTTAACATAATATGTTCACATTGTTCGTATTTAGTAAGCATTACTGAGATACTGCTTCCTTTTCTACAATTCTGTTAAGTTTTTAACGTAGACCTCTCAGAGTGATGCCGCATCTAACGGAGGCTTAGTGGTGGAATCGGAAGCCAAGCCGACTTGACCAAAGTGACGGTTTCTTTCTTTCCTTCCTTCTTTTTCAACCTTTCCTTCGTTCTCTCCTACTTTTCAATTTTTTTTATGTCCAACAGTCACTCCTTTTTTAATTTGTCTTCAACCCTATTTTGCCACCCCTGCACAAGTGCCGCCCGGGGCGACTCGCCCCAACTGCCCCCTTCGGTACGCCAATGAATCTTGTTTTCCAGGCGTTAAAGCACGTCTATTCACTGCAGTTTTTCCCCGCTAACATCAAAGTCTTGCAGAAGCGTCCAGCCGTTCTATATTTCTACAACTTACACGAGTGTCAAGCAAGCTAGAGGAACAACGTGAATGATAAACACTAAACGGAATGTTTATGATACGGTGTGCACATTCCGGAAATCCGGAATATCAACCGGTAACAGTGTTATGAAACCTGATGATCCAGATCACAATCCAGCTAAGCAGACAACTGGACGGAGTCGTTTGCTGTCCATGGGCGAACTGCCTCCGCGGCCAGTATGGTCGAAGCTGCCTACCCAATTAAGCGGCGTTGATATACACAGAGCAATGCATAACGTGTCTGCTGTCGGTTATGCACATAACCGAATTATGTACATATGCGATATGCATTTACCCAGAGTTGTCTGCCATTGAAATATCCTATATTAAAACGGAACCGGCCAGCCTCTGTGACCAATTGACCATGTATTAATCTTGCCAAGTACAGTGCTGTGCGTTTGCTAGTGCTTCTCAATAAAGGATAAACTTACTTACTTACTTTACTTATGTATATCTCAACTCACATGTAAGCTATAATGAATTAATGATAAATGAAGCGTCGAATTTTATGTTTTCAACGTCAAGGATTCGACTTCGCGTAGTGATAATGTCGTGCGAATATTGCTATCCAAGACGGAAGCCAATTTGGCTTCCGAAACGGAGAGATATGTATGTCTCAGCTCATAGGTAAGTTAAAATGACAAATTAAGTGTCGAATTTTATGTTTCCGACATCAAGGAATCGATTTGACGCAGTGGCAATTGCGTTGAAATATTACTATCCATGATGGCCGCAAATATGGCTGCCAAAACAGATATATACATATTGACCGCCATCTTGAATAGAAACATTCGTACGCGATTGCCACTACAAGATATCGACTCACTCACATCGAAAACATTAAATCCGACTCTTCATTTGTGATTGTAGCTTACCTATGAGCCGAGTAAAACATGTTTTTGTGCGTTGGCGGCCATATTTTCCGCCATCTTGGATAGTAACATTTTCAGGCTATTGCCACTACGACGTTGAAAATATTAAATTCGTAACTGTGTTTGTTATTAAAGCTTACCTCATTATCATCATCATCACATATCCGTTTATTAGAATAAAAATCAAGTTAACACCATCGCAACTTAAACGGGCTGAGATATACATATTTTTGTGTTTTGACGGCCATATTGGCCGCTATCTTGGAATAATAAACTCTTCACAATTATACCACTATTAAAACTAAATTTTATGGTATATTCCAAAATTTATTTCTGATTGCAGGCTACTCATCAGCTAATGTCTTTAAAAATACATCTTCATTATGAACGAAAAATAACGATGTCGATGACGAAGAGGGGTAAATTTTTACCCCATGACATATTGGACTCAAAAACGTTTTCGCACAACATGACATTGTAGGGGAGACCGGGGCTAGATGCAACAGGTGTTGGTTGCAACACCCTCGCTAGTTAAGCGCTAAATAATAGTAGCGTAAAATTAAATCACCTAGCTTGTAAAGAATATATTTTAGATCAACGTGACTTAATTTCTTGACAGGCAGTTGATTAGAACTACCGAAAAAAGTCAAAATTTAATTTCGGCAATCTAAAGTAAATTTGGCGGTTTTGTGTTTTTGTGTAATTTAGCTTAATGTTTTGAAGCAATTTAGTATTGTTTGGTGCCATAAGTTGGACAAGGAATTGGGCTTGAAAATGCATTTAGTCATTTTATTTAAAACCAACGCTGTCGATAAAATTTTTCTATAACAATGTCTATGCATTGCTTCGGGGTTGGTTGCAACATTTTAATCGGGGTTGGTTGCAACATGTTGCAACCAACCCCCATGCATTTATTTCAATTAACCGTGTTCAATTTAGGCCTGCTTGTCACAATTAGGGCTATCACAGACACTTGAACAAAGCAGCATTAGAGGGAGGAACTCGCCGACAAAGCAGTTAAGCCTACAGCTTCTAAAAAAAAAAACCGCACCAGAAGAAAAAAAACAATATATAAGTCCCAGTGAACGAAAAAGAGTGACGAAGCCTCAGTCCACGGTCATTAAACCGGTACCTAGTCAGTCGTCGAGCGTCATCAATCAGCCGGTGCCGATAGTCAGTCGTGGAGCCAAATAGATTGTATAAACAAAAGAAAAGCAAAACACGAAATACCATCATGCAAAAGACGAATTTTATATGAGACAGACAGTGAGGACTCTGACCGTGATAGAAATGATGACGATGATGGAAAAGGTTTTTGTGTAGGCCTACAAGTTGGGTCATCTGACAGTTTCGATTATCTTGATGAAACACGGTCTGTGGAAAAATGATGATGATTACTCTGTACGTTATGATTGTTTAAAACAAGGTGATTACGTGCTGGTCAAACTTCAAGGACTTAAAAATACAGCTCATTTTGTGGCTTGTATGACCGACAATTCATCGTCGGATGATCAAGAAACGGAGGTAACATATTTTGCCATAAAATCGACTTGGCGTTCATTTGATGATAAAGAAACTGTTCGATTTGTAATTCCAAAAATTTCAAGAACATATCCGGTTCCAATGCAGGATATAACGAAGAAACTGCCTAGTCCGTTAATAATTATGGGTGGCACTAAGCGAGTCAGTACGCAGATAACATTCCCATTTTCCTTTTCTGGTTACAATTTGAAGGCTTGAAAAGCTCTACAATTTTTTATTAAATATTGAACATTATAAGCCTAAATAGGTAGAAGTTGCCTAGCTTGCCTATCGAGTATATATATCGGACATTTTACATAACGATTATTGCAGCAAAACAGTTTAATATCTTGATTGATCCTTTTGATTAGACTTTATTTTGAATTTCTTCATTTATTTATTACATTCTTATATGTAGGCAAGCCTCAGTAGCCTGGGCAATGCAGCCTCAATTGAATAATTATACTGCTGTCAGTACTGTTGCAACCTTCCCCCAGGGTTGTTGCAACCAACACCGGCCCGGGGTTGGTTGAAACACTTTGAAGCCCTCTGTTCAGTTAGCTATTGTGGTTACATCTTTGGTCACTGAGATCGCTACTATAGCTTGTTTTGTTGCTGAGATATAAAGTATATATATGGGCTAAGAAGATTGTAGGTTGTTCCAAAAATAAAAAAATGGCACACGAAAATATGAAAATTGTTGCAACCAACCCCGGTCTCCCCTACGTGATGGTTTTGGTGTAAGAATATGTCATTGGCCGAAACTTGTAAATACATGGAATGTCAAATTATACCTACAGTTGCTCCGCAATCAGCATCCAAAATCCGCTGGGGTAGGCCTAATTATTTACTCCTATCCGTCCTGCGTAGGTTAAGGCGCTCTATTAAGTGAGGCGCTATATTAAGTGTCTTTATACACATACAGTCATACACAAAATTCACCGTAAACCAGAGCTTTATAGAGTAATTTCTATTAGTGTCTTTTAAATAATTATTTTAAATTGTTAAATTGAAAATCAGAAGTCCTCTATAAGAGTCCCATGCATTGTCAACCACAAATAATCTTCCATTTGACTCATCCAGGAGAATCCTCGTTGGATCTCGTAATCCATTTTGTGATTCCGAGAGAATTTCTCTCCTAAATTTCAAATCTGAATCCAATAATAAAACTCGACGGTTCCTTCGATCAACGACCATCACGAATCCATTTCCATCGACGGACAAATAGACTGGACGATTCATTTGTCCGATGGTTGAGCCACGTTTTCCACCGAATGACTTCTTAAGTTTTCCATCTGCATCCAATACGCACACTCTACGAAACTCACCATTATAACCGCCATGACTGACCATGAAATGACCATTGGTCAGTTTTATAGCATGCCACGGATGAACTATATTTGCGTCTGAAAGATTAATTTCACGGATCAACTGTCCACCAGGGGAATATTCATTTAATTTATTTTTCTTTAAAGCAGTCAAAATGACATTCGATTCATCTGTGACAGACAGGCCGAATCCGTAATCTAATCTTGTTGACCATTTCTTTATTAATCTTCCCATTGGATCAACCCTCAAGATTTCTTTCGACTGACCGAAGCTTTTGTAATCAAAGATGTAGAGACATTTATTTATGTTACAAGCTGCTATGTCCATTGGATCGATTAATTCATTCAAATTCCATCGACGACTGAAGATTAATTCAATCGAATCGTAAGCTTCAACTTCTGAACTCAATCGACTCACAACAAACAATTCTTTATCTAAGATCGTCAAACCACGAATCCATTTATCCTTCTCTTCTGCGGCTTTTGCTACGGTCGTCTGAACTAAAACTGGATCGAATGTGTATCGAAGTTTTTCTGAAAATAGAAATTTAAAGAATGTTAACATTTTCAGATAATATATATTTCATGGAAATTTGATAAGATTTTAAAATCAGAGTGACCTAAATAGTTACCATGCCCATTAGGGTTGTGCTAAAAAAAAATTATTTTGAGTAAATTGATGGGACAGCCCCAGGTTATGTTCCTTTTGATAAAGTAAGTGTTAGTGTGCAAAATATGATAAAGATTTAGGTGTGCCACATGAGATGACAAGTTTTCCATATTTTAGACAAGGATCTGTGGCGTTTTTGCCAGGGACCACCCCCGGTTTTTGGGACCACCCTCGGTTTTCTGGGTCTCCCTGTTTTTGGACCACCCCCTTGGGCCGTGTTGGTTCTTTGACCTTGGCGCACCCATAGGCTTGGCGCACCCATAGGCTTGGCGCACCCATAGGCTTGGCGCACCCATAGGCTTGGCGCACATAGGCTTGGCGCACATGGGCTTGGCGCACATAGGCTTGGCGCACCCATAGGCTTGGCGCACCCATAGGCTTGGCGCACCCATAGGCTTGGCACACATGGGCTTGGCACACATAGGCTTGGCGCACCCATAGGCTTGGCACCCATAGGCTTGGCGCACCTGATGGGCTTGGCACACATGCTAGGCTTGGCACACCTAGGCTTGGCACACCTAGGCTTGGCACACCTAGGCTTGGCACACCTGGTAGGCTTGGCACACCTAGGCTTGGCACACCTGGTAGGCTTGGCACACCGGCCTTAGAGATAGAGTCCTACCCCCCTGTCCAGCTGGGTATATATAGAGGGCGCTCTTGTGTAGAGTTTTAGATGGGAACTTGGCCTGTTGTGATGGTGTTGGCTTGTATGTTGTGGATCTGAAGTGGTGTTGAATAAAGATCGTCATTGAACTACGGTGTTTGATTCCTTCGGTGGATGACATTGCTCGTCGACTGGCGGATGCTGAAGCCCTTCGAAAGACGACGGAGGCCTTACTAAGGCTCCCACCCTGAGCGACACGCGCCTTACACTCGCATCCTGAGACGTGAAACCCCGTTTAACGTTACATTGGTACCAGAGCCAGTGGGGTTTTGACGGAGAGTTCCTGCCGCCGACGACGCTAGAGTCAACCGAAGATGTTCCAGGGAGACGATGACGAGGACGACACCGTTCCCTACGCCGCTTGGGACATGGCCGATCTGCCAACGAAAATTTCTACGCCAGCTGCGAGACGGATGGCCGCGATAGGAACGAAACCGGACAGAAGCCGTTTCCTGGAAGATCTTGCCTTCCCGATGCCAGGTCACATCCGCACGCCAGCCGAGACGTTGACGCCAGCGGTCAAGAGAGCGACGATGGGGATGCCGCCGGACCGAAGCCGTTTGCTGACGGAGATCGACTTCGATGACCCAGGGCAGGTGAGATCGAGCTTCCGAGAAGACAGGGAAGAAGAGATGCCCGTGAAACCAGAGAGAACGAGCTTCCGAGGAAATACGGGCGATTCGACGACGGAAAAGAGGAAATTTAAAGCGAATTTCCGCGAAGAGACTGAAAGACCGGACGCACCGGGGACTTCGACGCCGAATCTGCTAGAAAATGTCAGCGACTTGCTGCGAAGCCGCCCGACGCCGATGAAACCAGGCAAGTTCGATGGGACGGGCTCGTTGGAGTCATTCTTAGTGCAGTTCGAGGTCTGCGCAAGGCACAACAAGTGGACGGCCGCGGACCGGGTCGACTACTTGCGATGTTCGCTGGAGAAGGCCGCTACGCAACTTCTCTGGGACTTCGGCGCTCAACCGAGCGTAAGTTACGAAGAATTGGTCGAACGCCTTCGGCAGAGATACGGGACGGAAGGCCAGGCAGAAACCTTCCGCGCCCAGTTGTACTACCGCCGTCAACGCCCGGAAGAGAACCTCAGCGACCTGCTGCATGAGATCCGACGACTGGTGGTCTTGGCCTACCCGGTGCCTTCCAACGAGACGACGCAGATCATCGCGAAGGATGCCTTCCTGGAAGCGATGAGAGACCAGGAGCTCTCGCTCAAAGTACGCGAGCGAGAACCGAAGAACATGGACGAGGCAAAACGCACTGCGTCTGGAGGCCTATCAACGGACGAACGACGCCGATGATCGCCGCAGATAGCCGAACCGAGTGCGAGGGACGCAAGAAACCGATCTGAGGGCCCAGCTTCAGGCTCAGATGGACCGCTTCTTGAATATCCAGCGAGATGAGCAGCGGAAATGGCAGCAAGAAATGGAGAAAAGAATGGACGAGCAATTCCGCGTGCTTCGCCGAAGCCCTCCGACGACCGACGAACCGAGTCATGAAATCCGACCTGAGCGAGACCGCCCAGACCCTCCGGAGAATCAGCGACGCGAAATGACCTGCTTCAACTGCGGACGAGCCGGTCACATGGCCCGTAACTGCCGACGAGATCGCCGATACCAGAATCGCCAGAATCGCCAGACCGCGACGACCGAGCCCGATGCCCCGACGCCACCGGACCAGGTGGTCATGAACCATACGACGCGCCCAAGAATGCCGGACCGTGCTACGAACAAGGCAGTCTACATCCGCGGTGAGATCAACGGACGATCGCAGCTGTGCCTGATCGACACTGGATCGGAAGTCAGCCTGGTGCCTTCATCTACTGTCGACGGGTTAGAACTTCGCTCTTGCAATCGCGTTTTGATGGCTGCTAATGGGTCCGATATAAATGTCCTGGGTGAGGTGCGGGTGCCCATTAAGATTACGAACGGGTTTTCACATTTTCCTTTCTGGTTTCTGATCAAATTTCCGAGCCCATGTTAGGTATGGACTGGCTGAGAGAACATCGCTGCCTCTTAGGCTTTGGTATGGGATCTTTATTTGTGGGACGCAGGCGTATTTCCCTGGTTAGGGGTAATGGATCTATTTGGTGCCGGCGCGTGATCGTCGCCGAGGAGGTGTTGGTTTCTCCTAAGTCCCAGAGGGATGTACCGGTCAAGACCATGTACGGTAATTTAACGACCGTAGCACCAGCCTGGATGACGGAGGCTAGGGAAATCCAACCCGGGGTCCATCTTGCCCGCGTAGTTGTCGGTGACTACGCAGGCGCTCGGGTAAGGGTGGTGAATTTGAGCGAAGACCCAGTCCGGTTATCCAAGGATCGCCCCTTAGGAGAGTTGCACCCGGTAGAGGTAGAAATGTGCGAGACCAACCGTGAGGACGCGATCGGCCAATCTTCGGCTACAGATAAATTGTTAGCGGATTTGCCCGTAGAAGTGCCGCCTGCGATACGTGAGAGATTAGGCGCTTTGCTTGTAAAATATAACGATGTATTTTCCGCGAGCGACAGGGACATAGGCAGAACGTCGGTAAGCACGCATAGAATTGAGACGGGAGATGCGCGCCCAGTGAGACAGCCGTTAAGACGACAACCGCTGCCGCATAGGGCTACGGTCGATGCGCAGCTGGACAGTATGTTAGCTGACGGGATCATCGAACCTGCCGTAAGTGAGTGGGCTGCGAATGTAGTGTTGGCCCGTAAGAAGGACGGCTCACTAAGGTTTTGTATCGACTATAGGCAATTGAACGATCGGACCAAGACGGACTCATACCCGCTGCCCAGGATTGATGAATGTTTGGACGCGCTTGCAGGAGGTAGCTGGTTTAGTACGCTAGACCTAAGGAGCGGATACCATCAAGTCGCGATGGACCCGAAAGACGCCGATAAGACCGCGTTTGTTACGCGCAGGGGAATATTCAGGTGGAAGGTGATACCATTCGGGCTTTGCAATGCGCCCGCCACTTTTCAGCGCCTTATGGATATAGTTCTGTCAGGCTTAAACTTCGATATTTGCCTGGTCTACTTGGATGATGTTATTATTTTTGGGAAGACGCCGGAAGAGCTTTTAGACCGGTTGGAGCAATTATTCCAGAGGTTGAGGGGCGCTAATCTGAAGTTGAAACCGAGCAAGTGTCAGTTGCTGCGCCGGAACGTATGCGTTCTGGGTCACATCGTGACACCGGACGGAGTGGCGATGGATCCCTCCAAGATTACCGATGTAGTAGAGTGGCCGGTCCCTCCGAAGCTGAAAGATGTATGGGCGTTCCTGGGGCTCTGCTCTTATTACCGACGATTTATGAAGGACTTTTCTACGGTAGCCGCTCCGCTGTTTGCCCTTACTAAGAAGGGGAGAGTGTTTACCTGGAATGAAGCTTGTCAGGACACGTTTGATTGTTTGAAGGCTGCTTTGACATCCGCCCCGATACTTGCGCTGCCGAAGGATGATGAGACGTATGTGCTTGATTGCGACGGTTGCGATGTAGGGATAGGAGCGTTGCTTTCCCAGAGGGTAGACGGGGAAGAACGAGTGATAGCGTACGGGAGCCGCCTCTTGTCGGCAGCCGATAGAAATTACTGTGTGACCCGTAAGGAACTGCTAGCTATTGTCTATTTTACAAAGCTGTAAATATTTGCTAGGGCGTCCGTTTGTTTTACGGACCGACCACGCTGCTTTGCAGTGGCTACAGCGTACGCCGGAGCCGATTGGTCACCAGGGGCGATGGCTCGAACGCCTCGCGGAGTTCGAGTATGAAATACTGCACCCCCCGGGCCGGAAACACGGGAATGCGGACGCGCTGTCGCGTCGCCCGTGCCGCCAATGTGGCTGGGAAGAAAGGGAGATAGTGGCCGCGGTGACTGAAGTGCCTGATCCGCCCTTAGCAGGCGCTAATGCCGATCCGCCAGAGTCAATGGAAGACGCACAGTGCGACGACCCTGATCTGAGTATAGTGCGGAGTTGGTTGGGAGAAGGATCCGAGGCACCAGACCTCGTGGAGATATTACAGGAGAGTGAGGCCGTAAGGCACTCTCCAGGCTAAACATGCCTGACAGCATTTACAACTGGCTAGTTAATTACCTGGACGACAGAAGGCATGTAACCAGTTTCGAAAGCCTAACATCCTTGCCAGCCACCATCAACGCTAGTGTGGTTCAGGGTTCGGTCCTTGTTCCGCCTGAATACATAACCGGAACAGCCTACCTCCATCCTGTGGACGATCGGAACCGGCTGTTAGCATATGCAGATGATTCTTACCTGCTTATAGGGTCGCGAAACATCAGTGCAGCCCAGAATGAGCTCCGCAATATCCACTCTTGGGCTGATGGTAAGACACTTTTTAGTATTTTTTGTAAGATAAAGAAAACCTTAAATTGATTTACTTAAAAGTAGAATAATTAAAAAGTACTGGTGAGCACTATTCAGTCTTATAAGTTTAATTAAATCATTAACACATTAAAATATTTATTGGCCCATTTTGTGACCGTTGACTTTATGGGGTCCGGAAACTTTTTCGATGCTCGGACACCACCTGGAGCAAAGCCTGCTTTTGACCTTCATTATTGGTCTACATTTGATTTTATTCTGGTATCAATGCCACTCCTGTTTCTGTCCTATCATTCACCACACTCAACCTGTCTTCAGTCTGCTGACACTCCAACTCTGTTTCCACGCATTACTATTATTAGATCAAGAGCTGCTGCTGCTACTTGCACAATGCACACTGATAATATTCTTTGGACGAGGTCTTTTAGTCTCTTGGGTTTCTGCCTCATCTGACTTTTAAGAAATGAAAAACCTGTCATGTCTGTTTTAATTAAAGCAGCCTTGCAGTATTGATTGAAACGTGTGTGAATCCAACAAAGCAAATTTCAGTTGCAGATCTGGTAGAAGGTTTTGGACACGCCATCCTTTGAGGACCTCTGAGTAGGCTTCTTGAAGGGCGCTGTATAAATTTTTGGAATGAATTAATGTTAGTCAGTTTCCAATTAAAAAGTACTGAAAACAAGCAACTCAATAAAGAGATTGGAAACACTGGATACATTAGGCTAGACTAAGTGTTGGGTATTGGGTATTTTAGAATTTTTCTTGCAAAGTAATTTTTGAAATAAGCTAAAAATTATTTAAATTTAAACTTGTACAGAGTTGCTAATTATAATCTGATTTTCTACTATATTAATTGTGTGTTCTGACCCGAAACCAAACTTTAGCCAGATATTAAATGTCTTAACGATTAGGATTAATTAAGGTGATGTTCGGCAAATTAAGTTAGTATAAGATAAGGCAATTTATTAGTGATAACTGTGACAACATTCAATATTTCTTGTAGAGTAGATCTTTTGGTCTGGAAATTCAATCACATAATTATTTTACTATAGATGCTTTAAAATTGGTATATGCTAACGTATTTTAATATCTCCAGGTTTAGCAGTTGGACCGTTTAATTTTTAAACGAAGTCACTAAATTAATAAACACGCGGACAATGGCTGCAACATCAGCATTAAGTGCTCTAACTACATGTAGGCCTACTGCTGAAAAGGCATTTTTTTTATATTTTGAATGGCCAAAAGAAGTACTGGGGCGATAATATACTCTTGCTTCAGAACCTTGGTGAGTAGGCCCTACTGGAGCGAAAGTCTCTGTTGCACCTGTGGCGTCGGCGCCTATGCATAGGCCTAAACCTTGCATTTACTCCTGCACTTAAGCACAAGTTAACAACTCCACCAATTAAATTTGATTGCCACCGTTGTCAAGCCGGACTTTCTACTGACATGGCACCTCCGTATATTCCCTGTGGTCGCATAAAATTGTCTGATAAACGATGGTATAGCAGAAACGAGACTATCAAAGTTCTATAGGGCCTACATTGGCTAAAGATGCACAACTTGCCTGTGACTGATAGTGGTCTGTCAAACAATGCAGAATGAGCGACATTGATCGACTCTTTCGATGTATCGGCTGCAGATTCTTGTAGAACCTTTTCACATTCTTGGTCAACAAGTAGCAAAGTAAGACGCGAATGAAAAGTCTTCATTTCTTTTTTGACTTCTTTATGTGGCTTTCTGATAACACTGACTCCATTCACTTCTACAATTAGATCGTCCGGTTGCAATCCGCTGCTTTCGGCTGGAGATTCGCGTTCAACGTTGTCGACTCTGTGGCTATGAAACTGCCAACCGTTTCGCTCAGTTTCAAATGTGAAACCATAACCGGGAAATTCAGGACGAATCCTTAGTTCACAGAGTTTGGCTTTATAAGAACATCCTGAAATTCAAAGCATAGGCCTAACGGCCAATTATCTGGTAATTAAGTAGGCCTACGCTGTGAGAGTTATAGTGTATGTAGCCTGTAGAGGCCTAACAGAAATTTCTGCTACACAATCAATATCCGAAAGACGCGTACAATGATGCAGGTGAATTACAATAATTATAACAATAACAGTGTGCGATTTAACCCTTTGGAGGTGAGGTGGGGTATGACACACCCCAAGGCTATTCTACGCTGCTTTTTCTACGGAAAACGTAGAACCAGCTTGGATTATTTTTTTGTCTACCTTAGTGAATGTGAAATACGGACACTTTAGGACACTTTCAGGTACTTTTGGACGCCATTTTGTTTATTTCTTGCATATTAAAGTGAAATTTTAATTTTTCGTATACATATTGATTTTAAGGAATTTAAACAAGTAACGGCACAGTGCAGAAAAAAATGTGCGATTATAAGATATTACTGCATATAGTGTTGCATCGATGCAAAATTGATCCATTATTACGGGTATTATGTCACGACATTGTCACGTGTTCCCAAAATGTTACATGTTTTGAGGGCCACGAAGATGCCATTGCAAAGAGCCGCTTGATTTTGAGCGCCACCACGCTGGCCATATTTTGCCGGTCTTTAAATCCTGAGGACTTTGTAAATGAATATGAAACTATCAATGATAAGGTATCTTCGATGGCGCTACCCAGACGAAGTTCACGTCTTGCGGTAAAGGCTAGAATTAATTATGCAACTGATTATCCTCCAGCGGGTTATAGGCAAGTAGCCCCTCAATGTAGTTCTGGTTTGACAAACCCTTCGGTGGTCGCCTATCAAGAACAGTTTCCCTCCAAACCCGCTTCCCCTCTCCCTCCGTATTCGCAAGTGACGTCTACATCGCCGGGGTGGGGGACGGGCGCGATAACTGGTACCAGAAGTGGGGTACTGTTACGCTTGTTAGGTCAGGACCAAGGTACAGGGTTGGATAATTATGGTCAAGAACCAGATACACGCGAAATATTTACCGAGTATGTGCATACTTCACAAATGATTAATGAGGATAAAGATAACTACAGAAAGGAAATTTTGAAAAGTAAAACCAGAGCCGAAATAAATGAAGTTAATTTTCAACAACCACCACAGTGGTCAGGACCTAAAGTATCAGAACTGCCTTCTGAAAGGTTTACAATGTCTAATACTGAGTTTCTAGTTGCAGGACACTCACCGTCTTTAGGTTTGGTGAGAGCAGATCGATTCATCCGCTATCCTACAAGTGAGGAGGAACCGCTGCATCGTTCGGTCAGATTCTCGAACCCTACGTCAGGTGAACATCCCAGTCGCAATCTCAGCCTTCCATCTGCGCTCAAAGAAGGTCGACCTTCTTCTGGAACGGACGGACCTGGTCGACATGCTGTCACCTCGTCCGCCACATATCCGGGATATGTCATGGCACCGTGGTCCTACGATACATCGTCTCGCTCCAGACAACCTCCTGACGCGCGACCCGTGATGTGCAGCTGGCAACCTCGAATGAACACGGAAGAAGAGTCAAGGGTTCAACACCTGATTCAACCGAGTGCCTGGTCAAGTTCCATGATAAGAATGTCATGTGAACCGATCAGCGTCTCTGCTGCTGAAAAGAAATGCTCGTGCCACCTACCGCAATCTTCATCTCTGACGACATTATCGTCTACAGCGACTCCGCATCCGGGAGATCGACAGCATTTGGCTGACGACGAAAGGAAAGAACCGCGACAACCAACTACTTCGGGCGTTGGCGAAACCTCAGGCCAACCCAGATCTCCTGGAATGGACGTGAAACCTTCGGAACAACGAAAGAACAGTTCCTTACTGAGCCGGCCAATCAACTCTTATGGGAGTTCGAATCTTCCGCCGTGGTCACCTGGAATGACTTGGTGCAAAGACTTCGTTCTCGCTATGGTGGGTCGGACCAAACGACCTTATACCAGACTCAGCTGAGCACTCGTCGGCAACGCGAAGGAGAAGATCTGGGAGCTCTGGTCCAGGACGTCCGGCGCCTGATGATACTTGTCTTCCTTGGTCCTTCCACCGTCCATAGTGAGGCCATCGCCATTAGAGCCTTTATAGACGCTTTATGTGATAAAGAAATAGCCATGAAAGTCCGAGAACATGAACCCGCCACTCAGGACAAGGCCTACAACCTTGCGATGAGGTTCGAGGGTTACCGAAAAGCGGAACGCAGTGGATCAGATTACAGCGATCGTCGTCCTGCGCGTGCAAAGATGGTCCGTGAGCCAGAACTTTCACTCGAAGTGGTACAGAAAATGATTTCTGACGCGCTAGAAACCCAGAGACGCAGCTGGAATTCTCAACGATCTCCGTGGGACGCCAATGCACGTTCGTCTGCGAACGAAAACTTTCACGCTTCACCTAACTTTCGACCCGGAAGATATTCAGTTAACCGAAGGTCGAGACCTACTGAACCTCGTTCAACTTCCAAAGCCTGCTATGAGTGCGGAGTAATTGGTCACTTAGCCAGGAATTGTCCACAACTCAATCCGCCGGTCACAACTTCACAGACTGATGAAGCTACGCCAATGGTCTCAGGTATGAATCATGTGATAGGCAGTTCAAATGCATATTTGCCGATCCGAATTAATGGGAAGAAGACATTTGCCTTAATTGATACGGGCTGTGAACTCTCATTGGTCCCGGCGTCCTTAGTAAAACCAGATCGCAGCACAAAATCGAGACAACCACTCAAGGCAGCCAATGGTACAGACATCCAAGTGACAGGGGAGACTGTCATGAACTGCGAAGCCAATCACTATGCTTTCGCTGTCTCTTGTCTCGTCACCGAACAAATCACCGAGATGATCCTCGGATTGTCCTCGTTAGAAGAACAACGAAGCCAGTGGAACTTTGGGGAGCGTGGTCTAACCATTCAAGGACATTTTATGCCGATAGTGAGTCGTCCTGGACAAAAACATTGCCGAAAGATCGTGGTTGCCCATGATGTTTCTGTTCCAGCAATGTCAGAGATGGACGTCGAGGCTTTTGCGATTCTTCCTAACCTTCGTGTCTCCATAGGACCTTGGGCTACCCAACCTCAAATACTAGAGGATGGTCTGCTAGTGGCAGGAACTGTCTTGAAAGAAAGTGCTTCTGGCATAATCTTTCGTGTGATGAACCCGACCAACCGCGTGGTTAGGCTAAGAAAAGGAGTCAGTTGCACAACCGATGATGTAATAATCGTAGAAAATACTGATTCCACGAACAGTGCCACGCAATGTCTGAAGGTGAACGAACAACAGGAAGCTGTTGTCGAAAAAGATGTAAACTCGGTCCTTGCTCCTTTGTGGAATGATGTCGCGGAAGATGTCCCCGAAGAAAAGAAAGAAGAACTGAAACAGCTGATCCTGAAATATCAAAATGCATTCTCCTTACACGAATGGGACCTTGGCCATACGAACCTTCTCCTTCATGAAATAGACACTGGCGCTGAAAAACCAGTTCGTCAATCATTACGTCGTCAATCATTGTCTGTGGTGCCAATCATTGATGAACAGATAGACAATATGTTACGTCTTCAGATCATCGAACCGTCTGCTTCAGAATGGGCGGGCAATGTCGTCATCGTCAAGAAAAAAGATGGATCGCCAAGATTCTGCGTGGACTATCGCGCACTCAACTCCAAGGCCTACCCCTTACCTTTAATCGCCGAGTGTCTCGACGCGCTTACTGGCTCTAATTGGTTCAGTACCTTCGACCTAAGGGCCGGGTATCACCAGCTTGAAGTACATCCCAAAGATCGTCATAAGACGGCTTTTATCACTAGAAGAGGGAGCTTCCAGTTCAAACTGCTTCCCTTTGGGCTACAAAACTCCCCAGCGTCTTTCTCTAGAATGATGAATTTAGTGCTCTCTGTCTTAAATTTTGTTCTATGCTTGGTGTATCTTGACGATATCATTGTCTTTGCGAAGGACATTGACACTCATCTAACTAGAATCTCTATGGTGCTCGATCGACTCATGTCAGTGGGCCTCAAACTAAAGCCTTCCAAATGCCACCTACTCCAAAGACAGGTCTTGTTTTTGGGTCACAAAGTAAGTCCTGATGGGATCGAGACTGATCCTGACAAGATTAAAGCTGTGAAGGATTGGCCAACACCCACCTCTTTGAGAGAGGCTAGATCATTTATCGGCTTAAGTTCTTATTACCGCCGATTCGTCCCCGAATTTGCTAAGATTGCCCGACCGATTCATGCATTAACTAAAAAAGGAATGAAAATTCATTGGACTCTTGAATGTGAAGAAGCCTTCAATGAATTGAAGAAACGGCTGACCGAAGTGCCGATACTTGGTTTGCCTAACGAAGTCGATTTATATATATTAGACACTGATGCTTCTCAATTCGCGATTGGAGCCGTGCTTTCTCAAGTACAAAACGGGCAAGAGAAGGTAATTTCCTACGGAAGTCGCGTGTGTTCTCCGTCCGAGATGAACTATGATGTAACGCGACGAGAAATGTTAGCTATCGTCTTCTTTCTCAAGTCTTATCGCCAATACCTGCTGGGCAGGCATTTCATTTTAAGAACTGGCCACGCTGCGCTACAATGGCTGCGCCGTACACCTGTTCCAATAGGACAACAGGCGCGGTGGTTGTCGACGCTTGAGGAGTTCAGCTACGAAGTACATCATCGTTATGCTGACGCTTTATCCCGTCGACCGGTTCTGGCAGACATCAACACGGTGAAAGAAAACACAACGCGTGATTCGTCAACAGAAACTTCAGACTGGAGTTCGGACACGATGAGAACTGAGCAGCGTCTGGATCCTAACTTGCAATGGATTGTCGAACGGCTAGAACATTCGAATGAAATGCCGCTACATGAGACTTTTCGAGAAAAGAGTGCTGAAGTGAAGACTTTAATGGCTCAATGGCCACAACTCGTCATGAACAATGGGTTGCTAATGAGACGATGGTTAGAACCAGAAACAGGAACTGTGAGATGGTTACAGCTGATACCTCCGGCAGGCCGGAGACGTTCTCTTGCTGAACTAGCACACGGAGGAATTTCCGGTGGTCATTTGGGTCAAAGAAAATCTATGGCTCAACTCCAAAAGAGGGCTTATTGGCCTGGTTGGCGAGAGACCGTGCGTCTCGTACTTCTCAGCTGTCCTGTCTGTGCCATCTTCTGGAGAGGAAAACCCCCACGACAAGGAAAGATGCAGAGATGACCATGGGCGCTCCGCTGGAACGAATCGGAATTGACATCACAGGGCCACGCCCAAAGTCAAACTCCGGTTTCAAATACATACTCACCCTGGTGGATCACTTTTCCAAGTGGGCGGAAGCTTATCCCATTCGGAATCAAGAGGCATCGACCGTCGCGCGCGTGCTGGTGAAAGAATTTATTTCCAGATTCGGATGCCCTCGCCAAATCTTATCAGATCAGGGCCCGAACTTCGAATCGAAGCTGTTCCACGACTTTTGCCAAATACTTGATATCGACAAGATTCGCACGTCGCCATATCGCCCGAACACGAACGGAGCCGTCGAAAGGTTCCATCGCACGCTCAACTCCATGATAGCCAAAGTTGTCTCACTCAACCACCGTGATTGGGATGTTCACCTCCCCTTCGTACTCGCGGTTTATCGGGCCAGTGTGTCCGAGAGTACTGGTTTCACCCCTAACCGACTTTTTCTGGGCCGAGAGTTGTGCCTTCCTATAGACCTTGTGTTAGGAGAGTCTTGTTTTGCCTGATCCGCTTAACGTTAATGATTTTGCTTGGTCGCAAGTGGAGAGGATTCAAGGAGATTTTGAACAAGCCCGACAATTCTCCCAAAAGTATGCTATTTCTAGGGCTCATCGTTATGATTTGAGAGTGAGCGAAATTTCTTTTCAACCAGGAGATTGGGCTTGGTATTTCTGCCCTCGTAAAAATGTTGGGCTAAAGGATAAATGGGTCAGAATGTACACGGGGCCATACCAAATCGAAGAATGTTTAAATCCTGTCTTGTACCGGATTAGGAAAACTCCCAAATCTCAGGCTAAGATAGTTCATGTGGACAAATTAAAGAAATTTGTGGGAGACAGGTTCTAAGCTATCCGATTGGGTAGATTTTGAGGGAGATCAGCCCCTGAATCCGTCTCCTCTGCGTCCGCAGCGTAAGATTGTAAAACCGGTCAGATTTCGTGAGTAATTGTTCTTTTGCTTTGCTAGAAATAGTCTTTTACGTTAATGTAATCAGTTATACATTGTTATTTCTTTTAGGATTGTGCCGCATTTCTGTCTGGGGATGGATGGAGACTGTGATTCTCCCCGAATTAAGGAACTTCTGCCGACTGATAGTGCCTTAGCGGATCTTTTGTCCTGTCGTTTTGGTTGTCATGCAGGAAGTGGCTAGGAATCCCAGATTCCCTCAGGTTCTCGCTTGGTGGGAAGAGAGCGTCCCCTGCAGGGTTACCATTGAGAAAGTGGCACCCAGGGAAGATCCGGCGAGTTTGAAACCCTGGCAAGGATTCTGGTGGTGGTCGTTTGAGACCTGGGCAATGGCAGGTGAGGTGGTTTCGAGCTTCCTCTCGCCTAGAGAAGTTCCTCCGGAGGAAGATTTTCTCAAGAGTCTCAAGGACTTGAAAGAGTACTCAGAAGGTCAGGAGTGCAAGATACCTATAATGGTAGCTGTTTTGTACACCTTGAAAAATTCAAGTTGGATGTGGGATCTTCTTGTGTGAGTAGTCTTCTGTAATGCTAATGTAAGAACCCTTGGTATGGTTTCCGGCTTTAAGTTGACGTTCTAAGCTGATGACGTTTATTTTCGTTTAAATGTTTTAGTGTTTAGTGATTATTAATTTGTTTTTATAGTTAGCGTTTTACTTGTTGTCTTGATTAAAAATTTTCATTCCATTGCAAATTTTTACGGTAAGGTGAGGGAAGTGTGGCGCCCGTTATCGATCGCCTCTTTTCCTGCCAGCGCTGCATGCAGCGCGGCGTGGGCTTCGTGATGCAAGTCACGTAGGCCACTTGGCGGTCTTTGTCGGAGACCAGCGATTGGTAGGAAACCCCGCGGAACTTTCCCGCGCTTTTTGGCTATAAAAGCCCGTCTTGGCGGTCTTCGGCCTTCTTCGCTTCCTGGCTGTCGTGCCTGTGGGACCTGTGTGGTTCGGTTTCTGCTCGGAGACTCGATTTCTCTTCTTCGCTACCTGACTGTCGTGCCTGTGGGACCTGTGTGGTTCGGTTTCTGCTCGGAGACTCGATTTCTCTTCTTCGCTACCTGACTGTCGTGCCTGTGGGACCTGTGTGGTTCTTCGTTGCCTGACTGCCGTGCTGGTTGGACCTGTGTGGTTCTTTTGCTGCTCGGGGTTTCGACTTCTGGTCTTCGCCCGTGTTTTTCGACGATTAAGGTGGGAAATCAGGCGTAGATTAGTTGATTCACTTGTCTAATAGTAAGCAGTAGTTGATTAGCGATAAATTAGATTGAAATTGTAACGAATTAGTTGAATTTATTTTGGACAATCATAACGTCTGAAAACTGTATATACTGATTTCCGCGGAGATTGGTGATGTCTGATTAACGCGAAAGGCGCTACTGAAGTTTATTGTAACCTTGTACATTTTCTTTATTAATTCATGATAATTCTTTGTAAACTTGTACTTAATTAATAATGGCAGAAAAACCTGTGGAGTACACAGAGTTGGAATCATTGCAGAGTTTGTTTGATTCTTTAGTTAAAGTTCAGAGCTTACAAAATGATAAGATTGCACAACTCTTTGCAAGGTTAGGGTTCGAATCCCAGAGCCTGGGAAAACGTCGATCTCAGGACGACGATCCAGTCAGCCCCTATGCAAAGTGCGAAGTCCAATTGGCGGGAACTTTGCCAGGTTTGGCGGGAATAGGTGAACGCTTGGATGAGTCACCTTCTCTTTTGGCGGGAAACCACTACAGGTTGGCGCCAAGTCGCCCAATACCATCCGACGATGAAGAAGGTTTGGCGGGAATAGGTGAACGCTTGGATGAGTCACCTTCACTTTTGGCGGGAAACCACTACAGGTTGGCGCCAAGTCACCCAATACCATCCAACGATGAAGAAGGTTTGGCGGGAACGAACCCCGTTCTCTTTCCAGAGGGCGCTGCGATCCCAAAGGAAGGCGCGAACACTTTATACGGACACTTTAGGACACACTCAACCTGTCTTCAGTCTGCTGACACTCCAACTCTGTTTCCACGCATTACTAGTATTCGATCAAGAGCTGCTGCTGCTACTTGCACAGTGCACACTGATAATATTCTTTGGACGAGGTCTTTTTCTGCCTCATCTGACTTTTAACAAATGAAAAACCTGTCATGTCTGTTTTAATTAAAGCAGCCTTGCAGTATTGATTGAAACGTGTGTGAATCCAACAAAGCAAATTTCAGTTGCAGATCTGGTAGAAGGTTTTGGACACGCCATCCTTTGAGGACCTCTGAGTAGGCTTCTTGAAGGGCGCTGTATAAATTTTTGGAATGAATTAATGTTAGTCAGTTTCCAATTAAAAAGTACTGAAAACAAGCAACTCAATAAAGAGATTGGAAACACTGGATACATTAGGCTAGACTAAGTGTTGGGTATTGGGTATTTTAGGATTTTTCTTGCAAAGTAATTTTTGAAATAAGCTAAAAAATTATTTAAATTTAAACTTGTACAGAGTTGCTAATTATAATCTGATTTTCTACTATATTAATTGTGTGTTCTGACCCGAAACCAAACTTTAGCCAGATATTAAATGTCTTGAAAAACATTATTTAGGCTACTTTTCATATGAAGTGCTTTTTCTTTATTACAAAATTCCCCTCTCCCTCCGTATTCGCAAGTGAC
Source organism: Aporrectodea caliginosa (assembly GCA_020284085.1). Lineage (NCBI taxonomy): Eukaryota > Metazoa > Annelida > Clitellata > Crassiclitellata > Lumbricidae > Aporrectodea > Aporrectodea caliginosa. The sequence goes on along the minus strand of JACEVL010000440.1, from coordinate 230,506 downwards.
GTCTACATCGCCGGGGTGGAGGACGGGCGCGATAGTTTTCTTACTTAAGTAAAAGTAAAAGTACTCATCGCAAATAATACTTTTGTAAAAGTAAAAAGTATTCTTCGAAATAATACTTTTAAGGTAAAAAGTTAAAGTTCTGAGTCTTGAGTCTATAATTCGATCCACTTATTTACTTTCAAGATGACTTTTGCTCTACTCTTGACTCAGCATCACTGAAAACACTGATACATTGCCTTATTCTAACCCGACTTGACTACTGCAACTCGGTACTCTATGGTCTCCCTGAATGCACACTGTTTCCGCTTACCAGAATACTGCATCGGCTGCAAGGCTGTGACTTGGACTTTCTTACCGAGAGTATATCACACCTACTCTTCGTTCTCTACACTGGCTTCCTGTCTTTGAGCGTATCCGCTTCAAGATGGCACTTCTCATGTACAGAGCATGCACAGATCATCTCCCTTCCTACTTGTCTTCCATGGTAACACGTTGAAACTCTGTTAAAGGTCGCTCCTCTCTTTCGATCAGCATCTGCTGGAAAGTATGTTGTTCCTGGTACACGTCTTGTCTTCGGTCGGCGCTCATTCACAGTTGCCGGTCCTTCCATCTGGAACTCTCTACCTCCTCATGTTCGCAACTCTCTTAGCGAGAATGTCTTTCGCTCTAAGCTCAAAACTTACCTCTTCCAGTCTACTTATGGATCTTAATCGTTGCCCGGCTTCAGTGTGCACTTCTGAACTTTGTAAGGAGGGCATTATCAAATTACAGTTGTATTGTATTGAGCAGTATTTCTGGGATGACGAGAGAAGGATGGTTCTTAGATCTGCCTCAGTCATCTTTTAAAGGCGTTCGGCGCAACACTTGCCTCATAGAGTATACGGTAGACAAGATGGTTGATTCTTCTGTGTGACTTCTAACGTTGGTAGCCTAACCTTTTTTATGAAGTTACGAAGGTAGTAGACAGTTTCACAAAGTGGTTCTCTTAGGCAAATTTTAAAACAGATATGAAGATGCTTTTCGGAGAGAAAGGTTAGTTATCTCACATGTGTAGTTCTGCTGAATTAAAAGATGATATGTGGGAATCAAGAACGCAGAAGCGAAGCAATAAGAATGATCTAAAACTATCAGTTTTGCTAGGGTAATAAGATTAAATTCGGAAATATCTTTTTTAGCAATGACAGATATTTTATATAAAATGCGATAACGTTTCAATGAGATAATTTAGATCAGCTTAATGGCATACCAAGTGGCATCTCGGTGAGTCTTTTGCCAATATGTTCTTGTGAAGTATCGTTCAAGGCAGTTATAAACTTCTTGAAATCCTCAACAGATTTCCGACTGATAATGGATAAAAGTATCTCATTCTTCAGAAATCGATCCATCTCAGAAGTAATTTGGCCATATTCTCGTTGGTTTAGCACTTCCTGTGCATACAGATTCGTTAAAAGACCAGAATCAGGATCTAATGATTCTGTCAGCCAAACATAGTTTTGACGGATAAGTTCGGATTGTTCACCTGCAAATATTTTAGCTTGACAAAATTACACCAGCTTTAACTTTGTTCTAATTGGATTGAAATCGTTTGCTATGTTTTGTTTTTTGGATCTATTTTATAATGGCTTTCACCAGAATATTTGTTAACATAAGGCAGCGAGTGACATGAGATCATTCTCAATATCATAAATGGAAGACCTTAGGCCACTAAAATACGATGTTGGTAAAAAGGCGAAAACCACCACTTACCTACGCACAGAGTCTCTTCATCAGAAGTTAGCATCTGATACACGTGATGTTGTTTTGTTTTCTTTAGCGATTCAAGAAAACACTCGTAAACATCTTGAGAGTTTCTAATAATGATATTCAGCAGCTCTTCACTCGCTCTTATTGGGGTAGAATGAAACAGTCGAAGATGTTCATGTTCTTTTGCAGATAGCATTCCACTTTTAAACATCTGTGTCACTACATTAGGAACATTTAGGTCGCTGAGCAGCTGACTGTAGTGGCGTCGGATGCGACTTTTGTGGTCCTCTATGAAAGAAGATTCGCTATCTTGTTAAACAATGGCGGAAATTTTTTTCTAGTTATTTTCTAATAGACACTTCGCGAGAATTTTCAATTTTTAGCATCTCCATGGGCATCAGCTCATATACAGGAACCATGTCCTCACATGGGACCCGATTAGAGCCCGTTTGGGTCTAATCTAATGCCCATGGAAATGCTGGCAGGAGTATTTCATATGGGACCCATATAGAGCCAATATGGCTTCCATCTGATGCCCATGGAGATGCTCGCAGGAAAACGCTAAATGCTAAAGCTACGGCTTGTTTGCACCGTGTCACGTGGCTGCTTTTTGTATAAAGGTAAATTATCATGGGACTACAGGCCATTGAATAGCCTACACGACAAGCGTAGCTGACATTGCAAATACAACGATTGTAGTTGTACGTGTAATAACACGTTATGTAGCCTAGCGACTCTATTATGAGCCTAGATTGGCTCAACGGCTACTAGTGAGAATATGCTGTTAACGTCTATATTGTCCGTTGAAAGCACGTGAATTTTCTGTTATGCGGAGCCATGCAAAATTATATTTACATTAGAAGTTGACACTACAGAAAGAGGTACACAACGGTCTTCAAGCTTAAAACCATGATCAAAGGATTTTCACAACTCTAGCGACCTATCTAGACACAGCAAAGAGATACAGGCTTGATCCCCATCTTACCTTTTGTGGGTTGATCTATGACCTCCAGAAGCCAGTGATGTTCGCTTTTAAGGGCTTCCCGTAGGACAGTGAAAGCGTTGGGGTTGTTCGTATCCAGAAGCCAGTTCATCAGAGCTCGATTTTTGCGTCGATCTGTTGGTTCTATGCTCTGTATTTGCTCCCATCTTTCCCTCGTAATGACGCTATGCTGTATCAGGTAATCGCTCAGTGTATGACAGTCGATATCCGAAACGAAATGAACAAAGTTGTCCTGCACACGTTGTTTGATTTCCTCTGGTGTTGGAGGCTCTGCATAGACATAAATGAAAGACCTTATAGGATAGAAGAAGATGGATACTTCAGAACTGTCACAAGCTTTCTACTAGGCCTAAATGTGATCCGATACAGAATGCCACAGTGGGCCTATAACAGGCCTAACATCCACGTAGTCATGTTCACTGAGTCTGATGTCTTTTCTTACCATGCCAGAATAATGAGAATATCCATTGGATTAAATGGGACCCATATTGGCTCTGTATGAGTCATATAATTATGAGAATATGGATCCTACTTGCTCCATATGGAGCAGAAAGGATAGAATAGAATTTTAAGATAGGACAGGATAGGAAAGGATAGATAAGGATATTATAGAATAGGATTGGATAGGACACGATAGCATAGGTTTGGATGGAATATATTAGGATAGGATAGGACAAAATGGAATAGGAAAGTTTAAATAAGATGTACAAGATAGGATGGATTGGGAAGTTGGAATACGATGAGCTGGAACTACGTAGATAGTATAGATAGTCTTTAGTCAGAAGAGACGATTGGCGGGATGGGATAAGAGAAGGTAGGATAGCCTAATTTTAGTTGAGATGGGATTAGCTTAACCAGAGCAAATAAAACAAATCCTAATCATTTTACAACTGCCCACATTAAGTAAACTGTGTATTAAAAAAGATTATAATTAAAAGTTTCAATCTACTCAAACAGCGTTATTTCAAAAGTGAGCTTAGTAGGCTATCGCATCACATTAGGTTAAGGTTTACAGCAGACGATCATATTAAATGGTTATTCCTACCCATTACACTTGTCGACAATGGAAATCTTTCCGTAAGCTCTGGTTTCATGCATCCAAACAGTTAGTATAAGCTTCCTTTGTCAGAAGTATTGACTGTCGCTTCAATTGTCAACAGTCAGATAGGCCTATTGCTCCAAATGTAAAGCCGTTCATTCAAGAGTTAGAGTTCTCTATCTTTCTCCGAAAGACTAAATCCACTGCAAACGGTCACAGAAACAGCCACAGCTCATGATTCAATTTTAAGACAAATTAACCGATACATAATATAGCCTACAGCCTTAAAACGTATATGTTTACATTAATTTTAATCTCATGTATCAGTGACTGAACATCAATTTTAATTCTTTATTTCACCAACAAATGTAGCACAGTGAAGCATAGGCCTGACTACTCTAAATAAAGCACGGTGCTGACTAGAGATTTTTTATCAGTTAAGGTAACCTAACTGCTCACTTGTGCACGCCGCTTCTGTCATCAATATTCGTTTAATTTCAAAAATAATCCAGTTGACAAAACGCAACAGGTTACAAGTAACACAATATGCTAAGCTACATGTAGGACCGTATGGCTGTACAGTAGTCCTCGAGTACGATGTTCTGGGATTGGCGGATGGTTCTCAGGAATCCTGAAGACAATCCTGCAGACAACTGAACTGTGATGGCTCACTTTCTAAATTTCGGACTAGCACATTCCTTACACGGGGACCTCAAATGGCGTGGCGCCCATTCAAACGGGCAGGGGTGGTGAAGTATCTCAACCGGTCATTTCATTGAAAAATTACCAAGGTCAAACCCATACGGTCGTTATAGAATGTAATGTGCATTTACATTTTATATTTACTGTGTTAACGTGACTGTCGTACTCGTTGCACGATGCAAAAAGTAACGGAATCAGGAATTACTCTTTACGAACGGCAATGCTATCGCTGTGATAACTTCGTCATTGCTAATTCTAGGTTAGCCTACTTAATAGAGACTCAAGTCTTCTTATGGCTTCAGTTTGTCTTTCATTCGTTTCTCCCGTTTCTGTTAGTCGTCAACTCCAGCCTCTCCGTAGTGGCCACCTGTCCAATATTCATTATCTCCAACCTCTCTAGAAATAGATTATGTCTGTCCGGAATCCAGTCGGCCTAATATTGTCATAATTAGGCCTATGTAGAACCTGTTCTGCCCTACTGTGAGAAGAACGAGGTCTGCATAAAATATCACCTTCCAATCCTCTTCTAAAGATTTATCTAAAGACTGAGGCATAATCTTTGTAATTGAACTGTATTAACAGATTATTCAATGTCTGGTTTGTTTAATGTTAAACATGCTACAAGAAAAAGTATAAACATTAGCTCTTCAAAATCAGTTACATGAATGAAATTATGCAAAATAATACAATTTCTACGACTTCCTAAACTAAGTTTCTAACCTGCTAATAAAATATATCCAACCACTTACTCATTAAAAAGCAATTATATTTACTAGGTACATGAGATGGGATTTCCTTGAGCTTCGAGACAACGCCTTCTGCCTGCAGGTTCGATTCCAGAGTTACTCCAAAAGTAGTACAGAGAATGGCAGGAACGAACTTCTCAGAATTACACTCTCCAGATTAATCCTTCAGAAATCTTGCGGATCAATTCGTCATATACTTACATGTAATATTAGTAGGTCTACTTCGCACCCATAGCTCTGACTCTTATTCACTTTAATACTCAAGACATTCTACCGATCGGACTGACAAAAATCCGATGACTAATACCTGTTTTGGATGGGTGATCCTATATGCATCTAATCGTCGGCGAAATGTATGAACCTATGTAAAATATCCAATACCCACATAGACCTAGTAGGCCCTGCCCACTGTTATATCACTGGTATTATATAGGGCTTATAGCCTTGTAGCCCAAAATCGAGCAACTAGCCTGTAAGCTTTGCACTTCAATTAAATAAGAAGTGTATGTGCATCTCGAAATGGAAAACCCCATGGCTAATATTATATGTAGTGCCATAAGCTTACTAACAGATAAAGGGGTGTCCATAAAAGCACACCACGGGTGACAATGCAACTGTCGGCTATCAAGTTTGACGTAGGCCCTACATGTTAAAGTATACAATCCATTATTATGATATAGCCTATTACTACCCACGACTCTTAGACTTTCATTCCTGACGGGTTAAAAAGACTTATTTTGGATGGGTTTTGGTCCCAGGCTATCTAACTTACCTAGGCCTGTGTGCGAATTGAGGGCAGGCTAGAAATGTATTGCTGAGCAGGGTCAAATGAAACCGTAGACAGTTTGTCATTAGGCTAACTAGTTTTGAATTTTCAGTTAAAATTACAGGATTAGGTATTAATTTGCCAATCTAATATACTAACTTCGTTATCGCACTCATCATATTGCAAACATATCAATGGTCTCTTCAAAGTGAAATCGTAAGGTTGTAAATGCATTAAAGAAACCCGGTCGAAAAACAATAAGTTTTCTGTTTAGATCTTGTCCTGTTTCTGAACCATGTGTAAAATCAGACGATGCCTTTTTGTCTTAAGGCATGGAAGTCAGATTAGCCAGAAGTAGCTATAACTAAAGGCAGCATTTGTACAGTATTCCACATAAGTTTACACAGGGCATCCTCCAGATAGTGTTGCAAGGTGGTACTTATTCGGTAGAGCGTTCGGTGACTCGGTCTGTATTCCATCTTAAGATGTAAGCTTAGATGTAGAATATGGGTTGGAGCCTGCTGAATGGACGGCTTGTAACGACTTTGGGCCATTTGTTTGCGCATTTATTCATCTGTCACGGTCACCAAGCAGTCTAAGTTGGTACCGGCTTAAGCTGGGAAGTTAACAGTAGGCTAAGTCCTGCGATTCAATAAAATGGAATATGAACATTAATCACAAGCTCCCATGGCAACTTTAAAGTTACTTCTTACAACCTACTCAGAAGCAAACACACATGAGTATCGGAAGCTGGATCTATCCGTACGAAAGACTGCATTTTAGAAGTCTTCATTTCTAATAGTTTCTCTGATATGTCTCTAATTTTTGGATTGCATAGGCCTACATTATAGTAAAGTAGGCCTAAATATTTATTTACAAGATGTATAGCGGAATGAGAATTCAAAACGGTGATATGCCTCGGCTAGAATCACTTACCCTGCCAGGCTTCTCACACGAAACCCATATATAAGTTATTCCATATCCATATGAGACCCATGTATACAGCCCACATGCGCCCATCTAATGTCCATGAAAATGCTGGCAGGGTTCCAACCAAAGTAGACCGCCTACAATTCTCAACAAGCGTCCCGGCACACAATTATTTTGTGTGGTGCATTCATGTGAAGAATGTTACAACGTAGGCTGCATGCTTATATTTACCAGTCCATGCATAACGCGAAGTACAGAGCGAGAAGAAATGATCATCTTCGACCTGTATCAAGGCTTCTGCAATATTATAGCGTTGCTTTTGTGAAGAAACGACTCTGACAGGCAACGTTTTCAGAGCAGGCCTATTCGAATAGCATGATCGTCAAAGTTTCGAGGTTACGCTCCTTTAGGTGCTATGATCAAGTTCCTTGGTAACTGACCCTGTAGGCCTATACGGTCTGTATGACATCTTCTGCCTACTGATTTCGGTGACTCCTTGTGTCCAAATAAATCCAGTGAGTCCTAGCATGAACTGCTGAAAGATTTAAGTCCTACTATGAATGCTAATGCGCGATAGGCTATTATGATAGGCCTACGCCCTTATACACAACTGTTAACAGTGAACACCCAGAGAAGGAAGTAGCCTATAGGCAAGGGTTTTGCAGATATTGTTACCGTAAAGGTTGGCTAGCAAGGGTACAACCAAAATATGTCTGGCATGTTTAAAATAGGCGGAGGGAGAGGGGTAACAGCCTAACCAATCAAATCTTATACGTCACTGTGAGTCTGCCGTATGCGTCCAACCTGTATAGAACGCTTTTATATATATATATTATAAATAGAACTGCTCAGAAGGTTTACAATTCTATCAAGCAGAAAGGCCACGTGAGCGAGTGAGTGAGTGAGTGGGTGAATATACTGCCCAGTTCGGTGCGTTCTGTCAGTTCCTTATGCACTACATACACAACTGTATTTGATATTGTCTTTCTTCTAAAGCTCAGAGGTGCACACATAACCATATGACATAACATCGATGTCGTCGAACAATTATGCGTGCAGGACTTGCCCAAGGTATCTGCACAGTGACCGCCTAATAACAGTCTAAGCCGGAAACGTCTGCACCCTGCCATCATACCCATGTTATGTGGAGCCCGTATAGGACCCATATTCCCATATGGAACCCGTGTTAAGCCCATCTGGCTCCCATCTAATGCCCATATATATATATATATATATGGAATTGCCGGCAGGTCGTGTCGTAATAGTAGCCTAATGCAAAAGGCATGTAGACTAATCAATAATCGATTCCAAGCAAACAACTGGCATTCGAAAATCACAATCACGAGCAACGGGCATAGTCAGACAAGCGATTTCAAGCTGAGAAAATGTTAGTCCTGAATTAAACGACACCACAAAACCACCGGAGCTTACAGAAACAGTCAATAAATTCCAAGGCCAGAGTTTTCGTGAACCTGAGTCTTGAACAAAGATGACACAGAAGTTGGCTGGCCAATGTTTATTGCTTAAAAAACTATGAGACCCAGTTTTAAGCACAGACTATGCTTTGCATACAATCCAGATATTACTACATAGTAGGAGGCCCTATACGATGTCACTGCTATTCAGTTTTCAATACAGAATTATATTGTAGTTGATAAAAAAAATCCAAAATGGTATATGAAAACTCACGGTTTAGTGCGCAACCATTTAGGTGGATGAAGGATGCGACTAATTTCAGAATGTTCGTGGTGAATCCTAATCCTAATCCTTTCTCTGCAGGTGGTTGACGCGGCGGTGATTTTCCATCCGGCGGTGAACGTGGTGTTCTTCCATCTGGGGCTCCGTCACCCCCGTGGTTGGGTAGCTGTTGTTCTCCTCCCAATGGTCTCTTCTAGGAAATGGCGTGGATCCTTCTCTGGCCATCGGGCGCTGAGGTGCTAGGCGCTCCGACTCGAACATTGAAAGCGGCGTGCCACTTCTGCGGTTTGCCTTCTACACTATCGGTTTGCCTCATACTCTCTCGGTTTGCCACCAACTCTATCGGTTTGACTCTAACGGTTTGCCTCCTAATCTATCGGTTTGCCTCCTACTCTATCGGTTTGGCTCCTACTCTACCGCTTTCCCACCTACTCTCTCCATTTGGCTCCTAAGCAATTGTCTTGGATAGTACTTTATCGATTTCGGACCAACAAGATTGGTTTCATCCAACTCTGTGGGCTTGAATCCTACACGATCGGTTTCGCTCCTACTCTATCGGTTTCCCTTCTACACTATAGGTTTCGCTCCTACTCTATGGGTTTCCCTACTACACTATCAGTTTCGCTCCTACTCTGTCGGTTACCCTACTACACTATCGGTTTCGCTCCTACTCTATCGGTTTCCCTACTACACTATCGGTTTTGCTCCTACTCTATCGGTTTGCCTCCAACTCTATCGGTTTGCCTCCTTGTGACGAATTTACGTATTATTGAAACTCGTCTTTATCTTTTCAACTATTATTCTCTTTTGTTTTTCCAAGTCAACACCGACCGCTAGGGTTTACAAACACATTAAACACCAAACGAAGTATTCACTGGTCTATCTATCAAGCATAACCTATCGTTAATTCATTCATTCATTCTGAGAATTTATATAGCGCCTCTTCAAAATATCTACTCAGAGGTGCTCTCTGCGCTAGCCATAGGCGGAGACTTGGTCTTGGGTTTGGGGGGACCGGCGAAGGATCGGCCGAAGATCGGCGAGGCGCGAAGCGCCTCGCACGGGGAGGGGTTTGGGGAGGGGAATGTGCCGGGCTTGTGCCCTCCCCTATTTAAATTTTTTGAATTTCCACACTGTAATGGTAGCATTTTAAGCTGTCATCTGAACAAAATTGCTCTATTATTGAGTGCTGATAACAACCAGCTGTCACTCGTAGCTATTATTATTATATTCATTAAATATTTCAGAAATATTAGGGGGGATATAAGCAGCTCCGTCCCCACCTCAAGTTTGGGGGACCGTCCTCCTGTTCCCTCCTATGTCTCCGCCCCTGGCGCTAGCTTATTATGATGATAGGTGTCATTACGAACGAAAACTTACATCAGTTAGCAAAACAAATGCACAGTAACTGTCAGTTAACTAGAAGAGTCACCACTGGCGGGCCAGCAAACACGCGTGGCAACAACCAACCGCTTTCCGTCGAAAGTTGAAGATGGCATGGATGTTCAGAGTCTCTGAGCCAAGTTACGTCGATAGAGTAGAGCGGCCACAAGTGACAGTGTTCGCAAACACGGTGACGATGCCGACGAGCAGGGCCGTAGCAAGCTGTAATTGCGCCCTGTGCCAAGCGTAAATCTAGCGCCCCACACCTCAAAGATCAACTTAACCAATAACAACCAAATTTGTTATCTCGAATATAACATAAAACTTTGTCTTTTAAAGAAAATAGAAAAGAAGTTCTTTGTTTCTATTTATTTCATTTAAGAAACTTCAGATTTTTTCGCTGTTGAAGGGACTTGAGGACAAGGAGGTTCGGGCAAGTTTCTTGAGGAAAGGAATCGACTTCCGTCGGGTTCTATTCCCCAACGTAGGCCATGGGTGACCCATCGTGCAAGCAACACGGAATTTATGAAGCAGGCGTGCGCTCTTACGGGGCCCGCCTGTACCGTGACTTCTATAGCGCCACTTGTCGCTATGTCTTCCAGCTCTTCAGATACTACATGTAGGCTGAGCTTAGAGCTTACGACCGGCTTTGGTGCTGACCGAAAAGTGTCCGCTCCAATTGGGCTCCTTGTCCCTACACCAGTACTTTCGTAATCTGTCCAGGGTTCACTCCCCGTCTTTTTCTTAGCACTTGCTGTACTCATTATCACTTCTGCATGGTCTTCTTGCCGGTTTATAACTTTCTGGATTAAATCATCTAGCTCTGCATTAGTTGGCACTGACAACACGGCCAATTCGCTAGTTCTAATTTTAATATAGTTTAATTAAAAGAAATTCACGGGAGATACCAAATAGCGGTTTCCACATCCAATTACGCCAAAATTACAATTTTCATTCCGTTTCATAAAGTTAGCTGTCTTTTCCAAAATTACCGTTTCATCGGGATCGAATTGGCAAACGTCCATTCAATTATGAATAGCAATGCACTTTTTAGTAAGCAGGGACGGTACCTGCAAAACCATCTAAGAGACCTTTCCCAGTCCTTCGCCTTGTTTTATTTTTATAGGCTAATCTACGCGCCAAAAGAACCGCGTTCTTTTCGCTCGCTTTTCCACCAATCACAACGCAGTATCGCAAGCGCCCTTTTCCTCTCGTAAATTTCCACCAATCACGGCAGTTCGTTCTTTTTGGCTTTTGTGCCCATTTTCGTCTATGCCAGATTTGCTTTTATTTAATTTTATTACATTTATTTCATTTGTGATGGATATTTCATATTACAAGAGAAAGTATTATTAGTAATTAAATCACTCCATCGCAAATTTTGCGCCCCCTCTTGAGTTGCGCCCTGTGCCACGGCACCGTTGGCACATGCCTCGCTACGGCCCTGCCGACGAGCAGTCCCTCAGTGGTAGTAGATGACGCATGTCCGGCTATTCGTCGAGGCTCAAGGATCATGCAGTGGAAGGCATTCGTCGTGAGTCGGTAGATTGAAGCGTCTCAGTTGACCGAAGGTCGAGGTAACTCCAATGGCCCGCGTCGGTCGTCCTCCACCGAGACGAAAACACTCGGCTACAGGCGGCGCACACGGTCCGTATGGCTGAGGCTCGACCGTACACATCAGAACGATGGGTCTGATGCAGTCTATACCCTCAAACTCAAAATATCATTGGCAAACCGACGAATAAGTCCGGAACGCAAACCTAGCACCAGAAAACTTCAACATATATCCGCAGCAATTGAGAAAATTCTGCGTTTAGACGAAATAATTCGTCAAAATGACGGAGAAGTCGATCAGCGACCGACATGGCCGATGACATACGCAGTTGTCAAAATGTTCATAAATATTCATGTTTCATACTTATCAACATATTCGTTCGTCTATCAAAATAGGCCTAAATAACAGTTCGTTTTTAACGCCTTTTCAAGTTACACACTTAACAAAATATTCGTCTGTCTATCAAGCATAGGCCTAACTATTTAAATACAGCAGTTTCAGTTTATACGCCTTTTCATTAAACATAGGCCTAACTTTTTCAATACAACAGTTTCAGTTTATACGCCTTTTTGTCCGTCTATATATCAAACATAAATGAAGCTACTTACTTCTTCCCTAGTCTCACTTTCCAAACTTATCGCGCTCTGATCATGGGCGTCCGCAGTGGGGCGCAAGGGGGCGCATGTGCGCCCCCTGGATTTTGTGCATATTTGCAGAGAAATTTGATTATTTGGTTATTATGACTATTACTAGCACGAGTTTCAACGTTATTATCGGAAAAACACTACATTCCTTAGGTAATTATTTAAAATTAACCCAAGTTGGACCTACATGTATATATCTTTGCTTAGCCTTTTTTGAAAATTTAACGTATAGAGTTCTCTGTTGGCAATATGTAAAGTCATATTGTCAACTCAGAGATAGCGAAATGCTTTTAGTCGTGTCGGCTAATTGGTATCGTATTCCATTTACCAGTGGCTGTTTTGTTGTTTCTGGCCGATTGCTGAGAGATAACAATTCTGGCCAGTAAACCTCGTAGGCGGGGCGTTGTATATAATTAGGGAATGCAAACCCGGGTTACCCGAACACGGGGTAACCCGGGTTACCCCGCTTTTTTCCAAACCCGAAACCCGGGTTTGAACGCGATTGAAACCCGGGTTCGACGGGTTTGAAAATCATAACTTTCACCGTCCTTCACGGTGTGAAACTCACAAATGCAGAGGAATGGAAATATAACGATAATAGTGGTTGATGACGGGTTTACGAAATACAACTTCTAACTACTCATTTATCGGCTCATTCCATATCTTTATTGGTGACTTCTTATGAGTGTGGCTTCCCATTTCACACGACCAGTGACTAATGTTGAGTGTTTTGACACGTCGGCGTCGTAGCTTCGAATTCGTAAATACTGGCAGTAAACTGTTTTTATTTTAATTTAGTGATTTCAGACACAAATCCAAACAATGTCTAAATCAGCAAATGTAAAGGGTGGTGTTTGGGATAATTTCGTTCACGATTCTGAGGGCCAGACGGCTCAATGTGAGTTATGTAACTCGCAGCAACAATTGCCAGCGGTGCAACAAGAAATATGCATAGGCTATTCATCTCGGGTCCAAGCATAAGATACACCTGCTGAAACACAAGGACGTTCGTGACCCTTGTCGTTCTGACGAAGCCAATGACGGTAGGCCTCTTAGTCCAAGCACAATCACAGGCAGCGATATGTCTCCAAAGCAGCATTTACTTTAGTAAGTTCTGGCTCTGCCAAATTGGGTTGCAGAGTAACGATGACTAAATTATCCTCTGAAAGCAAATGGGCAGGCACTGGAATGGCCTAAAGCTGAGATGTAAACGATTAAGCTGTCATTTGACAATTATTTTATAGGCCTATGCAATGTTTCTTTCAGACAGAACGCTCCGGAACGGCATTCCGTGAATTTTTTCAAGCTGCTAAAAATTATTTTATTTACTTACATTTTTAATAAAAAATTATTTAGTTAATTTAATTTAATTTCAGCGTTTTCAGTGTTTATTGGTATTCAAGATGCTATAAAATTAGAGGCTCAGGTTTAGGCCTTCGGAACCCTTGCAATGTCTTCCATAACTGTTCTGGAATTGTTCAGTTCCGGATCATTTTTTTTCAAAAACACTGCTTATATAAAAAAATATCGCGATTATCCTAAAGTTTTCCTTTTACGCAAAATTCTTGACTGTTGGAGAACGTTGGACTTGTAGCTGCATATATATATACGACGACGTTGTTCTTACGCAAGAAATAGTGCAGTAATAATATTTATCATGTAAAATTTGTTAACACGTCCAAACCCGGGTTACCCGGGTTTTCACGGCGGTCAAACCCGAAACCCGGGTTTCGAAAAAAGACCGCGGGTTTGCATTCCCAATATATAATATATGTAAATGACACTGGCTCGAGCGACAGTCTCTGACTAAGTAATCAGCTTCTTCCCTTAGGTGCCAGCTAACACACGTTCTGCCAGACTTTTTAAACATACCCGCTAGCTTCGGAACCTGGATGAAGGAGGAATGCCAATCTATTGATCTTTATTGTCGCACCGGTCGTTAAACTGAAACTTCTACTACTTCGCTTTGTGAGTCTGTCGGACAGTATCACAGGAAAAGAAAAGATAAACACTTCTGAGTAGGAAAATTTCGTTTGAAACTGTGAGGGTACACTGCCACTGACGACCGTTATCTCTGTATGATGTGTGTACATCGAAAAAATTTCAGACAACAAAGTCGAATTCACAGATAGAGTGATAAATTAGTTTGGACAAGAACCCAGACGATTGCAATTGTTATTTTAAGAATAAGGTCAGATTTCAGACATATAAAATTTAATTGTCATAATAGTTTTTTACAGTTAATGTCTATGATTTTTTTCGCATGTTGGGATCCGTGCCAGAGGATGGAGAGGTAGCCAGCGCCGAGGGAGCGAGCGTCGAAGGTGGAGTTATCGGTTGCTTTCGAAGCCCTATTGAGTCCCTGTGACAACTATTTAAGTTAAAACTTTGCACCCCCTCGAAAAACTCCTGCGGACGCCCATGGCTCTGATATCATAATATTTCTTTTCTTTCTGTGGCGCCTTCTTGAGCTCCTCTTGTGCGAGCTGACACGTTTCCTTCAACTTACTCCTCAAATCAATCACATGTTGATAAGTCAACTGTACTTCTGGTTTCAACTCCTCCTTGGTCCATAGCTCTCGCAAAATTGATACCGGTCCAGCACCGATCTTCCATATAGTAATTGAAACAGGGAGAAACCGAGGTTCTCCTGAGGAACCTCTCTATAAGCGAAGAGCAGCGCCGCAATATACCGGTCCCAGTCTTTGGGTCTTTCCGCACGCATTTACCGAAGCATGGATTTCAAAGTTCCATTAAACCAGGGGTGTCAAACCTTTTTTAATGGCGGGCTAGTGGCAATATTTTCCAGAAAGTGGCGGGCCAGGGTGTTGAAGGCTCCTGATCAACATAGGGTATATATCTGGAAGGGGTCTCCGTAAGGTATTTTGCAAAACTAAATCTTAGATGGTTCATTGTAGCATACAAACAGTCAAATTATGTAGACATAAAATCCTAATTTTGATCTTCATTAGGCCTATCAGTCTCGAACAGCACATACAATTCATTAAGCCTAAGGTCAATGTATTCTAGTTGAGAGGCAGGTCCTATTGTTGATAAATAACTCAAATTTATCTAAAAAATATTAGAACAAATTCCTGTCAAACGCATAGTAAGCTCGTAATAGAAAAATTAATGAGATATGGTTGAATATAATGTATCCGCAGTGTATAATATAGAAAAATACTGATTAGTAATAGTTGCATTGGAAACTTGACACTGTTTTTGTTAACGAGAGTAGGGATGTCAAATTGCATATCTACAGCTAGCGCTACTCTGACACTTGCGTGTAGATTTGAGTTAGTCAGCCGTGATCTGTCGTGTGTTAACAAGCGTCATCACAATTTTCTAGGCTTTCAACAAGCAATCTTTTACAATGTCTTCCTCCGCAAAAGTCTTCATAGCTGTGGCAATCATGTGAAAAACTGCATAGCTCGCTTCTACAGTAGACACTGACTTGTGTGTGATTGTCTTGAAAGCATGCAGCTGCTTGGACAAGATCATCTCCAAATCTTCAATCTTATCTTTCCTACTGTAGCCTAGAACCCCGCTATAAATATCGTCATGCATCGTGTCATAATGTCTACGGTGGTTGTATTCCTTCATCACACTAACTTTTTCGTGACAAATTAAACATACTGGATTGTAATGCGAAACGACCTTGATTCGCTATCCACTTTTCTCTTCTTATTGAACTTTGATAACATTTTAATTTTAAAAACAGATAATTGACCAACCGGAAACCAGACACAGAGATGTGCGTCTTAATAAAGAAAACCTCTATGTGCTTGGTAGTGACTGCGAAAAATTAAAACATTCAAACTTTTATTCTCAAATTTTGCAGTCTTTAGGGAAGTTTGGACAAAGTGCCGCAGGCCAGAAAAAAATCATTGGCGGGCCAGAAATGGCCCGCGGGCCTGCTCTTTGACATCACTGCATTAAACCTTTCGACTAGGCCATTACACATCCGATGGTACTGGGTCGTCACCAACTGTTGAATAGACAACAATCGTCCGACTTCTTTCATAGTCGCCGAAACAAACTGGTCACTTAATACCTCTCGTGGCACCCGTTCTAGTAAAGATATCAATTAGAGCCTCCGATAAAACCGGAGTCGTTATTTCTTTAAGCGGCACTGCCTCAGGGTATCTCGTCGCATAATCTACCACCGTCAGGATATACCTGTTCCCCCTTAACGACGGAGGACTGATGGGACCAATCAGGTCTACTGCCACCCGCTCAAACAGCGTATCAATTATCAGCATCTTATCTAATGGAAGCTTGGGTATTCTGCCTTTCGATTTCGTACGCTGACAAATGTCACACGAGTGACACGACAGACAAAACCTCGTCATATCACCCTGAAACCCTGGCCACCAAAAACTCATGGCTATTCGGTCCACCGTTTTCTTGATGATTCGATGTCCGTTAAAAACATGCAAACCGATAATGTAGGAGGCAAACTGATAATGTAGGAGGCAAACCGATAGTGTAGGAGACAAACCAAACCAATAGTGTAGGAGGGCAAACCGATAGTGTAGGAGGCGAACCGATAGTGTAGGAGACAAACAAAACCGATAGTGTAGGAGACAAACCAAACCGATAGTGTAGGGGGAAAACCGATAGTGTAGGAGGCGAACCGATAGAGTAGGGAGACAAACCAAACCGATAGTGTAGGAAGCTAACCAAACCGATAGTGTAGGCCGTAGGAGGCACTATCGGTTGGCTCCTTACACTATCGGTTTGGCTCTAACGCTATCGGTATGGGTCCTGCACTATTCGTTTGGCTCCTACACTCGGTTTGGCACACTATGGGTTTGACTCCTGCACTGTCGGCTTTTCTCCAACACTATCGATTTGGCTCCAACACTATTCGGTTTGGCTCATACACTATCGGTTTGCCTCCCACACTAACGCTTTGGCTTCTACACTATCGCTTCGGCTCCTACACTATCGGTTTCCCGCCTAGACTATTGGTTTAACTCCAACAATATCTGTTTGCGTCCTACACTATCGGTTTGCGTCCTACACTATCGGTTTGCCTTCTACACTATCGGTAGGCCTATGGCTCCTACACTATCGGTTTGCCTGGGACACTATCGGCTGGTCTTCTACATTATGAATTATGAATTGAATTTATTGCACAGAACAGGTTTTAGGTTACAAACATTAAACACAAGTAGCCTACAGTGCAACAGAAGCCAGGAAATAGCTTATACTGAGCATGGCCTCTGTTTCTTGATTATTATTCATAATGTATATGATACTTACTTAGAACTTAATATATGACTTAAATATGACTTAAATAATAGCAAAATTATTAACAGAATAATAACAATAACAGCAGTACAGCACCACATATTAAATGCAAAGTATGATTATAGGCTAGTTAAAGACAGGTAAGCACATAGAAGTATGTTGATCAATAGCTACTGCACATCAACATTAGAATATTAGAAAAAACAATATCTTTAAAAAATATTTCTTGAAAATGTAGAGACTATTGTTTTTTCTTAACATCATCCGATATCGGTTTGGCTTCTACACTGTCGTTTTGGCTCCTTCATTTTCGGTTTGGCTTCTAGCAGAAAGAGTTTGGGAGAAAATTATGATTGTCACATGTGTCACACATTTTTTTCAACAGATGGCTACTGAAATAATTCCAACTCAGCTGATCCAAAATATTGTGACCAGATATCAGATATAAATTGCATCAATGTGTATGGTGTGTGATTTCATTTTGAACTTTCTGTGTGAGTTCTTTAACTTTTACAAGTCAGTACTCGATCCAATTATTGATAAAACCCTTGATGTCTGATGTATACTCATAAATTCACTGTAGTCCTATGCACGGCATAATTGCAGGTGCTTGACCTTGCCATGAGGCCACAGCCTACGTATGTACAGGGATTTTTAATGGGCCAGGATTACTTATTTGTATACATATTTAACACAACAAGAGTTACAGTTCAAGTGAAGAACATACTGAAGCAGGAATGATGCTAACAAAGCATCTGTTAAGCTGGTGTTCAGACATTCTACAGGATGTTCATCGGTGTGGAAGGAAGCCAGACCTGAGAAGAAGTTCTGTGCCACTTACCCTAGTGTTGCATGCCAAAACCAAATGTGGTGGCGATGGGTTGTAGTTGTTTTCTTAAAGAAGTCATGGATTGGAATTCAGGTTACAGAGTTGGTTTGGTGCTTGGGATTTCTCTCTTTCTCTGTCACTAACTGGGTATTGTCTCGTTTGTCTCTAGCTGGTTCAATTCATGGTCATCACCTTCATGGTACTTCATCAGACCTAGCTGTTCCATTGGTAAACAAATTGATATCCAGTTTTCTTGTACTTTTTTGTGATCTGTTGTTAGGAGAAGCTACGAAAGCAGGAGCAGGAGAGAAAGGAACAGGAGCAGCGCGAGGAAGAGGAGCGAAAGGAAGAAGAGGAACGACTGGCGAGAGAACAAGTCCTTCAAGAAGAAGAAAAGTCTAAAGTCAGCCGCCGATTCTTTCTACAGTTTCTCTCGGATTGGGATTGTATCTAAGTACCCTACAGCACTGTCCGGTCCCTTCAAACTCTCTCTGCTTAAGCTATTTTCTCTAGCTCTGTGTCAAGATGCACCTGTCCAGGTTCCTTAGACACCTATTTCATAGTGCTTTTGAGGGGTTCCTGAATGCACTTTATAAAAATGCAGGTAAGTGGCAGAGAACTTCTTCTCAGGTCTGGCTTCCCTCAGTCATACGAATATACAAGTTCATTTCCCACTGCTCTTTATGATGCTGTAGTGTAAAATCCCAGTCAGGCAGTCATTATGACATTCACCAAGTCACTCGGTCAAACAATTCATACATACATGGCAGTTAATTATTGTTGGCCATCTTTCAGACCTTTGCTACAGAATCTGGCAATGTTCAGATGCCAATTTTTGACAGGAAATCAATCAGTCATGCAATCATTTCGATCACTCAGTGAACCAAGCCATCATCTTGTCCTGTTATTTACTCCAATTAATTAAGCAAGCAACTATCATTCATTCCCATCAATAAATTGTGTCCATTGTAATGCATTAAGCAAGCACTCATTTTTTATCTCGATCAGCACCCTTTGCTGCTTTGGCTGACTACAGCGCTATATGAATCTTATTAGTATTATTTCCCTGAGGTAAGTGTAATCCCTTGTGAGCCAACAATTATTATTTTTTTATTATTGTTTTTGCCCTGAGGTATCTAAGATCCCTCAAGAATGAAAAAATTATCTGGAGAATAGAACAAATTATTATTTACTAATCAGTCAGTTGTGATTAATTTCTTCATGCAGGAACTGCTCAAGAGGAAGGAACATCTGCGAGATATGCTTCCACCAGAACCAGCGACAGACGACCCAAACACTGTTCGGATTTTACTCAAACTGCCAAACGGAACTCGTCTCGAAAGACGCTTCAACAAAACGGATTCAATTAAGGTGAGACCAGAAACGTGCTTTAATTTCATTTAAGTCAATTTATGCAATATGGTTGCCATTTGAAGCTGGTTTTGATTGTTCCAGGCAAAGCATTTGTTCTGAATATCTTTCTGGCCCAAACACTGCTGAAAACCTGTTAGCTTCACCTTGTCACCTTGTGCTGTCAGTTCTTGGAACTTTAGCGACCTTCATGATCAAGCCTCTCCATTTCCTTCTGTCCGCCGTCGCATCTCTCAGTTCTGCCAAATTCATTCCAGTTGTTTCATGTATCTCGCCCATCCACTTTTTCCTTGGTCGCCCTTGTTTTCTCCTTCCTCTCCATATGCTAACATCATTTCCTTTTCCAGTCCATCTGATCGCATGACATGACCAAAGAACCTCAACTTTGCTCTTAGCACGGTTTGTTGTAGTGTCTCTTCCTTCTCAATTCCAATACTCCATCGCACCCAATCATTGGTCTTTTTCTCTTTCCATGATATTCTCTGCATCTTCCTCCATATCCACATTTCGCATGCGTTAATCTTTTTTCTCATTTTCTTGGTCATTGTCCATGTCTCGCTGCCGTATGTTACTGTTGGTATGATCAAGAGCCTTCACCAATCTTTTTTTCGTGTCTATACTCACATGTTTGTCCTTCCATATTTTTCCAGACCATTCATTGCAGCTTTTCCTATAGCCACTCTACGATTTATTTCCATATCACACTTTCCTTCTTTTTCTATTACTGATCCCAAAAACGTGAAGTTAGTTACCGTTTCTATTTCTTCTCCGTCTACTTCAAAACTGTCCTCCTCCTCTGTTGTCATGATCTTTGTCTTTTTTATATTGAAGTAGAGTCCTGCTTTCTCACTTTCACTCTTAAGCCTTCTTATCAGTGTTACCAACTCGTTTTTTTTACCCGCCAATAATGTTGTATCATCAGCGTATCTCAGATTGTTCATTATTCTTCCCGCTATCTTTATTCCTTCCTCAGCCTCATCCATTCCCGCCTGCCTCATTATCCTTTCAGCGTACATGTTAAATAGGAAAGGAGACAGAATGCATCCTTGCCGCACTCCCTTCCTTATCCTAAAACTGTCAGTATCTCCATATTCAGTCCTTATCACCGCTATCTGATCTTCGTACAGACCCTAAGAAGTTGTACCAAGTGTTTCGGTATTCCCATTTCTCCCAAGGTTTTCCACATCAATTCATGATTAATGCAGTCAAACGCTTTACTATAATCGATGAAGCATATGTATACTTTCTGTCCATACTCCCTTTGTCTCTCCATTATCCACCTCATATTGGCAATATGATCACGTGTTCCACGAGATTTCCTAAATCCTGCTTGACTATCAGGAAGCTCTCTCTATTGTACTCTCCATTCTTTTATGTAATATTTTAAGTAATATTTTGCTTATGTGTGATATCATTGCTATTGTCCTGTAATTTTCACACTCTTTCGCATCTCCTTTTTTAAATAAAGGTATAAAAACTGAACTTTTCCAATCTTCTGGCCATTTTCCAGTTCTCCATATGTTATTACAAATTTTTGTTATTGTCTTTGTCATCACGCCATTCCCACCTTTTACCATTTCTATTGGTATCCCGTCTTGACCGGTGCCTTATTATCTTTCAATTGTTTGATAGCCCATTCTACCTCTGCTTCCATGACTTCCGGTTCAATTTCATACTCAGTTTCATCCATTTTTTCTACCTTTACTCTTTTATCTTCGTTGTACAACTCTTCTGTGTATTCTTTCCATCTTTTCTTCATTCCTTCTTCGTCCGCAATTATGTGTCCATCACTTGCTTTCAATGATCCCATTCTTGGTGTGTTTTTTCTCGTTATTTCCCTTACTTTTGAAAACATTGTTTTAGTTCTTCCTTTTCTTCCCTCATCCTCCATTTCTTTGCATAATTCATTTAGATGTTTTTCTTTGTCCATGCGTGCTTGTTTTTGGAATGCTCTATTCAGTTTTCTTACTTTATCTTTATCTCCTTCTCTTTTTGCTTCCCTTCTTAGCTTAGCAGACATAATTTGCAGAGACCAGTATTTCAATTCCAAGAAAATGAATCTGAAGGGCAGATTCATTTTTTACGCTGGCTAAAATGATTGTGAATTGCAGAGAGGTTATAAGGGTATGCTGAAGATATAAGAAGCTAGTAGAGCAAACTTTATGTGAAAGCACTTGATTTCCCACCTTTTGTAGATCATTGATGATACAGGATGAATGTATTAAGGATAGTCTAAAAAGGTCTATCACTATGCTATTTCATCCCAATGTAACAAGCTTATTACAGTGTAACAAAAACGTTAGTTTCATCGTAAATCTTTTCATCTTAAATGCTCGAAGCAATTCCACAGTAAGAGCCGCTAGAAAAGACGTTTTCCCTTTTGATCTCTTCTTGACGTTCTATTGGACTGATGGTAACTGGCTTACATAGAATGCTCCGATACATTGCTGGGGCACGGTGGTGTAGGGGTATGTTCTGTACCTTGCAGCCAGAGGGTTGCAGGTTCGAATCCACCTGAAGCCACTGCGTAGGGACTCTGGGCAAGTCCTTCACTCGCAATTGCTCATGCGCTTCGGCGTGAAACTTCGATTCAGTGTCCACGCTGTAGTCGGGAGCACCTCTGAGTAGAAATCTTGAAGGGGCACTATAACAAGTGCTCATACATACATTGCTGTAGCCCAGTGATGACATCCAAAATAGCAAATACCTGTGCGTGTGTGTTTCAGTACTTACACGATTACGTCTTCGTGCATGAGGCAGCACCCGACAACTTTCAGATTGTAAAAAACTTCCCACGAACTGTCCTTCCTTGCCAGAGAACCGAGGACGATGGACCAGATCCCCCGACGTTCGAGGACGTTGGCCTCGGCAAATCAGAACTTCTCTTTGTCCACGATAACGACGCATGATTCTTCCCCATTGTTGCAAAAGATTGCTTAATGTGTTACTGTTTTCCTTAGCATCGTCTCCTCCTTCTGTGCCGCGCAGCTCCCTCTGAGATGTCGTTCTGTTTGCGTTGTTCGCAGGAAGTGGATGGATGAGTGAACGACTATATTTGTTCCAGAGTGAATTTGAATTTTTGACGAAGGGAAAGCCGAAAAAAATTGTTCAATGAACTGGAGGTTTTTGTAAAATATTTATTAACAGCAGTTGCCTGGCAACTGTGTTTTGAAATAGCAGACAAATGGAACAATGTACAGAGTTTGAAAATGAGTTTAATAAATGCAACACCTGAAAGCCTGACTGTTTCAAAGAGCTAACTTTTCATATACATATTACCTAGTTATATTGCCTATGTTACTGTCAGTACATATGATCAACAAACTTTCAAGTTTTTGATGCAACTACAGCATCAAAACCTGGATTCCAAATTAAACCCTGCAAGGCCTGCATGCATTTATTACCAGGTCGAAAACCGAAGAATTGATGTTGAAGTTCTCTGATCGCAAAAATATTATGCTATTATTTGCAGATAATCTACAGATGAATGTAGTTAAAACAATAATACACACTGGCTAGGTAAAAATTAGTATAAAACAAACTACCACTGGATATAAGCAGACCAACAGTACTGCAAGATTCATTCATTCATTCATAAATTTATATAGCGCCCCTTCCAGAGGACTACTCAGAGGCGCTCAAAGATAGTACATGTAGCTACAAATATTACTGTTACTCTGTAGATATTTCGTTTAGGCTAGTAACTGTTACAGGCTGGGGAGTCCTGGACTTGTGTAGTAGAATGTTTGTTGTACCGGGATTCGTTGATGTCAGTCAGGTAATGTTTAGGGATTTTTGTCCTTGGTTTTTCCAGACAAATGGACCAAAATAAGTAAACTTTGTGATCTCGTCCTAGTCACGGGAGGAGGCATACAGAGATTGGTGTAAGTTTCTTGGAGAAAGCAGATTCAGTCCAGGTTGATAATTGATATGCATTAAGGGCCCATGTCATTCCATGTAGGACTTGTTAAGCACATATGGAAATGTTGCACGAGCTTCATATGTTGTCCAAGTGGCATTGCTGTTGGGAGTCATGGTAAGGCAGAAGCGTTTGTGATGTGAAAATTTGCATGTTGACGAAACACAAGCTAGTAAGACACTATAGAAACTTCGTTTTATGGTCGGAAATTAAACTATTCACCTCGAGCCTCAGATAAGGTAGAAGGCAGAAAGAGTATGGGGGAAAATGATGATTGTCACATGTGCCACTAATTTTTTCAATAGAAAACTAAAATTCCAACTCCGCTTATCCAAAATATTGCAGAATCATCTGACTTCAAAAGCCAACAGTTTGCTATCTACGCTGTGCTCCTTTTCGAAGTTGTAGTCGGAATCGCTGACGAACAGCCGTTTCTTCGCAGCATTGAAATGAATCCTCCATGGCCAACGTAATCCGTGTTTTTTCTCCAGCAGAACTTGTTCAACTGCGAGGCTCGAATTCAACAGCAGTACCCGATTGTTGCCATAATCGGTGACCATAATGCGTCCTTCTTCATCAACGGCCATGTGCATTGGACCATCCATTTGTCCCACTGTTGGATCCAATTCGTCGCCAAATGACTTCACAATGCGACCTCCAGTGTTCACGATACATACTCTTTGAAGGACGCCATTTTCTTCGTCACCGTGAGAAACCAAATACAGATCGCTTGAAAGTTTTATGGCATGCCACGGGTGTGTTATTCCAGTCTGCGGTAATAGTTTTATTTCTCTAATTATCTGTCCATTTGACGAATATTCTGCTAATTCGTGTTTATCGTAGATTGCTACAACGACGTGTGATTCGTCCGTAACTGACAAACTCTGGGCAGAAGCGTCTCCCGTTGAAAAACTGTTTATCAATATTCCGTTGGTTGCAATTCTCAGGATATAATTAATCTGACTGGCGTCTAAAGAACTCATTATGTAGAGGCATTTGTTCCTGTTGCAAGAACTTATATCGCACGGAGTCAGTAATTCGTCTAATGTCCACCGGCGAACGAAGCAGCAAGTCACCGAATCGTAAATTTCAACTTCTGCACACTCAGTCGTTACAATATACAGTTCGTTGTCCAGCGTTGTAATCCCGCAGATTCTAAGTCTATCGTCTCTTCGTGAGGCATCTGTTCGAATTGTCGGTAGCACGACGGGAGTAGTGTTATAGCAGATCTTGGTCTCTGAAACAATCGATTGCATTTTGTGTAAACTAGAAAATGCATGTACCCTTAGAATTTAACAGAGTAGGCCTACTTGGACCTGGGACTATTATTACTGAAGGGATATGAAGCGGCAATGTGTCAGCCAATCAGAGATCGTCTTCTGAAATATGGCGGGCGGTGTATGTGGCCACCTATTTTTAGATTACGCTGACATCCGGGCACTCAGAGCAACAGAACAAACGTAAACATAGCCGAATGCATCGTTCTCGACGTTGTTTTGGTAAAGTCGTAGTTTACGTTGCTATATTATTTGATAGTGTCACTTTGAAATGGAAGCTGGATTGATGAAAACATTCCTGTGTTCAAAATTGAAGTTGGATTGATTGAAATAATTTTTCCCGGAAATAGAAGCTCGATGGATAAAATAAGTTTTCGATTCAATAGAAGCTGGACTGATGAAAATGTGTGTTTCCGTAATTAGAAGCTAGATCCATGAGAATATAATTATCTTTGCTTAAATAAAAGTTCCATTGATGAAAACTATTTCTTTCGTCAAATAGAAGTTGGATTGATAAAAGTAATTTTTTCCAATTAAATGGAAGTTGGATTGATGAAAAACTTTATGGATCAAATGGAAGCTGAATTGATGATAGTTAACGTGCACTGTGATGCACATATGTAGACTGCTTACTTACCAACGTCAAGTACGGCATTGAAGATATTAGAATAATTTAGCAACGTAACCTATACGACTTTACCTTTGTTTTTAGTCATTTACAACATACACACATTGTAAGTTATCTTTAGGCCTATTGAATTAAATCGCTATCGTTTCGTTACAACAATCGTCCACAAAAGAAACGGGACTAAAACTGATCTGACCTGCAAAAGTCCCGGATATAAAATCAGAGCCACAACATAATCTAGGTCAATGACCCAATTTTTGTCCGCTTCGTATCCCTCAGTAATAATAGTCCCAGCTTAGACTAAGACGGTCTGGACGGTCCGAATATCGAGGTAAATGTTCCGCATCCCTATACTTCGTCTAGTCGGGACAGCCAAATGTTCCTGCTTTTAAATCTGTGACCGAACTAACAAAATGTGGCTTAAAACACAATACCCGTACGGTAGGCCTACTAGGCCTATATTTTATTCAACACCACTACAAATTTAAAATCCAGGCGAGGTGAAATATGATAATATTTCCTGAGTTATGTAGTCTCGTCTCGTGTCAGTCTCGGTCTCGAGATAGGTTTTTTGATGTCTCGGTCTCGAAACCTAGATAGTGTTCGGTGTCGCGGTCATTTTTCGACATTTAGGAAGAGAAAGTCTTGTTCTCTTGTAGAAGCTTCTGTGTAGTTCTCGTGCAAACTGTCTTTAGTTCTGAACTTCTTACGCTATAAATTTGTCCTGTGCGGATGTGATAACTATAGTAAGTCGGAAGTGCTAAACACACCGGAAGTTTAGAAAAGGGGTCTCTCTGGTTAACACTAACTTAACATATATATTGAAAAGAGCAATTTCTACATTGTTTCGATTTTCTATCTGTTCAAAATCATAAAATGTCTCAAAGAACCTGAAATAGTCAAATTTGCGTGCACGCAATTCGAAGTCATGAACAAACAAAAGAAATAGCGTGCCGTTTGCCGCTGGTGTAAACTGTAAAGCCACCATAAGCAGGGGCGCAACCACGGTCCAGAAGTTGGGGGACCTAGTAGATAAGTAGAATGTCTGAGTGGGGAATTGCGATTGCCGAAGGCAAGAAGCCCTAACGATTAGGGGGGGGGATGGGGAGCGTCGTATCCCCCATCGGGGGCTGGGACAGAGCCCCGGAAGCTGACGCAATTTTGAGAATTCATGCCAAATGGAGTACATTTTGGGCTTTAATTTACCTCAGATTTTTCAAAAGTTCGGGGGACCGTCCCAACCTGTTCGAAATTTGGAGGGGACGCGTCCCACGGGTGCCATAGGTTGGTTGCGCCTATGAGTCCATAAGCGAAACGATTGGATGTAGTTTCTCACGGTGAGTTATGTCGTAAATTTATGGAATATTGTTGGTTTAAATTTTAGAATCGTTTAGGGGCCGTCCATAAATGACGTCACGCACCTATAAGGGGTAGGGGTCGGAAATTTGTGACATGGTTGTGGGGGGGGGTTGGAGAAATGTGACGTCACATCAGGTCAATATAATTAAATTTAACAAATAACAACAATTTAATTTTAATAATAACAGCACTTATTTTGAGTATTAAATGTTCATTATTTTTTTAATTATTTTAATGTATACGGGCACCATTATTAATAATTTTCTAATTATTTAAATATTTTGTCACCGTTAGATTTTAAAAATATGCATGTTCTGCCTATTTGTTTCATGAAGGAGCATTTTGCTTTGCCATGGAAATGTGGTTTTAGGGGGGGTCAGAGCTTTGTGAAGTCATTTTTCAAGGGGGTGTTACTTTTGTGACGAAGTGTGACGAGGGGGTCAAAATCGGCCAAAAGTGCGTGACGTCATTTATGGACGGCCCCTTAGAAGAATTTGGGATGTTTGAGAAATTTAATTTCTTTATACTATTCAGGTGATCAGCTGACAGTTGAATGTCAGCTGTGTTTCGGGATTTGGGCTGAAGTTGTTTTTATCATTTTATCGTTTATTCTGTAGGCCTAATCTGTGCTACCCTGTGGACTAAATGCCGAAAAGCCCCAGTGTTGATCTGTCTTGGACCTTGTGTCTCGGTCTGGGTCCAGACGCTCAGTCTTGGTCTCGAAGTTTTAAGCCTCGGATACAAGTCTGATAATATAATAAATAACAGAATGCGTAAAATGGTCAGCGTAAGACACAGAGAAATGATGAATCTACGGGAAGGAGAAAACCAAGGTCCTAGAGAGTGTATGGAGGCTTCAAGCACAGCTACATTGAGGCACGAGGAGGCAGTTGCTTTTTATATACTGGAACTTCGATTGACTAATTAACTCCGCCACTGTTCGCATTCTGACAGTGCCAGTCCCAAGCCTGGAAAAAGGAGGAGGGCGACGCTAATGGTCTTTGTTACCACACAGCTAGTCGTTAAAAAGGAAATAGGCCTACACACACATTGACTAATGACCCCAATGACCTAGATTTTGCCAATGGTTTGTGAAGTTGCCTCCTCTTGAATTTAAGTCTCGCTACGTGCCTGGCTTCAAGTGATGGCATATGATGGCATATGACACACTGTTCGTGTGTTCCTACTATACGCTTGCTCTGATTTTGTGTTGAACTTGTGGAAGCTGAATTGCACGTGAAAACAAATTATAGACCGACATCATGTGCGGATTTATACAATGTCTGTTTTAGGACATAAACCGTTGTTGAAAGCTGTGAAGAGTAGGCCTAATTTAAAATAGGCCTACAGCTTTATATCAAAATCATGATCATCGCGTAAATAAACTGCTTGAAAACTTGATCTGATCGACAGAATCTGCATGTGTTCTTAAAGTTAAACTATTTAATAAAATCTCAATCGCAATTTAAAAAAATTGCAGAAATCAATGTGTGAACTGAACCATGATATATAGGCCCTAATGTAATAAAAATTATGAAAATATATTTGTACTTAACGTAACGCAAATATCTTTAATAATTACATTTAAAAATTACACGATGAATCGGTGGACTTGGCAATAATTGAGGACAATGGAGATCACGTATTCGTACCCATCGCCGCCAAGTGGCTGGCGTCAGGACTCAGGAACTTATGATGATGAAAATTTCATAAATTTGGCCTATATTTATACGCTTTTCTCACGCATTCTAATCACGTCTGCGGTTCATTTGTTACTATATCGTCGTCGGTCGTCGCTCCTCTTCTTGGACGCTAACCAGCGGGTTCGTGTGTTGCGAGCGTTATCTTATATCGTCACTCTTATTCTTGGACGCTCTATAGACGCTCTATAGACCAGGAATTCTGAACACGAAGCCTACTATCAGCTGTGGATGGGAATCCATCGGTTGGGCTCTGCGTGTCTGCGTGAGCTCGCCAGTGGTTACTTCTTGTTACCTGAGCACTGTTTGCTTTTTGATTAACTTTTTGTTCTTAACGACTTTAACATCGTTCGGTTGCGCAGGCGGCACTTGTATAAAGTACTCGAAAAGCGCTATAGTAAGTATACATAAGCTTACACCTTGCATTTACTTAAGCACAAGTTAACAACGCCACCAATTAAATTTGATTGCCACCGTTGTTAAGCCGGACTTTATACTGACATGGCACCTCGGTATATTCCCTGTGGTCGCATAAAATGTGCTGATAAACGATGGTAGAAACGAAACTATAGTATAGAAGTCATATGCCTGGGCTAAGGATGCACAACTTGCCTGTGATTGATAGTGATCTGTCAAACAATGCAGAATGAGCGACATTGATCGACTCTTTCGACGGATCGGCTGCAGATTCTTGTAGAATCTTTTCACATTCTTGGTCAACAAGTAGCAAAGTAAGACGCGAATGAAAAGTCTTCATTTCTTTTTTGGCTTCGAAATGTGGCTTTTTGATAACACTGACTCCATTCACCTCTGCTATTCGATCGCCCGGTCGCAATCCGCTGCTCTCCGCCGGAGATTTGCGTTCAACTTTGTCGACTATGTGGTTACGAAACTGCCAACCGTTTCCCGCAGTTTTAAAGGTGAAACCATAACCGTGAAATCCAGAACGAATCCTTAGTTCACAGAGTTTAGCTTTGTAAGAACATCCTGAAATTCAAAGCATAACGGCCAAGTACCTGGCAATAAAGTACACTGTAAGAGTTTTAGTGTAATTTCTGCTCCACAATCAATATCCGAAAGACTTGCGTCCAATGATCCAGGTGAAATACAATAATTATAACAATACTGATCGTATTTCCAGTGTGCCACTTAAACCAGAAGTAGCCAACATTGAGTGGTTTAATTCTGTCAGATCTGAGATGTTGCACCTCGGATTTGAGATCCGCCACCTTTGCCACTATGAGATTCCCCATCTAAAGGGGGATACCCGCCACCTAAATGTGCTTTTTGTTAAAATAATTGACCATAATTGTGCATCCTGTTTCTCATATTATTTTTATATAGCAAGTATCAGTTATAGCCTAGCACAGAATAGATAAAGCGTAGCTTTATCTATTCTGTGGTTATAGTTTCGCCAGGTAGGTCAATATCTAGAAGGCCATGGGTAGGCTTGTGTTTTAGATTTGCAACAATTTGGAGATCCGCCACCTATGGATGAGCAAGTTGACCACAGTTGGAAAGCTATTTCGAATAAAAGCATCTTAAACCCACCGTTGAACAATCTGGGGTGATCGTTTCTTGCACAGTTACACGTAGGCCCCTAGTTAGTTAAAAATGTCGGGTTCCGTTGGACATTCATTATTTATTTTAGTTATAAGTTTAACTAAATGTAATGGCAGGTGAGTATGGGCAATACCCTTAGGCTTACCTTTAGTCCTTTACAGGTGTGAAAGGTGGATTTAAATCTATGTACAATATTAGCTTAGGCCCTACCTCGTATTTCTACAATCAAAGGATCCTTTTGTTTTCGATGGAGATCTAATTGTGGCGTTACAAGTCCTCGCTGCTTTACTTCATTGTTTATATCGATCTCTGTATATGATTTGTGCTCCGCTGGTTCGACACCCATATTCTCATGTATGCCTAGAACCCGTATAGATCTGTCTCTTGTGATCGTGGTTGAGCAACCTTGTCCCGGGTTCTTTTTAGACGAGGGCTGCGGTTCAGGCTCTGTGGTAAACGAGCGCAAGCCGCTGTCCTTGCTAGAACAAAATATTGAAGGGCCATATCTGCAATATAAGGGGAGTGAAACTCCTAGCTTCAGTGATTCCATTAAACTTTCAAGTACTTGATTATTTCGTGCCATACGTCTCTGGGATATCCCTAACTCTTGTGCGAGCAGCTTCTGTTTGAGGGCGCTCGCCCATTCTTTCCTTTTGACACCTTGTGTCAGTTCTTTGTCTTGCCTAACAGTCTCTTGCTTCTCCTCTAACTTCTGTCGCAATTTTTCATTCTCTTCTTGTAGTTGTTTAATTTCCTCCAGGAGATCGTCTTTACGTGATATTTCCTGAAACACTAAAGATGAAAGAATAAATATTGTTACATGTCAGCACACTTGAAATTATGATTACGGCGCTATAGACTTTTCCAGATTATAGCAGATTAGACCAGGTGTAAAGTGCGTTACGGAGTTATGAGGCGGGGCTTTGAACCGGTCTGAGTGTAGGCTACTTGACTTACATAGAGGGCCTACATGTATATATTATGCAACCTTACAGGCCTTTATATAGGCCCATAGGTCTATGCGTGTATTTAAGTACCTCACCAAAGCGCAGCACACACAAATATCTATCCGATATGAACTAGTGTGTTTTAACATGATTTGAACCGTCGGCCTATATATATATGCATGCTGCTGTGAACGTGAGTTACCTGCGGCGCTTGAGGGCGTCCGGCAGTGTTGTTAAAAGTATCGGGGAAATGTACTTAAGTAGAAGTAAAAGTAAACAGGACTTTTCTTACTTAAGTAAAAGTAAAAGTACTCATCGCAAATAATACTTTTGTTAAAGTAAAAAGTATTCTTCGAAATAATACTTTTAAAGTAAATAGTAAAAGTTCGGAGTCTTGAGTCTATAATTCGATCCACTTATTTACTTTCAAGTAGTGATGTAGCTTTTCCGGAAAAATATTTAGCGGAAAATTTTCCGGAAATTTTCCAGACATTTTCCGGAAATTTTCCGCAGAACCGGAAAAATACATTTAACTCATGATGTCAGATTTTCAGTATGAGATGACTAGAAAATTTCTGTTTTTTTAAAGTTCCTTTCAATGCAGGCAACGTTCACCTTAAAAGAATTAAAATAAAGATTAGGGACTGTTCATTAGCAGTGCAGGCTAGAGTAGCCTAGCTTGATATGTTGTTAGTGTTATGAACTATCAGTATTATATACAGTCTGGCAATTTTACATTTTGTCGGCTGCTCAGCTATTAGTCAGCTTTGCCTTAGTCCATGCACCGCTCACTGAAGGCAACAGCTCATAGTTAAGCACTTAAACTCAACACATTCTTTTGCTACTTACAAAGAAAAGCAGATTTGAAAATAGGTTAGTGTTAGGTCAGACTGCAATGGCACTGCCAATAACATTATATTTCAAGACATAAAATAATAGTATAATAGGCCTCATGAGAATTAATCTGTTGCAGTATTAAAATGGTGTCTGTAGTATTACTGCATCAATTGCTGTTTTTGTCTCATATTTTCATAACTAAAAAATATTAAGGAGACTAAATCCTAAAAAATATTTTCTCTAAATTAACAGTGAAGTTTAATTCCAATTAATTCTTAAATGTATTGTTGTTGTTAAATATGGTAAACAAATTATCTATTTTCCTGAACTGTTCTTTAGTGAATCGAGATATCTTGAACTAAATAGCAATTGCAACTGACTCTAGATTTTACCATCTGGTAATGGGTGACCCTAATTTAGCGGGATACTTATCCCTTCAGCGACCCCTTGTTGCCCTTACGATGAAAACTGCTTAATTTTAAATGCACTGTTCGAAAGGTTAGACAATTTTTCCTATCTGTTATCTGTAACAAGTTGCAACCTGTCAGCTTGGTGTTGTGAATAAACGAAATTGATTGATTGATTAATTGAATAAATGATGATTGATTGATTGATTGGTTCTTGAGAGTTGTGAACACACTGAACAGTAAGCGCTAACAGTGCCATCTATTGAATAAAATATCAGTTGTAATTACATAAGATAGTATAGAGTGAGTGATGTTTAAACATATTTATGTATTTAAATTTTTATTTAGTATTTATTATATTGATGGAAAAATATCGGAAAAATTTTCGGAAAAAAACACTGGAAATTTTCCGGAAAAATATGAAACTTTCCGGACAATTTTTCTGCCTCACAACACTGTATACTTTCAAGATGACTAAATTCTGAAAATGCGTGTCATTGAACCGAGGTTGTTTAATGTTTATGGTTCATTGTTATACCGGAAAAGATAAAAAGGCGACTGCAAGAAGTGAAATGCTCAATCTGGGACTAATATAAAATAGCTCCTTCAAATCAGACCAGGCTCACCTGCTAAAATATGCATTCTCGCAATTTTTAGTAAGGAACATTGTAACGAATATTACGCGAATTGTAACGAAGTAAAAGTAGCCTACTGAATAATGGGTTAAATTTTACTTCGTTAAAAGTAAAAGTATTTCAGTTTTGTGATACTTCGTTACAAGTAAAAGTACTGAAACTTTTACTTAAGTACAGTAACGCGTTACTTTTACTTCGTTACTGTACAACACTGGCGTCCGGTCATGTATGGAGAGACCTGTTTATGCCTGGTGGCGGGAACATTGAAGGCTAGTCGGTGTGTGGTTGTGACGCAAAGTGAAGAGTGATGCTGTAGCCAGGGTCCGATTTGTCAAAAAGAAGCAGGGGGTCGGGAACAGTGGCGGATCCAGGATTGCCTATGTGGGGGCAAGGGTAATTGTTTTTGAGGGACGCCACGTTCCAGAGTAAAAATGGTAATTAAAATGATAGTAGCCTATATATTTGAAATAACGACATTATGTGCAATAGTTAGTACAGTAGACCATAGTATATACTATATATCCTATAAAATACTGTTTGAAATTGGCGTTCATTTGTAATGTTGGATCGCAAGTATTTTTTTTTATTATTTTCAATCTGCTTAAAGTTCTTTCTGCAGTACAGTTACCAGATGGCCCGAACGGGGCGCCATATAGGCCTAATAGGGCGCCGTACTGCAGTGGCCAACGTAACAGCAAGAGTGAGATATATTAATTTTTATAAAGTAGCCTAGGCTACTGATAGATTAATTATGGCAGCAATTCCCAGTCTTTTTCAGAGCATGCATGGCACCCTTACTAACGGCAGATCAGCGGCACCTTTGACCTTAATTTCAATATTTTTCTTCAAGTTAGTTCTTTATTTTACTGATAAGAAACTTTTCTTCTATTAAACATGCGGGTTGCGACTATTTCCACACTACTTTCCGTTTAAAAAAATAATTATAAGCCTATGTAAGTTGTGATAAATTTTACAACTTTTTCACATAAAAAGCTGCACAAATGTTATGGTTCTACCTTTCTGACATCCAACCTTGAGCAGTACCGCGACACTCAGGTTGGGAAGCACTGGATTATGGAGGGAGTAAATATCACTTGTATGAGACAGTTACAATGCAAGTGATTTAATCAGTGGCGTGGCTAGGTATTTTGGCGCCCGGGGCAAACGGCCCGAATAGAAATTTCAAATTTTAGCGATACACAGCTAGTCAAACGCTATATTGAACATTATTCAATTATATGAGTATGTGGATCTTACCAGACTCAAAACTTTTCTATCCATGTTTACCTGCAAAGTCTTTGAGAACTTCACAAAATTAACAGGAGCGCTACTTCACTCTGGCTGATGAAACTGCTGTGGCATGATTGGATTTAATGTCTTTTCAGTGCGCTTCAAAATAGCTAACTCCATATAACTTGTTGCAGCTGCTCCTCGTTTTTCTGACAATTTCGTAAACCTAGCTCCGTTCAGTTTGTGTCGTTTGATTTTCGATAAAGTAAAGCGATGCGCAGACAGTTTTATAAACAACAAATACACATAAAACTGGAATTTCGAATACACAACGTACACACTGATATTCCACGACTTATGACTCAGCGGTCTCAGCCTCTCAGGCTCTCAGCACCCCTGTCCTGGCCTCAGGAAAGGGTAAAGGTCAGCAAGGCGTCTACCTAGACTCCTAGAGCCATGGGAGGCTTGAAGCGTGGACCGGGGGTCCTCGCCTGAAGCATAGTCTACAGCATGGAAACCTGATCCATTGAGCCTGAAAACTGTAAGGGTGTATACAAATCTTGTTGAAAGACAACAACTTTCTTCTTCCTTAGGCCCCTAATCCAAAAGCAGATGGTGCTTTGATGCGACACACATATATCAAACTGCAAGACAGAGAGACAGAGGAAATTTATTAAAGGAGGAGAGTGGTCGAGTAGAGAGAAGAAACAGTACTAGCCTACTAAAGACAGAGGTGACCATTATATATATATATATATATATATATATATATATATATATATATATCGGTGCCTAGCCAGCTGGGCTTTCAGAGAGACTAGTAGAGAGGGAGGTAGAAGCTGGGTCAGGCCGAATGGTCATAATGGAGTCATTTGGTGTAGGACTGTGGGTAATGAATTTTAGGGGGTCAAGCCGACCCCCGGGGTCGGCCTAAGGCTAGAAGCAAGGGGGTCAATAAGAAGAAGCAAGGGGGTCCAACCCCCCGACCCCCCGGCAAAGTCGGACCCTGGCTGTAGCCTACTATAGCCTACAACTATTACTACAACCAATGATGAGAGTTTCCATCACGCTAATTTGTGAAATCACCTCATGAAACTTCTTACTGAAAATTCCGAATAATCCTATACATGTAGGGAAGACCGGGGATGGTTGCAACAGTTTACACATTTAAGTGACTTTTGACCGAACTATTTCTCCAATTACGATACAAATAGGCTACAGCTTTGTCTTCCTCGAATCAAAATATGTTTCGCCTAAAGACGCAATTTAGAGGCCTATATAGTTAGCTAGTTGAATTCTCCGTGGATAAGCACATCATGATCACTAGCTAAACTTACTTGATTACGATTACGATTACTGACAGACTAGTGGCATCATAATGATACCAGCGATATCAGCACGTCGATAACAAAGTCACATACACGGTGGTTCAATAAAAAGTAAGCCAAACTTTATAAACAAATATAAAAACTTGAACTATATTTTATTAATAATATTTTCAAAATAAAAATATGCACATACTTACTTTTTTATTTTAATGACTTCTGGTTTATATTTCCTACTCAAAAAAGCAGACGATAATACGATAGAAAACATAAACAAGAAACTAGCAATTTCGGAAAAATTCCTTTTAGTAAAGAAGATTTGCACATGATAAAAGGTTTGAGGGAATCCAAGAATTACAGCAGCCGTCAATTTCTACAAGAGTTGCCAGAAAAACACTGGACCAGAAGCGGATTAGATAAATTGTTTTGAAAAATTAGCGCAACAGGGTCAGTCGACTGCGTCATTGGTAGTGAAGTTCATCGCGCGCTGAAGAAAACGTTGCCCAATGACGCCAGCGCATCCAGGCTTGCGTGCAAGCAGAAGGAGTACATTTTGAACGTCTTCTTTAATTAAATAATCAAAGCATACTATTGAGACTTTCTTCACAAAAATATTAAATACTGTTTTCATCTTAGATGTACTTATATGAAATACAAAGTTTGGCTTACTTTTCAGTGTAGTATTGTTATCAATATGAAACTGAACTTGATTCATGGGTTGGATTTGAAGATAAGACGCAGCGGTTGAATGAATGGGAGCCAATATAGTGACACTTTTGAACCTTTACAGAAATGTGAGTGATAGCAACCCTAACAGAACCACCTAGATGGATATAATCTACTGTATGCCCTTTAGGAAACTGATCTTTTTAATTAAGACACTGGATTCGAAATTCTGGAACAGTTGCCGAGCCATGAATTCTTCCAATATTATTACTTTTGACAAGTGGGTCAAATTGGATATCGGTCACAGTTATAAATTCCCTTAAAGTTCTCACTTCTTTAAAGCGGGGTTACGATTGCTAGTTCTGGTTCGCTAGAAGAACGTCCTGTTTCAATGTACTATTGCTGATAGAGGCAATAATGTGTAATGTAATGTAACAACATTTATATAGCGCCCCTTCAAGATAGCTACTCAGAGGCGCTCTCTGCGCTAACCGATATGATGTTAAATGTTATTACGAACGAATATATTACATCAGCTAGCAAAACAATGTAGGCCTACAGTAAGCTAGAAGAGTCACCACTGGCGGGCCTACGCGCACACGAGGAACCAACCAACGGATTCCCGTCGACAGCTGGAGATGGCATGGACGTTCAGAGTCTCTAGGCCAAGTTGCGTCGATAGGGTAGAGCGGCCACAGGTGACAGCTTTCGCGCACACGATGACGCTCCCGACGAGTAGTCCCTCACTGGTGGAAAATGAAGCACGTCAAAAATGAAGCTAGCCGTCGTGACGCAATGAGTACGCAGGAAAGGCACTCGTCGCATGTCGGTCGGTAGATTGAAGAGCCAGCAGTGATTAACTGTCGAGGTCACTCCAATGGCCCGCGTCGGTCGCCCTTTACCGAGACGAAAACACTCAGCTAGAGGCGGCGTACACGGTCCGTATGGCGAATGAACGATGGGCTTCATGCAGTCACATGGGCCCAGGCGACTTGCGAAGAAAGCCCTTTAAAAGTATGAAATCCTTGGCGAAAAGACAAATAAGTACGGTACGCAAACCTAGCACCAGAAAACTCCCAACATTTTCCAAAAGTTTCTGGGCAAATTCTGCATTTAGATGAAAATATCCGTCGAAATGACGCAGATGTCGATCAGTCGACCGACATGGCCGATTACATACGCAGAATGTAAAGCAGCAGATTGTCCACTTGAGCAGTATTTCTGGGATGACGAGAGAAGGATGGTTATTAGATCCGCCTCAGTCATCTTTTAAAGGCGTTCGGCGCAACACTGCCTCTTAGAGTAGACAAGAAGGTTGACTTCGGACGTTGGTAACCTCACCTTTCTTATGAAGTTACGAAGGTAGTAGACTGCTTCACACAGTGATTCTCTTAGGCAAATTTTAAAACAGATACGAAGATGCTTTTCGTAGAGAAAGGTTAGTTATCTCACATGTGTAGTTCTGCTGAATTAAAAGATGGTATGCAGGAATCAACGCAGAAGCGAAGCAAAAAGAATGAGCTGAAACTATCAGTTTTGCTTGGGTAGCCTAATAAGATTAAATTCGGAACTATCTTTTTTTAGCATGACAGATATTTTATATATAAAGTTTTAATGAGATAATTAGATCAGCTTAATAGCATACCAAGTGGCATCTCGGCGAGTCTTTTGCCAATATGTTCTTGTGAAGTATCGGTCAAGGCAGTTATAAACTTCTTGAAATCCTCAACAGATTTCCGACTGATAATGGATAAAAGTATCTCATTCTTCAGAAATCGATCCATCTTAGAAGTAATTTGGCCATATTCTCGTTGGTTTAGCACTTCCTGTGCATAAAGATTCGTTAAAAGACCAGAATCAGGATCTAATGACTCTGTCAGCCAAACATAGTTTTGACGGATAAGTTCGGATTGTTCACCTGCAAATAGTTTAGCTTCACAAATTTACACCAGCTTTAACTTTGTTCTATTTGGATTGAAATCGTTTGCTATGTTTTGTTTCCTGGATCTATTTTATAATGGTTTTCACAAGAATATTTGTTAATATAAGCAGCGCGTGACATGAGATCATTCTCAATATCATAAATGGAAGACCGCAGGCCACTAAAATACGCTGTTGGTAAAAAGGCGAAAACCGTCACTTACCTACGCACAGAGTCTCTTCATCACAAGTTAGCATCTGATACACATGATGTTGTTTTGTTTTCTTTAGCGATTCCAGAAAACACTCGTAAACATCTCGAGATTTCACAATGATGATTTTCAGCAGCTCTTCACTCGCTCTTATTGGAGTAGAATGAAACTGTCGAAGATGTTCGTGTTCTTTTGAGGTCAACTTTCCACTTTGGAACATTTGTGTCACTACATCAGGAACAATCAGTTTGCTGAGCAACTGATCGTAGTGGCGTCGGATGCGACTTTCGTGGTCCTCTATGAAAGAAGATTCGTTATCTTGTTAAACAATGGAGGAAATTTCTTCTAGTTATATAGCTAATAGACACTTCGCGAGAATTTGCAATTTTATGAAACAGGCATTATCTTTATTTTCTTCACCCTTGTAGGCTGCAGATTCAAGGCAGACGAAATGGAGGCTTATACTTTTTGATTTATGTTACAAGACACCAATTAGGCCTAAATATAGACCTTCTACATCTTAAGAGAGGGAGAAAACGGCCCGGCCTCATAAGCCTATAGGCCTAGGTGCATAATATATGGCCTACATTTTAGACGACTTTTTCTTTGACCAACCCTTAGTGGACGATCTCAAGGGTTGATCGATGATCATCAGAAGCCAGTGGTTTTCTTTTTCTAGAGCTTTCCTGAGAACCGTGAATGCATTTGGATCGGATGAGTCGAAAAGACAGTCGAGCAGAGCTCGGTTTCTATCTTTTGGTGTTGACTCTTTGCTCATAATCTGACGCAATCTGTCACGTGCGATGACGCGCTCTGTTTGCAGCCAATCACTCAGCGAATCAGCGTCGATGTCTGACAGAAAGATCTCGTAGTTCTCTTCTACCCTCGATCTTATTTCATCATTGGATGGAACAGCTGCAGCTGTGAATAAAAGAACCCGGATCAGATCACTTATTGTAATCGTAACCACGATATTTTATTGTTTCTTCGCAGCGTTGATCCTGATGTGTAGCCCATAGGCCTATGCATTATGCATGTAGTATCCATCCATGCCAGATTGCCCATACCCAGCTCATACATGTATACAGGAACCATGTTCTCACATGGGACCCGTCTAGAGCCCGCTTGGGTCTCATTTAATGCCCATGGAAATGCTGCCAGGAATATTTCATATGGGACCCTTACAGGGCTTCTCATTTGAGGCGATCGATCGATCGATCTCCTTGGTCGATCGCCTACCAAAGGTCTGGTAGATCGGTAAATCGATCGCGCAAATCGAGCGCGATCGATTTATTCCAAGAGGAAACTGGAGCCATTATTTTATTTACCTAATTTTATATTACTTTAATTTTTGCTTACTTGCGGCTGCGGTGAATGCATTCGGAACGCAGCGTTTTGTGACCTAATGACTGCTGAGTGATCGCTCCAATTTCGTGCAATATGATTGGCCATAACAACACGGTGGACCGTGGACACTTGCAGCGTAACGTCATTTGTAAGTTCGAAGTGGAATAATAATGTAAGTTACAGTTTAGCAACGGCGCTCGTTTTCAGTTGCTGGCCCTAGGATTGAACTTCCTGTTGCGCGCCGCCTAGTGAATAGTGTTCACACGATCACACCATTTTTCTTTAATAACTTAACGACTGTCTTATTTATCCGTGGCTGGACTAGGAGCGCTTCTGAGTCGATCACCTTGAAGGGGCGCTATATGAAAACTAATTAATTAATAATACTGTCAATAGTAATAATAACGGAACTGAACTGAGATAGGCCTTCTAGATTAATACTATATAATATGCAGCTATACGTACTATATAATATATGCAGCTATACGAATACGATACACAAAATACGCTGTACAAAAAAGCTCTCGAGGTCGATCGCGCACCGATCGCCTATGCAATCCAGCGCGATCGATTTTCAAATCGCCTTCTATTTTCAAATGAGAAGCTATGGACCCTTATAGAGCCCATATGGCTTCCATCTGATGCCCATGGAGATGCTCGCAGGAAAAACGCTTAATGCTAAAGCTACGGCTTGTTTGCACCGTGTCACGTGGCTGCTTTTTGTAGCCTATAAAGATAAATTTTTATAGGACTACAGGCCATTGAATAGCCTACACGTCAAGCGTAACTGACATTGAAAAGGTATCACGACAATTTGTCTACCGACATTTCGTCTACGACACTTCGTCTACAGTCATTTCGTCTACCGACATTTCGTCTACAAAGTTATTTGATATTGTCACTTTAAAATGGAAGCTGGATTGATGAAAAAACTGTTTCCCTAAATGGAAGTGGGATTGATGAAAACATTCCTGTGTTGAAATAGAAGCTGGATTGATCGAAATGATTTTGTCCCTAAATAGAAGCTGGAAACCAAGCTGGATGCATGGATGAAACTAAGTTTCCATTCAATAGAAGCTGAATTGATGAAAATAATCTTTTCAGTAATTAGAAGCTGGATTCCTGAGAATATTTAGCACGTTTTAGCGAAACTATAAGAAAGTGGCCTCTGTTCATTAGCCGTATTAGATACAGATAGGCCTACACTTGTAGACGAAATCTCGGTAGACGAAATGTCTGTAGACGAAAAGTCTGTAGACGAAATGTCTGTAGACGAAATGTCGGTAGACGAAATGTCTGTAGACGAAAAGTCTGTAGACGAGTTGTCGCGGAACCCATTGAAAATACAATGATTGTAGTTGTAGGTGTAATAACACGTTATGTAGCCTAACGACTCTATTATGAGCCTACATGTAGATTGGCTCAGCGGCTACTAGTGAGAATATGCTGTTAACGTCGATTGTCCGTTGAAATCACGTGCATTTTCTGTTATGCGGAGCCATGCAAATTTACATTTACGTTAGAAGTTGACGCTGCAGATAGAGGTGCACAACGGTCTTCAAGCTTAAAACCATGATCAAAGGATTTTCACAGCTATAAAGATCTATCTAGACACAGCGAAGAGATACAGGCTTAATCTTCATCTTACCTTTTGTGGGTTGATCTATGACGTTCAGAAGCCAGTGATGCTTGCTTTTAAGGGCTTCCCGTAGGACATTGAAAGCGTTGGGGTTGTTCGTATCCAGAAGCCAGTTCATCAGAGCTCGATTTTTGCGTCGATCTGTTGGTTCTGTGCTCTGTATCTGCTCCCATCTTTCTCTCGTAATGACGCTATGCTGTATCAGGTAATCGCTCAGTGTACGACAGTCGATATCCCATACGAAATGAACAAAGTTGTCCTGCACACGTTGTTTGATTTCCTCTCGTGTTGGAGGCTCTGCATAGACACAATTGAAAGACTTTATAGGATAGGCCTACTTCAGAACTGTCAGAAGCTTTCTACTAAAATATGATCCGATACAGAATGCTACAGCGGGCCTATAACACTAGTACAACAGGCTTAACATCCACTTAGTCATGTTCACTGAGTCTGACTCTGATCATGAGTCTGATGTCTTTTCTTACCATGCCAGAATATCGATTGGATTAAATGGGACCCATATGGGTTCTGTACGAGTCTTATAATGAGAATATGGGTTCTACATGTACTTGCTCCATGAGCGGGAATGCTGGCAGGGAATAGACGTTGCTTAAGGGACTCGAAATGAAAGTCCGGCGGGTCTTCGTTTAGTTTATGGACAACTAAAGATCAGAACAGATCAGATGGGACCAGAAAATAAACTGCCGAAATATAGACTATGGTAGATGGGATGGATTATGATTAATGGAGCAAGATGGAGCAGAACAGGATAGAACAGAATAGGTTAAGATAGGACAGGATAGGAAAGGATAGATTAGATATTATAGAATAGGATGGGCAGGACACGATAGCATAGGTTAGGATAGAATAGATTAGGACAGGATAGAATAGAATAGGATAGTTTTAATAAGATGTAAAGGATAGGGTGGATTGGGAATTTGGGATAGGATGAGATGGAACTACATAGATAGTCTGTAGTTAGAAGAGACGATTGGCCGGATGGGATAAGAGCAGGTATAGGATAGCCTAATTTTGGTTGAGATGGGATTAGCTTAACCAGAGCAAATAAAACAAATCCCAAACATTTTATTACAGCCCACATTGTATTAAAAAAAGATCACAATTAAAAGTTTCAATCTACTCAAACAGCGTTATTTCAAAAGTGAGCTTAGTAGGCTATCGCGTCACATTAGGCTAAGGTTTACAGTAGACGATCATATTAAATGGTTATTCCTACCCATTACACTTGTCGACAATGGAAATCTTTCCGTAAGCTCTGGTTTCATGCATCCAAACAGTTAGTAAGCTTCCTTTGTCAGAAGTATTGACTATCGCTGCAATTGTCAACAGTCAGGTATTGCTCCAAATGTCAAGCCGTTCATACAAGAGTTAACGCTCTCTATCTTTCTCCGAAAGACTAAATATGGTCAG
Source organism: Aporrectodea caliginosa (assembly GCA_020284085.1). Lineage (NCBI taxonomy): Eukaryota > Metazoa > Annelida > Clitellata > Crassiclitellata > Lumbricidae > Aporrectodea > Aporrectodea caliginosa. The sequence goes on along the minus strand of JACEVL010000440.1, from coordinate 187,799 downwards.
AGAAACATTCACAGCGCACGATTCAATTTTAAGACAAATTAGCCTATATAAAAGCCTACAAGCGACACACCGCATCAGCCTTAAACGTATCTGTTTATTTTAATTTTAATCTCATGTATCAGTGACTGAACATCAATTTTAATTCTTTATTTTACCAACAAAATTAATGTAGCACTGTGAAGCATAGGCCTGTCTATTGTAGGCCTAAATAAAGCACGGTGCTGACAAGAGATTTTTTATTAGTTAAGGTAACCTAACTGCTCACTTGTGCACGCCGCTTCTGTTAACCGTATGGTTGTGGTCCTCGAGGACGAGGTTCTGGGATTGACGGAAGGTTCTCAGATATCCTGCAGACAACTGCACTGTGATGGCTCATTTTCTAAATCTCTGACTGGCGCGTTCCTTACACGGTGACCTCAATTGGCGTGGCGCCCATTCAAACGGGCAGCGGCGGTGAAGTATCTCACCCGATCAGTTCATTGAAAAATGACCAAGGTCAAGCCCACACGGTCGTTATAGAATTATGCGAATTTACATTTTATATTTACTGTGTTAACGTGACTGGATTGTCGTACTCGTTGCACGATGCAAGAAGTAACGGAATCAGGAATTAGTCTTTACGAACTGCAGTACTTTCGCTGTCATAACTTCGTCAGTACATCACCATCATAACCTCCATCGTCGTCGTCGTCATCAATCATCATCTTCACCTAATATTGTCAGGCCCCCAGTTCTATCAACAGGGAGGCTTACTCGTCCCTCAGACAGCCCGGGCGATTCATTGGTGCTGTAGTATTCCAGGTAGCGAAGGCTAAGGTAGGTCAAAATAGTTCGTCAAGCAAAGACTCCGCTCTAGAAAAGGTAGGCTACTTCGATCGAATCCCCTTTCTTCCATGATCTATTCTTGCCTTCTTCCTCAATCTTTCACTTCGACGCACTTAACGAGGTGGCGCTAAAGTAGCTTGTCGGGTCCTTACCCGTCTCTTTAGTCTTTTCGAGGGTTAATTTATGTGGCGCGATGTAGCATGTTAACGGCTAAGTTACCCCGGAAATGCCAGAATAGGGTTTCGGTTTCTCTTCTTCCACGACACACTTTCTAGCATCACCAGTCTCACTTGTTGCTAATTCTAGGTTACTTAATAGGCCTATAGGCCTTCTTTTTATGGCTCAGTTTGTCTTTCAATCGATTCTCCCGTTTCTGTCGTCATCAACTCCAGTCTCTCCGTAGTGGCCACCTGTCCAGTATTCATCATCTCCAACCTCTCTAGAAACTAGATTCTGTCTGTCCGGAATCCAGTCGGGCTAATATTATCATCTCTTGAACCGATTCTGCCCTACTGTGAGTAGAATGAGGTCTACCTAACATATCACTTTCCATTCCTGTCTCATCTAGAGATTTATCTAAAGACCTGTTTGTAATAAATATTGAACTGTATTAACAGATTATTCAATGTCTGGTTTGTTTAAACACGCTACAACCAAAGTATAAACATTAGCTCTTCAAAATCAGTTACATGAATAAAATTATGCAAGATAATACAATTTCTACGACTTCCTAAACTAAGTTTCTAACCTGCTAGAAAATATATGCAACCACTTTCTCATTAAAAGCAATGATATTTTCTAGGTCTTTCTTCTTCTTTCTTTCTCCTCCGTCAAGTATTCGCTGACGATGAGGCTCTAACAAAACTTCTCCATTTCGGTCGGTCTCTTGCGAGTTCTATTGCCCTTCTTTTCTAGGTACAAGAGATCAATTTATCTTTCTATTGCCCTTATTTTCTAGGTACAAGAGATCAAATCAAATCAAATCAATTTATTGCAACCCACAAAAACATAACAGAAATATATATCTAATTGCAACCCAAAAAACATAACAATATATATCACATAACGACATAAAGAGAAAAAGAAACCAGGGTAGCAAAAGGGAAACCCAGAAGGGATGTTAGTCCCGCTTAAGTAGGGTCCCCGTGCCTTTGTATTCTGTAACCTAAATTCATTATTGGCCTGTGAAAGAAAGAGATATATAATGGTAAGGGCCTAATTAAATCAAATCATTGCATGAGAAAAAAAACTTAATTATAATCTTAAATAAGAACTTAACTAAATGCGGCTTTGTGCCATTCACTGTAAATGTGTAGATGTTATACAGATAAAAGAAGGTGTGTAGCCTACGTAATCTTTTTTTAAAGATGAACAAATTATTAGACATGAGTATATTGGAAGGGATTGCATTCCATATCAGTGTCCTCTGAGACTTGACTGTATGGAACCGAACGTTGGAATGAACCTTAACAGAACGGAAAGTGGAGGCATTTCTAGTATAGTGGGAGTGTATATCATAAGCGTGGGGCAAGAAATCTTTGAATATCGGTGGGAGAAGTCCGTGCTCCAAGCGAAAAAAGAACTCCCCAATTTGAAAATCCCTAATTTGGTCGATTCTCAGTATTTTCAATTCTCTAAACAGTGGGGCAGTATGTGTCCATTTTCGAACACCAGCAATTAATCGAACAGCCCTTTTTTGTATAATTACCAATCTTATCAACCTTGAGGGATAGGTCATTGCCCAAATCAAATTACAATAGGTAAGATATGGATAGATGAGTGCATAATATAGATTTAATTTAACAGATTGAGGCAACAGATAAGCAATCCGACTCAAAATCTCATTAATGTGCACTTTCCATGTCAGATGTTGATCGATATGTACCCCCAGGAATCTTGTTGATTCAACCTGCGTAAGAGGAGCATCTTTGATTGTTATACAAAAAATTCTCACTAGGTGGTGTTTTTCTATGAGATTTGAATAAGATGTAATTGGATTTATCAAGATTCAATGAAAGTTTATTCGCCGCAAACCATTCATTTATTTTAGCAAGTTCCACGTTCACAAGGCGCACCAGCTCCATCCAAGATCCATGGGAGTAAAAGACATTATAGTATCATCCGCAAATAATATGAAGTACAATGTAGGCGAGGTTTTAGCTAGGTCATTAATGTAAAGAAGGAATAGTAATGGCCCAAGGTTGGATCCTTGAGGGACACCATATTTAATCTAATTAAGTTCTGACCATACACCATTGCAGAGGACCATTTGAGAACGTTTATCAAGATAACTTGCAAACCAGTTTAGTTGGGTGCCTCTGATTCCATAGTATTCTAATTACTTTAGTAGGATACCATGATCGACCGTATCAAAGGCCTTTGCTAAATCAAAGAAGACCCCCACCGAGTATTCGTTATTATCAATGGCCCTAGTAATCATATCTTGCATATTGACTAACGCCATATAAGTGGAGTGCCCCTGTTGAAATCCATGCTGGGAGGGGTATATAATATTATAGTTTTTTTACATAGCTGGAGAGTCTATTATACATAAGTTTTTCGTAGAATTTCGAAAAATACGGAAGAACAGAAATAGGCCTATAATTGGAGACATTATCCTTTTCACCTTTCTTAAATATAGGTACTATTTTAGCAATTTTATAGCTCCAGGGACGATTCCAGTACTTAAAGAGCAATTTATAATGTCAGCCAAAGGTTTGGCAATTCTAACCAAGTGAGGTGCGGCTAGAGAAGGATCTATATCATCAACCCCTTTACTGCGAGTTTTACTAAAATTCCTACCTATTTCTAAAATTTCCTCAGGGGTAGTTAATAAAATTCCCATTGAATTTTTGCTGGGGCGACTTAAGATTATTATTAAAATTGTTGGGAGAAGGAGGTAGTTTATCAGCAAGTGACTGGGCAATATTGGTGAAAAAGTCATTAAGTCCATTGGCCATTAATTGCGCATCATTAACATTAGTCCCATTAATTTTTAACTCCTCAATGAGCTCCTCCTCGTTATTTAATTGCATCATGGAGCGAATGAGTTTCCATGTTTGCTTAAGATCACCATTAATTTTAGAGAATTCTGCCTCATAATAGTTCCTCTCAGCCTTGAGCCTAATCGACTTAAATTTATTTCTATATTCAATAAATTTCATTCTGTTCCCCTCATTTGGCGATTGAATGAATTTCAAGTACAGAGAATTCTTCTTCTTACAAGATTTTAGGATTCCAGGAGTCATCCATGGTTGTTTATAAACATATTTCCTAGATTTATTATGTTTAGTAATCAGCGGGAATGCCATATCGTAAGCAAGTTTATAAGTTTCCAGAAACATCTCATAAGCCATATTGGCATCCTGATTCTCACAAGCCCTCATAACCGGATCCCAATTCATATCTGCAAGTAGCGAATCAAATTTAACAATAGTTTCCTCATTAATTTTTCGAGTAGTCGTAGAGTTGTAGAAATTTTTCTTAGAATTTTGTGGGATGAGAATGAGGCAAATACTGGAAGATGATCGGACAAGTCAGAGATAATTATAGCTGCACTAACTAGCTTCGACCAGGCAGTAGAAAATATATTATCAATCAAAGTGGACGTAAAAGGAGTGATGCGAGTCGGCCTCGTGATGGATGGGAAAAGTTGATGTGAGGTCAAACAGTTGTGGAATTGGTTAGTTTCATTATGATCATTAGTTCTGAGAAGATCGATATTGAAATCCCCAGTTATTATAAGCTTCTTTCCTCTCCCAGCGGGTCCTCGTAATAAATCCTCAATTTCTCTATTGAAATCTGACAAGTTCAGGCCAAGTGGCCTATATGCTACTCCCAATGAATAAGTGGCATCTGTTAGATGGATCTTAATAAACAATTGCTCAAAAGTGTTATATACTTCCTGATCTTTTTGCGGTGTATACTTAATACCTTTTTTAACAAACATTCCCACGCCACCACCCCGAGCATTCCCTCTTGATTTGCTTATAAAATTATAACCTGGTATATGAATGGAATCCTCAGCATTAGGGGATAGCCAAGTCTCAGTGAGAGTGAGTATAGTAACAGGCAAATAATTCAGAATATTACATATTTCGTCTAATTTATAAAGCAAACTTCTACAATTTATGTGCAAAATTGAGAGATTGGACTCAACAGATTCAATTTTGTCATGCCACGAGTGCAGAGTGGACTATCCCATTTAACATTCAAGTAGTAGACTAATTTTGGTCAGGATCAGTTTCATTCATATTAAGCAGTCTACGATTGTCGTACTCTTCAGGGAACACTCGTAGCTCAAGAATGTTATCGATTGATCCCAACAGGGATGGTTTAGAAACACCGTGTGGGCTATTTGCTATTACATACATTCACATTTTCTTCCTCCACATTCAGAGCAAGTACATTCGTACAGTTCCGCATTTGTACATTATTGCATATATAAGTTTATACAGGACATCTTCCAGATTGTGTTGCAAGATGGTAGCTGTAGGGTAGAGCGTTCGGTCTGTATTCAAAGAATATTATTGGTTCGAGCTTGCTGAATGGACGGCTTGTAACGACTGTCGGCCAGTTTGTCTGCGTACTTACTCCTCTGTCACCAAGCAGTCAAAGTTGCCATAACTGGGTTAGCTGGGAAGTGATCAGTAAGTCCTGCGATTCAATGGTCGTATCAAGAAGGACCTTGGGCTTCAAGGACCTTAAATGGAATATGTACGTTAATCACAAGCTCCATGGCAATTTTAAAGTAATTTCTTACAACCTACTCAGAAGCTAACACACATGAGTATCGGAAGCTGGATCTATCCGCACGAAAGACTGCTTTTAGAAGCCTTCATTTATACTAGTTTCTCTGATTTTTCTCTAACTTTTGGATTGCATAGGCCTACATAGTAAAGTATACATAAATTTACAATATGCATAGAGGAATGAGAATTCAAAACGGCGATATGTCTCGGCTAGAATCACTTACCCTGCCAGGCTTTTCACACGAAGCCCCTATATTAGGGTGGTCCATGGTCCTATGGTAAAACATGAAGTTCAAGCTACAGTTCAAGACAACCCCTCAGTTTTTTACACCTGTTAATGATACCATTCTGGCAAAATTTCAGCTTCCTACTCCCACTGGAAGACAGTGCTCACAGACCCTTCCCCTTTACCATATAGAACTAACAGTGCGATAGGTTAGAAAATACACATAACGTCTTGAAATCTTAAATTATGATAAGATTATTAATTTACCAATGTACACAAACACAGTAGTTATGTCACGTTAGCAATATTATTTGCTGCAAGGAAACATAAACAATCAACAACTCTCAAATGATGTCCCAAGAAGTACATGTATGTGTCACAGAACTTCAAATCTTCAGCACTGCATCTATAGAAGAATTCTTCGTAGTATCAGTGGGATCAGCTGTTCTGTTTGCCTCAAAAAGTTGCAGGACCGAACTGCAAGTTGTTGAGGCAACAACTTTCCTCATCATCTGGAGGAGGCTGTTCAATTCTACAAAGAACTTGACACCGTGTTCAGCAATGCTCTAATCCATTTTTCCACGTTCAGTGTTGATAGTCTGCGTTCTCACTCCACTCGTCTGGTGGAAGGGGGAGAAATGAAACACCTACTTTAGGGACTGGAGTAGCTATGCTCTTTGTAGCAAAATCTCTGAGGCTTGCTCCCTCATGAAGTCTGTTTGCCCTGCCTCTCACAATCCGTTCACTGGACTCATTGGACATTCTGCACAATCTTCATTTTCTGCCATTTCCTTCCAGCCATATTGTTAGGGAAGGTGATGGTGGATTCATGGAAATTTTCTGTTTCAGCATTTGGCTGCAGTCTCTGCAATTTGTCATATGCCACATTTCCAAAGCAGCCTTAAAACTCTTGAATATTGGTAGGCTGTGTGTAGGTAACTTAAAGGCACAAAAGTGAAGACCTTGGCTAAGATCGCTTCCGTGATATGGTGACAGCAAGCCAATCACAGGAGCTCTCGACCAATCATATTTTCCAGAAGAACTCATGCTTCATTCATGCGACCAGTGTTCACAGAAGAGTACTTCTGTGAACACTGGTCAAAGCTCATGACGTGAACTTTTTTAGTCAACTTCAATGCCTCCAGCAGGTCATTAATAGCCTTGGCTTCATTAAGTCCTCTTCCAAAGGCCAACTTTAGAATTCCTAGCAGGTTATCCTTGTCACCTCCAGAAACCAGCACTGGCAGGCGGTCTAAGTCGTTGATTTAAATAATCTCAGAAAGCATTTGCTCTACCCTGTTAACCACCAAGGAACAATCTGGTATAGATTCGCCTATTACGGAATCAGCATGTTCATTTTTAGCGTTCTATGTATGTATGTATGCATGTATGTATGTATGTGTGTATGTTTGTATGAATGTATGTATGTATGTATATATGTATATATGCATATATATCTTTGTATGTATTTATCAATGTATGAAATGCTGCAGAATGCCGTTGAAATGCAATCAAAGATATGAATTCTGGACTTTCGTGTTGCGTTAACAGTACTTTTTGTACAAATATCAAAGAAAAGAAAATTCAACAAAATATCTGTAAATGAACAGGAAGTAGATAGCAGGATCTGTAATAAGAACTGTGCATTGAGTCATAGATATAAAAAGTTAGTAAGAGAACATAACTGCATAATTCCATAAGAAAGTTACCAAGATAATCACAATCTGTAGCACATTTATTTTGCTTTTACACAACGATTACAATGGTATAAGTTTATGTCATTGAGCATCATCTTCCAGTTGAAGTAGGAAGCTGAAATTTTGCCAGAATAATACAAATGACAAGTGTAAAAAATGTAGGGGGTGTCCTGGCCTCTAGCTTCACTTTTATGTTTTTGGACCACCCTACCCTATATATGTTATTCCATATCCATATGAGACCCATGTATAGCGCACATGGACCTATCTAATAACCATGAAAATTCTGACAGGGATCCAACCAAAGTAGACTGCCTACAATTCTCAAAAAGCGACCAGGCAAACAATTATTTTATGTGGTGCATTCATGTGAAGAATGTTACAACGTAGGCTGCATGCTTATATTTACCAGGCCATGCATAACGTGAAGTAGGCTACAGAGCGAAATTAAGTGATCACCTTCAACCTTCATCGAGGCTCTCCAATATTGTAGCGTTGCCTTTGTGAAGACACGACTCTAACAGGCGACGTTTGCAGAGTATTTGAATATCATGGTCGTCCAACTTGCATAGACTTTCGAGGTTATGCTCCTTCAGGTGTTATGATTAGTTTTCTGGGTCACCGATCCTACAAAATTATAAGGTATAACGACATCTTGTGGCTACTGATTTTGGTGACGTCTTCTGTTCAAATAATCCAGTGAGTCCTAGCATGAACTGCTGAAAGATTTATGTCCTACTGTCAATGCTAATGAACGATATTATGATATGCCTGCTCCCTTATACACAACTGTTAACAGTGAACAAACACCCAGACAAGGAAGTAGCCTATAGGCAAAGGGTTTTGCAGATATTGTTACTGTAAAGGCTGGCTCACAAGGGCACAACCAAAATATGTCTGTGATATTTAAAATAGGCGGAGGGAAAGGGGTAACAGCCAAACCAATCAAATCGTAGACGTCACTGAGTCTGCCGTATACGTCCAACTGGTATACAACGCTGTCAAACATCCTATAAAGACAACTGTTCAGAGGGTTTTCAATACTATCAAGCAAAAAGGAACGTGAGCGAGCGAGCAAATCGTTAACCTACAATGTCCTGTCATACTATGTATGTTGCATTGTCTAACAAGGCGTTATTAATTTATTATATCTAACATCTGTGGCGGGAATCGATGAATATCTTCGTTAAGTTCAATTTCAAACGTACTAGGCTACTATTGGAGAAGAATTCGAAGGTTAATAATTTAATATTGTAAATTAACATTAAACTAGCATTGAAGTGGAACATTTTTGTCCTAGTAGTTGTACAGTTAAAATATGCTCGGCTTTTTGTTTTGATTCTAAGCAAAATCGAAATTCAAAATCAAAAGTCATTGGTTAAAGCCATGTAGGCCTACGTAAGAACCGTGGTTCATGCCAACGCCTGCGTTCTTTCCCTTCACTTTATAGTGTCGACCTCGCAGGCACCTGTGCCACTTTTAGATACAGTAGATACTGTCAAAATACTTGGGGTCAGATACTGTCAAAATACTTGGGGTAACCCTGGACAATAAGCTCACATTCCGACCACATAACAAACCTTTGTAAGTCTTGTTTCTATCACATCAGGGCAATACGTCACATCAGGTCGGCTCTAACTAAGAATATGTCTCAAACTATCCTCTCGTCTTGATTATGCTAATTCCCTTTTTGTGGGTGTCTCAAACCTTGAACTCAAAAGGCTGCAACGAAATCCAAAACTCTTTAGCTCGTGTAGTGATGCGTGTCCCATTACGAACATGCTCCTCAGTCCTACTCCACGAGCTGCATTAGATTCCTGTTGAATTCAGAATAAAATTTAAATTGGCCTGTTTGACCTACAAAGCCCTTAGCACCAGCACACCTACTTATATATTCATGCACTACTAACTCCTTACATCCCTCCTTGTTGCCTGCGATCATCAAGTACAAGGTCTTTTAGCTGAGCCACGATGCAGAACAGTTATGGGCTCTTGTGCATTCCCGCCTCTGCTCAAAAGAATGGAATCGACTACCACTTTCTTTCGTAGCTCAACTTTTACTTTCCTTCAAAAAGCGGCTCAAAACTCACTATTTCTCTTTGGCTTTTAAGGATTTAGAAATCTAAGTGCATCTTCACCTGGTAGCTGACTATCCGCTTATCAGATTCACACATTTCGGTGTGACCTTGCGCGCGTTACAAATTTATTTCATAATTTAATCTAATCCAATCAATCAATCAATCATATAATTTATATAGCGCCTCTTCAAGGGGCTCTACTCAGAAGCGCTCCCGAGCCAGGCCTGATCATAGAGGAAAGTCTTTAATAGGGCGTAAAAGGAAGTCGAGTGAACACGAGGAGAAAGGCGAAGGAAAGATGGCAAGTCATTCCACGCTGTTGGGCCAACAACAGGGAATGCTCGGCGCTGCATAGTAGCAGTGCGGGCAAATGGAACCAAAAAGTCACCCCGAGAAGAGGAACGGAGGGCTGAGCGACCAGTAAGAGAGGAAGAGAGAGCAAAGGTGGAACATAAGTAGCGAGGAGCTGTACCCAAGACGCTTTGCCAAACGAGAGAGCAGAGCCGATACAGAATACGCTGCCGGAGAGGAAGCCAGTGTAGAGTATGATGCATGTAGGAAGATATGCTACCATAGCGAGGTATGGAACCAACAAGGCGCGCCGCAGACCGAAAGACCCTCTCAAGGGAGGACAAGTGGACTTTAGGAAGACCAGCATAGAGAGAAGAGCAATAGTCTAGACGAGAGCAGACAAAGGCATGGATAAGAGTAGAAGCAGCAGAGGTTGAAAGAGAGCGAGCAACAACCCTAAGCTGACGAAGATATGGTAAAAGCAGGAGCGAAACAAAGAGGAGAGGTGTTTAGAAAAGGTTAGTTCCTGATCAAGGATGACACCAATGTCTCGAACAGAGGTAGAGAATGAAATTAGAGGAAATTTAGCTGCAAGTAAATTCAGGTCAAGTTTTGCCAGCTGCTGGCGTGTACCCAGCCATATGAACTGGTCTTAAGAGGATTAAGTCTCAGGCGATTGGAAGAATGCCAGGCAGACATGGATAATAATAATAATACTGAGACCAGAAGATGGACTACGAGGGGTGGGTGAGCGATTTAAAGCAGATGAGACGTGAATCCTGAATTAAACGGCTTTTTGTTTTGATTCTAAGCAAAATCGAAATTCAAAATCAAAATACATTGGTTAAATCCATGTACGTAAGAACCATTGAGGCTACTGAGACCAGATGATAGCCTACGAGGGGTGGGTGGGTGAGCGATATAAAGCAAATGAGATGTGAATCCTGAATTAAACGACACCACATAACCAGAGGAGCTTAGAAATAGTCAATAAATTCCAGGCCAGAAAAAAACTAGGAACGCCGTCTCGGTTTTGTTCGCGACACAATAAAAGTAGTGCATCCAATGAGAAAGTCAAGTTTCGTGAACCTGATGCTTGAATAAAGACGACCGAGAAGTTGGCTGGCTAATGTTTATTACTTAATAAACTGTGAGACAAGTTCTAAGTATATGCATTGAAATACAATCTAGATCTTACTATATAGTAGGCCCTATACATTGTCACTGCTATTCAATTTTCCATACAAAGAGTTATAGCTGACCAAAAGGCCAAAGTTGTATATAAAAAATAACCGAATAGCAATTGTTTTTTCAAAGTGGCTTCGGTTGACCATTTTATGGTTGACCATTTTGGTTATTGACCATTTAGTCGTTAACCATTTGGCGGCGATCCCTAATTAGGTGGAGGATGGTATATATCCATCTAGCGTGTTGCCCGCTCTGCATATGGTTGACGTGGTGGTCTTCCATCTGGAACTATGTCACCCGCAAGGTTAGGATCTTCTTTCCAGAGGTCTGTTCTAGGGAATGGTGTGGGTCCGTAGTTGACCTTCGGGCGCTGAAGTACTCTATCTGGTTTGGCCGTGTACACTATCAGTTTGAGCCTATACTGAAGCGGTTTGGTCTGTACTCTGTCGGTTATTACCTGTGCTCTATCGGTTTAGCCTGTACTCTATCGGTTTGGCCTGGTACTCTCTCCGGTTTGGCCTGTACTCTATCAGTTTGGGCTTGTACTCTATCGGTTTGGCCTGTACTCTATCGGTTTGGCCTGTACTCTATCGGTTTGGCCTGTACTCTATCAGTTTGGCCTGTACTCTATCAGTTTGGCCTGTACTCTATCGGTTTGGCCTGTACTCTATCGGTTTGGCCTGTACTCTATCGGTTTGGTGTACTCTATCGGTTTGGCCTGTACTCTATCGGTTTGGCCTGTACTCTATCAGGTTTGCCCTGTTTGACTGGTACTCTATCGGTTTTTGGCCTGTACTCTATCGGTTTGGCCCTGTACTCTATCGGTTTGGCCTGTACTTATGCGCTTTGGCCTGTGCTCTATCGGTTTTGACTTGTACTCTATCGGTTTGGGTTGTACTCTTTCGGTTTGACTTGTACTCTATCGTTTTGACTTGACCACTATCGGTTTGGGTTGTACTCTTTCGGTTTGACTTGTACTCTATCGTTTTGACTTGACCACTATCGGTTTGGGTTGTACTCTTTCGGTTTGACTTGTACTCTATCGTTTTGACTTGACCACTATCGGTTTGGGTTGTACTCTTTCTGTTTGACTTGTACTCTATCGTTTTGACTTGACCACTATCGGTTTGGGTTGTACTCTATTGGTTTGGCTTGTACTCTATCGGTTGATCTCCTAAACTCGTCCGGTCAGGGTGAAGACCTAATTATGAATTTTTTACAACTCCGTTACTACAACTCCGTTAGTATTTAGTTGTTCCATTAAGCACTTCTAGCAAATGACAGATTTGTTGAAAAAAATACAGAAAATGCACAGGTAGGCTATTGGGGCTATAGTTAAACCTATTTGGTACAGCTAGCATATTGAGAAAATCCAGATAATTGACAAATCCAGGCATAAATTTTATTTTCTAGGTCACTTACTTATGCTCAGCAAACGTTAACGAAAGCTTATAGTATTTTGGAATATGAATTCAGCAATGACATTCTCTCTATAAAATTAGGAGTTGTGTATAATTTCGAATAACATTTTGCCTAGCATCTCATATAATTTATTTGTTGAAAAAATTGACATTAAAGTTTGAAATAAATATTGTACAGTGAGTTGCAAAAATTATTAAAATAGGGCCTACACACGAATGTGACTTTAATAAACAATAGTAATGTAATAATTGCAATTATTATAATAATTATCTGTAGTAGGCCTAATTGAAACTGACAAGTAGGCCTACGTAATATGCTTGCAAGTCATATATTATGAACAGATGCTTACAAGCTATTGCAGGAGTCGAATTTAACTGTTTGGCAGCCATGCAAGGCGCCCATCTGTCCTACGCTAATTTTATCAACGCCACCTAGCAACTGACAGGCTAAGTCGATCTTTCGGATGGTAGCGCATATTGATCTCGGTTGCTACTTGATGTTCTGGTCTTCACGTCAGCGATGTTATCATTCATCTATAGCAAGGTTAGATTGGATTGATATTTGATTGTAATTTACAACTCCGTTACTTTATATTTTCTATTAAAATGAATTTATATGATGGTACATGTAGATAATTATCGAGATAATAATTTAGTTTGCTGTGTAACATTTTAATGCACACAGTTGATACTAATTAATCACCTGTAATAAACAGTGGCGTTGTTTTGAACTGTGTTTTTATAAAGTAACGGAGTTGTAAATATTTAGGAATCAATGTAAAATATTAAAAAACCTAAAATGAAAAATTGGGCCAAAATCTGTCAAATTTAAGCTCTGCTCAATATTGAGTTTGTTTCAGCACTGCCATGAAAATATTTGTGAAAGATTTTTTTTGTTTTGGATTACTTTTCCCCCTCTAATTCTATTTCTGAATTTGCCTGCGGTTGTGAAATATAGGCAACCCATAGGCTAGGCCCTATATTCTTTTGATTGAGCGCCTGGGAATAAGCTGGTTCCCGCGATTTTGCTTTTGTGGGCGCTGTAGAAGTTTCGAGTTTACGATTAGGCCTACGATTACGATTAAATATGCGCGAAGTGCCCATACTTGAAAAGTAGATCTATATTTTTGAAAGCAAGAAATGCCATTAGGTTGGCTTTCTGCAACACTGTCATAGTTACGTTTAAATTCGCCAGATGGGTCTCTGTAATGGAAATATAGATAGCTCTGAAGATACCTGCTTTATTTAAAAATTAATAATAATAATAATATTTATTCTTTAATGAAGCACCTGACAAACGCACTGTGCTATAGCCTGCATGTATAGTATTATCATGACGATTAGGCCTAAACAATTCAAAAGAACACAAATTACAGAAGACATTAATCAACAAAATTGCAGCCATGCAAGGCGCAAGCTCATTGTACTTTTGCTTTCACCTATGGAATGAAGGCATGAGCTAAACCCAGAGGCTTACGGAAATCAAACCGGGTCCGTGAAGTCTTCAGCCAAGAATGTTATCCTTTATACTATTTCCCTCTCTCGAAGGACACATACGCATCGAAAGTCACCAATGAACTTAATTCATCCGAATTTATTATGCCCTGAGAGTAAACTATTTACGTTTTGCACTTAGATGTTTCAAAGATTTGCTTTTATGTTTGTATAGTTTATATTTGTATAATTTTAGGTGCAAACTGCAATTTATTGAACAAGAATCAACGCGCTATATAAAGTATTAGTCAAATACGCATGCGCGGTTAGGAGTTATTGGTGCGATTCAGTATTTATCGGATGTCTGTGTTGAAAAGCAACTTACTGAAATAAAAAGACTTTCGTTAAATAAAATTTAATTTAAAACCACAGACCAAACTAATGGAGTGTTACGGCCGAAGACTGAAGCCAATCCGAATTAATTCTAGATAGTATGGCGCAACATAAAGTCGATGATGCATACGGCGGCTGTCATGGTTAAGAGAAATTTCGATTAAAATACAACGGTTTGAATACGAACTAAGACAAGTGAGTTCATTATTATTATAAATTTACTTAAGTAGGTGGTGTCGTGATATTTTGGGTTGTTAAATTTCTCGGTGTTTGCCAAACAACTGTCATCGGCTAACGACGGCTGTAAGTAAATTGCCGGAAGTCTGTTGAGTCGATGTCTGAAAGGTTGATGAACCGAACCTAAGGCACTGATTTCAGTGAAGACTGACGAACCATGTTGGTTGGAAGAGGTTTTTTAGTCGTGATAGCTTCTCATTATGACAGTGAGGTCGTGCGAAGTGTGTAAGTAATAAACAGTGCGCCATGAGCCGATCAAACCATCAGACTTGAAGCTAATGATAAGGACGGCAAACTTATAGTAACGGGGACTGAAGTTTATGTGGTCGGTTCTGCGTTGTGATTGATTTCCCTGAAATATACCTGGGCTATTTATATACTTAGAGGGGAGTGTTTGATATGACGTATTAAGTCGTCACGATTAGGGTCAGTTAAGGCGTCGTGAGGGTCGGTTTGGGTCAGTTTAGGCATCCTGAGGGTCAGTTGGGGTCAGGTTAGGCTTCTTGAGGGTCAGTTAAGATCAGGGTTAGGGTTAGTTTCGCCATTAAAAACGTGGCAAAGAACCAGGTCAGGCGTTGTTAGGGTCAGTTTAGGCGTCATCAGGGTTGGTTAGGGTCAGGGTTAGAGGTAGTGTCGTCATTAGAAACATGGCAAACAACCTTCTGCCCCATTAGTAGCACTTGTCTGCATTGATGTGCATTGAGCAATTGCGTAGCGTGCGTTATTGGAGTCCCGTGTATAGGCTGACATTGGGCATTACTGTATCCACGACGTTTTGCCCTCTCCAATAGCTTTCAATGTGCTCTGTGACTGGATTGATGGAATGTTGTTTTACCGTCAGGTGTGGCATATTCAGGATATCCTGATGTGCTGCCCACTAGTCCGAAACTATACTCCATGTCCTATTTAAACTGGCCAGTCACGGCACACCAGGCTAGTTTGTTCCGGCCAATGGCAGCATGCCCAAAGATACTGTATATTACCCGAAACAGTTGTCATGGACATTGGTATTAAAATGTCTTATATATATAAAACGATGAAACGATATGTTCTAATGCGCACATATAAGGGATGCTAAAACGATAGATTACCTATGTAGAAGACATTTGTATACATGTGCCTTTCCCTCAAGTTTTTCAGCCAATCTTTGGAACTGCTGTTTGGCCAGTTCATGTCTCCTGATTTGTGTTCTTTTCCTGCTTTCTATCCTGAAGCCATTTAGCTTCAACATTAAACCAAATGTTTCCAAGTTCTATCTTATCTTGCTCCCTCTCCGGCACCATAGCACAACCACCATCGACCTCATAGTTTGTGTAATCACCACAGTGTCTCCTCTGGCTTGACTTCTGGCAAATAACCAGATTGAAATCCCTGCATATAATGTAAGCTTTAATTGACAGTTTGTTGTTGAGCACATAAGGAAAAGGTTGTCCATTTTGTGCAGTGTTGTTGTCGTTTTTCCGCTTGAGCCTAACAGACTCTAAATCTCGAGGGCGTGGGTTGTTGGGCACAGTAGCCGATTGTGGGACGTGGTAGCTGCTTGGTTAGGGCTCTTGCCTTGAAATATTGTGTTGTTTGTTCCAGGGATGGGCAGTAATTTAATTGGTGTAATTGAAATTACGTAATTTGAATTACAATTGTAATTGGTAATTTGTAATTTGTTGCTCTGGATCAATGTAATTTGTAATTTGTAATTGAATTACATTTTTTCCATGTAATTTGTAATTTCAAATTACATCCGTAAAATCAAATTACTTTGAAAAACTAGAACCAGAGACTCCACAACCAGACCAGTTTTGAAAGCATCTTTTCGATCCTTATCTTGATCACCTTCACTATAGTATTTCTGGAATGAAAAATAGTAACACTGAACTCTGAATGCTTTAACAAAATTGGAGCCATTGTCAGAAGTAGTAGCAACAATTTTGTCATGTGTCAGACCGAGATCATAATGTATTACATAGATGAGTTGCGCTACTCCATCACACGTGTGTGATCCAACAAAACGTCTGCATGCTAAGGCAACTGAGCGTCACTCAAATGCACATGCATCGATCCAGTGACATGTTACTCCCATGTAGGCCTAACTTCTGTGTTTAGTAGACCAGACATCTGCAATTAAAGATATTATTTATACAATTTAATTCTGCACTTTCTTCATCTGCGCTGGTACGCAAACTCATTATAGTTTTGCAAGCATATGATTGTAAGGTCAAACAGATGCCAATTATCGGATAACCTCTTCGAACAGTTGCTACTTCTTAGAGAATATTAAATAAACAGTTTCAAACACTCCAATATAAATGAACAGTGGAAATAAAGCATGTGTTTCCTGACTGAATTTTCTGATCCCAACTATGCATGTAATTTGTAATTTGATGTAATTGAAATTATTTAATTTGTAATTTGTAATTTCCCAAAAAAATCTAAAGTAATTTGTAATTTGTAATTCAATTACATTTTCCCAAGTAATTTGTAATTTGTAATTCAATTACATTTCACTGTGTAATTTGCCCATCCCTGGTTTGTTCACTGTTGCATGCAATGTTGTTGTAAAATGTTGGCGTTTGGCTCATGCTTTTAAAGATTACTTATTTACCTAACGCAGAGAGCACATGTTCGAGCCTCCTGCCTTGAGACCGTTTATTGCTCAGAGAACTTGAACAAGTCCTTCACTCACAATTGCTCAGCACCACTGATTGATGCTTGGTCATGAAGTAGTTTGGTCATTAGGTAGTGCTGCTTAATGAATATATAATATAATAATTTAATAACAATGATAATAATAATTAATAATAATAATACAATGCTTCAACGCTGTGGCTTTTAGGGAACCTTTATTAAGCCCTTCAGCAATATTGATGAGTAGCTATTCCAAATGTATAATCTCGAAGTCCATGGGAATAAAGTACCTCAGGGCATAAAAAATATTGATAATAATGATAGCAATAATAAAAAAAATAATGATTATGATGATGGGTCTCTGCATTAATACCCTAGCTGGTGTCGTGATATTTTTGGTTGTTAAATGTCTCGGTGTTTGCTAAACAACTGTCATCGGCTAACGACGGCTGTAAGTAAATTGCCGGAAGTCTGTTGAGTCGATGTCTGAAAGGTTGATGAACCGAACCCTAGGCTCTGATTTCAGTGAAGACTGACGAACCATGTTGGTTGGAAGAGGTTCTTTAGTCGTGATAGCTTCTCATTATGGCAGTGAGGTGGTGCGAAGTGTGTAAGTGATAAACAGTGCGCAATGAGCCGATCAAACCATCAGACTTGAAGCTAATGATAAGGACGGCAAACTTATAGTAACGGGGACTGAAGTTTATGGCGTCGGTTCTGTGTTGTGATTGATATCCCTGAAATATACACAGGCTATTTATATACCTAGAGTTAGTGTTGTCATTAAAAACATGGCAAACAATGAGGTCAGGCTTCATGAGGGTTGGTTAAGGTCAGTTTAGGTATCATGAGGGTCGGTTAGGGTCAGTTTAGGCGTCGTGAGGGTCAGTACTGTTAGGGTCAGGGTTAGTGTCATCATTAGAAAACATGGCAAACAACCTTCCGCCACATTAATTAGTAATTTCTGCATTGACATGCATTGAGCAATTGCCTAGCAGGTGTTATTCAAGTCCCGTGTATTGTCTCGCGTCAGGCATTACTGTATCCACAATGTTTAGCCCACTTCCAATAGCTTTTGACGTACAGGATTTGTAATGTATTTTTGTTGAACCAATAAGATATTGATTGATTGATAAGTTTGGGCCAGGACTTTTGCTTGAACCTCTGTCTAATTTTGTGTGAATAATTTTTGGATCATAGAAAAAAATGCATATGTATAGGTAATTTATCGTTTTATGGTCCCAAATTGTTCGACTATTGGAATTCTTGATTAAATAGAAGTTAGGATTGATGAAATTTTTTGACTTAAATAGAAGTTGGATTGATGAAAATAATTCGTGCTTTAATAGATGTTTGATTGGTAAGAATAATTCTTGCTTAAATAGAAGTTGGATTGATGAAAATAATTCCTGTGATAGTTGTATATTGGATTGATAAAAATAGTTTCTTGTTAAACTACTATTTGGATTGATGAAAATAATCCTTGCATGAGTGAAAGTTGTCATGGACATTGACCCGTATTAAAATGCCATGTATATAAAATGGTTGAACGATATGTTATAATGCATACATAATAAGGGACACTAAAACGATAGATTACCTATGTAGAACACTGTTTACAACATGTGCCTTTCCCTCTCAAGTTTTGCAACCAATCTTTGGAACTGCTGTTTGGCCAATTCATGTCTCTTAATTTGTATTCTTTCTATCCTGAAGCCATTAGCCAAGCGTTTCCAAGTTCTATCTTATCTTGTTCCCTCTGCTGCACCATAGCACAACCACCATCGACCCCCGTAGTTAGTGTAATCACCATGTGCAGTGTCTCCTGGCAAATAACCCGGTTGAATTCCCTTCGTATAATGTAAGCTTTAATTGACAGTTTGTTGTTGAGCATATAAGGAAACTTGGGTTGTCCATTTTGTGCAGTGTTGTTGTCGTGTTTCTGCCTGAGCCTAAATTACTATCCAACAGACTCTAAATCTGGAGGGTGTGGGTTGTGGGGCACAGTAGCCGATTGTGGGACGTGGTAGCTGTTTGGTTAGGGCGCTTGCCTTGAAATATTGTGTTGTTTGTTCACTGTTGCATGCAATGTTGTTGTAAAATGTTGGCTCATGCTTATAAAGATTACTTATTTGTGTTCAAGCCTCCTCCCTTGAGATTGTTTATTGCTCAGGGAACTTCAACAAGTCCTTCACTCACAATTGCTCAGCACCACTAATTGAAGCTTGGTCATGAAGTAGTTTGGTCATTAGGTAGTGCTGCTTAATGAATATATAATATAATAATTTAATAATAATGATAATAATAATGAATAATAATAATAATACAATGCTTCAACGCTGTGGCTTTTAGGGAACCTTTATTAAGCCCTTCAGCAATATTGATAAGTAGCTATTCCAAATGTATCACTCTATAGTCTATATAATCATGAAGTCTCTGGGCGTAAAGTACCTCAGGGCATAAAAAATATTGATAATTATGATAACAATAATAATAATAACAATATAAAGCAAATAATGATTATGATGATGGGTCTCTGCATTAATACCCAGCCTTCTTCTGTGTGAATTCTGGACAATGATCAGGCAGGGTTCATTTGCAGGGTTCAGTTTAAAGGAGCCAAAATGAGACTCATCCCTTCTTAGAATATTCAGTCAATTCAATGGCTGAATAACCAGTGATTATGACTTAGGTAGAGTCACTGGGCTGTGAAGCCTGACAGGTAGAATGTAGCCATTGATGATGACAGAATTATGTATGGGTTTATGTCTGTATTCAGAATGTTTTGCTTGAGCTATCAGTGCCTTGTTGGCTGTAAGAGTAATGGTTGGGACTTTATGAGTGTTGATGCTCATTGTGTGGAGATCTAAGAAACTGTTTATTGCCCTATACATGCAAATGAAGGCCCATTTAAGTTTTCTTGATGGAGTTGAACTGATAGGACTTCTAAAGAGAACTACTGAAGTGGGACTGTGTGAAAATAACATACATATATTATCTATGAAGACATTTAATATGACATCTCTTTAGTAACTCACAAAAGCACTGTAATATTGTAATTTAAACAGATTTGTGCAACAACACTGTAAGGAATCTCCATAGCTGCTTTCCCAACATAACTACTCTAATCCACCAGTGCATTTGTGATGTACTTTAATCCTTTAACGATGAGTGGGATTATTTGTTTAGTAGCTCATATAGTACATACTCGTCATAAAAATGTTAAAGATGCAGTATAACTGTGTGGGTGCCTACCATACTTACATACATACACACCGTGGTAGAATTAAAGAAGTGGGTAAGTGAGTCAAGGAATGCAGGAGCAAATGAATGTGTATTCTTATCAACTTAATTGTTGTAGGCTTTAGCCTAAAGTTGTCAATTGTAGGATTTGTCTTGCTTTACTAGATATTGCACAGATTTGTGAATGAATTAGTAATGTTGCAGACTATGAAGTGTCAATTTAATATGATTTGCAATGTTTGAGGAGTGATATGCTCATGTTGATTGTTGAGTAATAATTTCTTGCAATAGTCTACAGTGCTTAGAGACAAAGTTTTCTGTTGTTGAAGTGTATGCCAACAACAATCAAATAACTACAATCAAATAACTACAAATAACTAATTATATAACAAATAACTACATCACTTTATGATGAATTAGGTAGAGAGATAGATACATAATTGATGTCCATGCAGAATTATATATACACATTTATATTCATTTATATATGCATTTATACCTATACTATAGGCCCTACGTTGATAATTATTAATAGTTTACTCTGAAAAAGAAAAAATTGTTCTTGATGTATAGTTATTCACACCCCACATTCACACCCAGGCTTAACACATTCTGTCTCAAATTGCAACAACTAAGTTCAACACTGGGTTTTATTAAAGTTCTGTTTATTTGTAGATATTAGATTCAAAATGAATTGGAAATTGCCAACTTGGTTTTGGCTTCAATTTAAAATGATCAATTTATTTAGCAGGAAATGAAATGGATTACATGTGTAAAGATTTGAATGATGTGAGAACACTAACAGTTCATGTTATCTAGAGATCTATGAATATGGAAGTTCATGATTAAATGATAACATTGTTGTCAATCTTTGTTATTGTTGAAGTTGTTAATAGGTAGTGACTAATTATTGATAAAGCTTATCTTGCATCAGTTGCATGAAGTGTTTTTTTATGCCTGTGCTCATTTTAAAATTATTTTTATCCTGTGACTACAGATTCTTAATGTGTTCATGATTACGTTTCATCTTCCTACATTACTTATTCTTCATTTGTTATTCTTAATTGTAGGAGACTATTGTAATTTATTAACCAATTTTTAATGTGTTCTTTGTTGAAGTTCTTATTGCTGGTATTATTTACTTTGGAGTGTATGAAAGTTAACCATAAAGAATTCCCAATTTTGATTTTGGGAATTCTTTTATGGTTAACTTTCTAAGTATATGAATGAGTGTAGTTGATGTTTATATGGATATTGAAAAGCTTTTTGATTTGCCCTGAAGAGTTTGTTTTTCCTTTTACAGACATAAAAGATGAATGTTGACATACCTGAGTTGGTTTCTATGGATGATTACGATGCCAGACAGGTAGAGATTTTAACAGTTGACAGATTTCTAAAGCATGTAGCAAATCGTGGCACAATGGTAGATAATTACTATGTACAATTGTACATGTTTATGCTGCTAATGCAAGGTTTGTGGTTTGTGATGGCCCTGATGGGCAAGCTCAGAGCTAAGGATAGAATTTATGGCCACAAATATGAAGGCATTTGCTTGTTGCTGAAAGTTGTATGATGAACATACTCTGCTCTAATGAGCATACTCTGGTGAACTTTGATACTCTGATGAATATAGTTTGATGAACATACTCTGCTGTGTCTGAGTGTTGTAGGAGTTTTGAGTGTAGTAGGAGTGATTAATGAGGTCATGTAATAACAATGTTGTGTCTGTGGGTTGAATGAAACTATGTCATACAGCTATTACAGCTGCGTCAGTGATAAGGAGATGAATGAGGTTTTTGTTATCTAGTCTTACGCTGAACAGTATTAACAATTCACATTGTTGACAGATGAATAGTTCCTTAATTAAATTATGATTTCTTTACCATATCCCACAGTTTCCTGAACACACCATACCTTATCTTACCTTGCCAAATCTTGCCTTGTGTACCACACCCATATTGCTTTACTATGCCATAGCTGATGAAACATACCCTTAAACCATGATTTAAGTTAAGTTGCCTATGTACCTTACTTTACCTGATCTTACAACATGACTGTCTTTGAAGACCACAGAGTCATCAGGGTCAAAATAAATGTGTGTTATCTCACTTTGGGTATTCTTGACAGTGTAGTGGTTAGCATGTCAATCGAGAAGTACGGGCTTCGAATCCTCACCAGGGCAGAAATGTGGTTCAAGATTTCTGCTCCACATGCACCCCAGCCAACTCACCTATTATGATTACACTGACTGTACACTTCGGTGGGAAGATGAGACCGCAAGGGAGAGTTCTGATCACCAGGCCCTCATATGCCAAGGCTAAGAAAATGAAGTCGCTATTCGCCATCGCTTCATACCCGTGGCTGCCTCATGGCTAGCTTAAGGGACTGTTGTTCTTCTATCTTGCTTTACTTAGGAGCAACAACTAACTGAGTCATATGGGAATCAGTGTATTTGATATTTCATTTGTAAGTGGATATGTTTCTTGGTGGTTGAATGTAGGCAAAGTTAGAGTCGAGCATGCGATGGCTTCTGACAAAGGCGTCGGTTGGTGCTGTTCCCTCTGAATACCGAGACGCTTTCTTCAGCTTAGTAAGTGAATGACCTCATCAGATTCCTTCTTGGCTTTCATGCGTGTTATAAAATCACTGATTTTGTTTTTTCTTCTGCCTTTGAAGAAGTCATGATTTGTAGTTTTAGTCATGAATGTCTCTATTAGATGAATGTAAGGCTAATGGCAGAAACAGTGTGATGTGGTAGGCTTTGTGTTTGGGATGTGCAGTACTTTAATAGCTATATATATAGTCCTTCTGATATTTTCCACTGGAGCAACCAGCTTTTCCAGAAGTTTCCAGAAATGGTCATTTATTTTTTCATCTTGGCTTAGTTTCTGGTTGTGCTTGTAGCTTACTAATAATATGTACACTGACTGTACACTGTTGGGGGAGGGATCGGGCGATGAGAGAAAGGACTGGCCACCTGCCGTCATATGCTGAGGCTAAGAAAACTGAAGTTGCTTATTCTTCTTACCCACAGCTGCCATCTATAGGCTAGCTTAAGAAACTGTTCTTCTTCTGCACGGTTATAGCTTGGCTACTTCAGAAGTTGTCAGATTCACCATTTGTATGAGCTAGGAAATGAGAATGTGTGTGTGTAGGTGTGTACATGTGTGTGTGTCTTTGTTATGATTTGCTGTTGATGTGTGAGATCTTGAGATAATTGTGTCAGTCATAGCTGAGAGCTGTTGAATTATTGCTGGTTGATTTATGGTTCAGTTCAGAAAGTGTGATAGCTTAGAGTAAATTTTCGGGCTTTTTATACAACTTCTTGTAGCTTTCTAAAGGCTGTTCTGTTATGTAGGGTCTTTCTTCATCTCTTGGTCCACGTCTTGCCTCATCAGAGCTCTACTGGGCGGCTGCAGCAGCAATGTTTCCAGAGGTTAAAAGTCAATCACCACAGGGTAAAAGGGTTATGACAGAATTATTTCATCTATTGGTTTATTTGATTCGTTTCCTATATTTATATAGCACTATTATAAAAAAATAAATATATGTGAATAGCTAATTACGTAGATGCATAATGTACAGAAATATGTACATGCACACATACATACAGGACATACGTGAATACATGCCTACGTACATAAATGCCTACCTGCATAGTCTGAGCATACATAATATTCATATATGAATGCATTCACTTGCTTGCATACATAAATACCTGCATGCATCATCATCATCAATTCCTGACATTGATCAGTCATTTGGTGGCGATGGGTATGAACAAACAATCTCCATTGTCTGCAGTCATTTGTTTGCACCAACATACATATTTTAGTAAATTTACACATACGTAAATATGTGCATAATTACATGTAAGCAATAGAGCAAATGTCTGCTAAGTACTTAGTTGAGGACCCTTCGTGATGAAACTGAGTTTACTAGATTCCTGCCATCTCAATTGTTTGTACATGGCATTATTATTGCAACTCAGACCTGCAATCCTACAACTGCACTTACTCAGCAGGTTTCATATGACAGCCCTGGATGGTTTATTCATGCAATGTGTGTCATGAGTCAAACTCAGAGTTACCAACTTTGCGCAGTGCACACTATTGTTGCTATTGTAACAAACATTTTTAACGCACTTGAAGTCGCACAGAAATATGCAGATCTGAAGTTACAAGTGTAATAATAAGATGAATGAATTGATTTAGTGGAATAAATGAGTTGGATGATACCTGTGCATAGGACATACTCCGTTGATTCAGTTCCTGATGAGGCGAGGGGTGTATCTTTCGGATGTCAATGGCGCCGAAGTCAACGAACAGCTGCTGCAGCGGACATCTCCTCTCCATCTCGTCAGTTTAGCATTTCTTTTATTTCCTCTCTGCATAATTATACATCTGATATCTGCTTTCCTGTTAATCATTCTAATTATTCTGCGATTGTTATGATAATAAAGACATGTCATCACCCAGTTACTGCAGTATTTGTTTTTTACTAATTTAATCTTGTTTAAGAAAGTTGTTATATTGAAGAGTTTTATGCTTGTTGTGCATTGTTTTAATGATGATTGGTAGTTAAGCCTCTGTCTTTAGTGATTTCATGACATTCAGTTTGAATTTTATGTTACAGATGGCGCACATCACGTTCTTGGATGGACTGATGACGGCTTACATCAACAGTGTCCTTACGCCTGAGAAAGTAGTCCCAGCTGTGAGGTAATTTGACTCAGTTCAAGAAGTCTTGTTAAGACTGGTTGCTTCGGCAGATTCCATTCTTATCTTATTTACTTTAAAAGATAAGGGCAAGTCATGACATTATCTGCCTGCTGCCTTTGCATATGCATATATATATAACTATCTGCATGTCAACAGTGCAGTAAGTATCCGCCTGCTTGCCTACCTGTCTGCATGCCTGAATATGCTTTTGCATAGAAGTTAATGAAATTGACTGAGACATAGATGGTTGTCTTCTGAATTGTGGTATCTGAGCAATGACCAGCTGCTGTTGGGCTTCGTAACTTAGCAATGCTTTCATTGATTTATTGATCGATGTTTACTGTGTAGCAGTCACTTGAAATAGGCCATCCAGTGTTAGACCAGACATGGCTATCAACTCTCCTAATGACTCAAGGCTGTAAAATGATTTCAAGGCATTTTATGGAGTTACTTCTGTCAAGCTTAATTTCAACATCTGTCATTTGTAAGTCCAATATCATTGTCATTATCATCCTAATCATTGTCATTATCATCCTAATTGTCATTATCATCCTAATCATTGTCATTATCATCCTAATCATTGTTGTTATCATCCTAATCATTGTTGTTATCATCCTAATCATTGTTGTTATCATCCTAATCATTGTTGTTATCCTCCGAATGCGGGGCGCGGTGGTATAGGGTATGTTCAAGTGCCTTGCAGCTGGAGGGTTGCGGGTTCGAATCCACCTCAAGCCACCCGTAGGGACCCAGGGCATGTCCTTCACTCGCAATTGCTCATGCGCTTCTGCGTGAAACTCCGATTCAGTGTCCGCGCTGTAGTCGGGAGCGCGTCTGAGGAGAAATCTTGAAGGGGCGCTATATAAATATCTGAAATGAATGAATGAATAATCGTTGTTATCATCCTAATCATTGTCATTATCATCCTAATCATTGCTGTTATCATCCTGATCATTGTCATCATCTTAATCATTGTTATTAGCATCCTAATCATTGTCATCATTCAGTACTAATTTGTGTCATCATTTGTCCCATCTACAGGTAGTACTCAATTCTCTCTAGTCTGGTCTTAACTTCTTCTGTTGCTTCTGTGTATTTCTAAAATCCAATTTGGTGTTGTTTATATCTAATCTACCTTCAACCAGTTCTTTCTGCTTACGTTACGCCAAGCAGTCTGCGATCTTTGGTTGTGGGTCTTTTGGTTGAGCCTCGTGTAGCACTATCATGAGGTCTCGTGCATTCCATTTTGCTGCCCCTAAGGAATGGAATCGACTACAAATGTTTGTCTTAAGTTCAAACTCTCGCTTCCTTTAGTAAATGTGTTTTAATTGAACCGTAAATTTAGTTGCATAAATGACCTTTACGAACATTTTCGCAGTCTGTGCATTTGACTTATGTTTGTTCAGCTTTGCGCATGTATGTTGTAATGTTTGATTTGTTTCTGCCTTCGGGCGTAATAAAATACTGAATGCCTTAAAACCGTGTCTCCAACATGCATTTCTGTGTGACCTTGCAAACGTTAAAATGGTTTGTAATAATAAAATAAATAATAGTCGTCGTATGTTTTAGCAAATCGTATAGGTAAAGCAGTTGGCACTTGTGACAACTCAGTTAAATAGACGTTATAAGAACATGGTCTATTCTGTGTTATTCTATCTTGTTGCTCTTGAGATTTTTCTAAATTTCTTGTCCGGAAACTTTATTCTATTGCAGTTCTTTTGAGCAGTTCCTAAATGATGTTCTGCAAGTGCCTTAATAAATTTATGCTAAGAATCTAAAGTTGGTTTTGTGTTTTAATTGCACCAGGAAATTTGCGACGTTTTCGGCGTCTAGTGAGCTTCCATCGAGTGCAGAAGATGCGGCCTTGTTTTGGGTGAACAAGGCCTGTGGTGCCCTCTGTCAACAGCTACGCACGGTCAATCCGTCCTCGGGCTGTCCAGAGGCCTTGGCACTTTCGGACGTAAAGGACGTCAATGATGGACGCTGCATAGCCACCTTGGTCAGCTTCTACTGCCCACAGGCACTGCCCATCTCAGGTCTGTTCTTTTTTCTACTGCCAACATGCACTGCCCATCTCAATGCTCCTAAACAGTGAGCCTGTCAGTGGAGTTCATTTTCAGATGGTTGAGCAGCATCTTACCTGTGGATGAACTGGTCATTCTTAAAGATCTCCTACATCTGTTCTTTATATACCGGTAGGCTGTTGGGGATTGCATTCTACAGGTACTTATCAGGCGCTAGATTACATTGCCTTATGTAACTGCAACAGTGCAGCGTTGTGGTCTATTCATAGCATACTGGGTGATCAGATCCAATGACTGTTGGTTTGAGCCTGCTGAGTAGATTCTGAAATAATCCTGGAAAGTTCTGTACGTGCTTGTTTTATGCCTCAGATTCAGATTTATTTGTATAATAAATGCAATAAATAAATTAATAAATGAAATAAAATGAATTGTTTATTGTAGCCGTTGAGTTGGGTGAGTCCTTAGCGATTGCTGATTCCCTGTACAACTTACAGCTGGTTTATAATTTCATTCGCGATCATCTTCCATCGAGTCTCCTTGCGTTGACTGTTATGGATCTCTTCTACACTCCAGAGACGCTCCAGCTCAACCTCTTGGCATTCTTCGCTGATCTGTTTCACTGCCTCGAACTGGAGAAGGCAGCATGCGTACGTGATACGGGGCAACCATTGACCTTGGCTCCTACTGACCTTGAACCACAAAAAACACAAGGCAAGAAGGTCTTTTATTTGCATTTAATAGATATTTGTAATTTATACAGTGTGGAATTGTTCATGCGCTCTGGTTTATGCGCTATTCTGCGTGACGCAAAGTAGGGTTATGTCCCAAAAGGTATTAGCTTAAGACGCCGTATTGATTTATTCAACGGTCATATTAGAACTGGAGCATTGCACTAAATATTGTCTTTTTGAGCATTATTCCTTTCACGTGCCGCCTGGTTAGATTATAAATGATAATACTAGTCATTAGTTACTAAACTTCATGATTTTTCGTAAATGTCGTTAATTCCTGTATGCATCTACAGCGTAATGCCAAATGAGGAAGTTTCCATGTTTGTACTTACTTGTGTTTGAAAATATGCCATCAATGAATTGTTGACTCTTTCTCTAAGTCAAGAAAATTGCTATTAAATTATTGCAGTTATTGGTTATCCTTCTTAGGTTGCTTTTCTGTCTCACTCTCCCTTGGAATTGATGATATAATGAATCTGTTGATGACATTAGTATATATGAGTACTCTTGTCGTAATGGTAGGGTAGAAGATCCGAGAATAGATTTATTTAAATGAGATTATAATGGTTGAGAACCTTGTTGTTCATATGCAGTGAGCCCTGATTTCTGTTGCCTTTCTTTAGGAAAACCTCAGCCGAGTCGAGTCATCATTCCACAGATCAGTGATCCGACCAAGCGCAGTTTCCACCAAGGCGTATCAGCCAATCGGCCACAGTCAACGTAAGTTTTGCCGTGCATTGGTCTGTTTGATAGGACAGTATTCAGTAACCCTGGACAATTTAATCTAGTAAGTCTGGTCAACTGACCTAGCTCATTAATCAAAATTAGAGGATGTAATGAAGAAAATCTTGGTCAGGTAAGTTGTTCCTCTTTCCTTAGGTCAGTTCTTTTAGATGTCTTAACCTACCATGTTCACAGTGATTTCTTGTGGTCCATTTTTTGACAAGACTTACCCTGGAATTTCGTATGGACAATGACTGCTTGGAGCGTTATTTACATCGTGCAACCTTGGTGCCACTCGGAAGCACTTCATTTGTGTAGTACTTAAAACTTCACCACTGAATATCAATTCTTCTTGTTTAGTGAAAGTGGTAGTTGTGCTTGTTGCTCATAGTTTTCAGTTCTGCTCTGGTTAATGTAGCCAGAATAACTATCTGCTCAAATAAATTGGGATTGTGTTCTTGTGCTAGCGGTGTTAATATGCGGCAACCGTTGCTACCACGTCGACAGTCCGACAGTCGACCAGCAGATGGTAAGTGGAGAAGATTTTGCTCTAATTCATATCCAAATAAACTAAAATGTATGTATGTGTATGTGTGTGTGTATGAGCACTTGTTATAGCACTCCTTCAAGATTTCTACTCAGAGGTGCTCCTGACTACAGCGCGGACACTGAGCAGAGTTTCACGCCGAAGCGCATGAGCAATTGCGAGTGAAGGACTTGCCCAGGGTCCCTACACGGCGGCTTGAGGTGGATTCGAACCTCGCAACCCTCCGGCTGCAAGGCACCGAACATACCCCTACACGATGTGTGTTAGATGTGTAGCTGGGCAATTAAGTTGTAGTTGTAATTAGAAATTCATATGACACCACTTCAAGAGGAAAGTAATCGGAGGCACTCTGCATATTTCTGAAGCACCTTTCAACTGCCTAAAAAAGCACTTCTCAATAAACTTTCATATGGAGACCTCTTGACTTATAGGTAGGTATCTGAATTCATACATCTTTGATGTGATCTTAACTTCCAGTAGCTTTGAATACCTTTGTCTTTCTCTTGTTTCATTTCACAAACCGTTTGTTTATTAAATGTGAGTTTATGGGATTTATGAAGTCATTTCTTCCCAGCTACCTAAATTAGTGCAATGATAATAATAGCAATAATAAATGACAAATGACAAATTTGTATGCAAAATGATGTTTCACATTTGGCTATTTTATGCAAAGCAAAACTGTATTCAGTTGGAGAGAGCAAGTGATGAACCATGAAGCCTCTGAGAATGGAAGATAAGCAGCACAAAAAGGATGAGTTGCTGTTGCTGTTGATGCATGGTTGATTTTATCTGGCTTGTCTTTTTAGCATGATCTTTCTGGTTGTAGAGTTACGGATGAGTCATCCTCCACCAATCGAAGCCTGGGCTCAGAACAACAATCAGAGCAAAGGGTCAGAATTTATGTAATCCTCACCTTCAGTTCAACTCAGCTGTTGCCTTTAGATACTGTGGCTGTTAGGCTCATACTTTAGTTGCTGGTTCCTGACATACACCTCGACTCAAACTGATCAGATTCCACAAGACTGTATTTTCTTCAGTTCAGTGCAGACTATATTTGGTGGCCCCAGACTTTATGTTCTAGTGCCAGGCTGCTGGCCCAAGACTGTATTTGTAGGCTCCAAGATTTTGATATGTAATATATGGCATTAGACTGTGAAATGACTCACTCCCGATGTATAGCTCTTACGGATTATGAATACTCATTTACAGCTATAGATTTCAGCTGTGCTTTGGTTAATGGATAGATTTATTTGAGATTTTATGCTATATTTTGAGTTCTTCTGGAACTCTGAACTTTGTGTCAACTGTTAATGCTGATTGATATTCTGTTGCTTTAGCTATACATGTGTGTGTGTGAGGCCACCAGTGGTGACTTATTCCCATTTTCTGACCTATATTTGTGTACAGGTGAATCTGTTGTTCGTACTAAAATTTAATACCACATAGACTGTCAATTGAAGCTCTTTGCAGAGGTACTCAAAAGGCTCCAGATACATAATACTATAATACACTTATTGCTCAGGCAAGGGGAATTAGTCTCAACTGGTGAGCCCTCACACACACCCAGACATAGCTAAAACAATGGAGTACTATCAGGGTCAGAATTCAACTTACAACTTTTTGCTCTACTTGAAACCTATCTGTTTTTACTGCTTATCCACCATAGGTTAACTCTCTCAATGATTTGATCTTCTGGATGTTGATCTGACTATGGTTTGGCTGAGTCAGCGACACTATAGAAAATTCCTAATTACATTAATTTAATTATACTAAATAATTTTATTGATCCTTAGACAAATGGACCATTTTTTCCCTACCTGTTGATGTTTATTGATAGGTTGGTGAGTGACAGTCAGAGCAGTGGAACCAGTCTCCTCTCAAACGTGATGATTGACACCAGCATGAGTTTGAATGCGCTGGACTCGAGCATCCAGCTGAGTGACAGTGACCTCTTGTCACGTCAAGTGACACCACGCGAGTTAACATCAAGTGGTTCATCCCAAGATTCTGAAAGACCGCGGGTTGCGGGAGAACCATCTCAACCACATCTGTCGGGAGAGATTTCCAGTTCTTCTAACCTCCCGTCCGATCCTCTGATACCGGCTCAGCTGCGACGCGCAAAGGAAAAAACGAACAATCATTCGAAAAAATGTGAATACAGCGAGCATGGAGACAAAAGAAAACACACGGCTACAACTCCTGACGAGAACGACTGTGAGAGGCCAGAACCCCAAAGAGGGGAAATAAGCAACGGGAGCAGTTCTTCCTCAACTCCAAGCGACGGCTACAAGACGCCATCTGTTGAGAGTGCTGAAATTCAGGAAGCGGAAACCGAAGGCAAAGGAAACGTGTTTCAGTACGAAGTATCCCCAAGCGTTTCTGCACAGTCGGAAAACTTTGAGCGGAATCGTATCGGAGGACAGAGTTACGTGGTACGAGGCCGGGCTGAACGGATCGAGGACGCGCTCGCAGCGGGAATACCGGTTGTTAGTGGAGGTGGTGGAAGGGAATTCTCTCTAGGATCTGTCGTGGAATACGGAAGCTCCAATGACGGTTCGGACCAGGAGCTGCACAAACTGCGAGCCGATTGCAAAGAGAAGGAAGTGAAAGGGGGAAGTGAAAACCGAGGCTACTTTCTATCCGACATTCCCCCATTCACCAGTTCCAAACCCCCGCTCGACAAGCGAATTGCGTTTGATTTGAATCGGCCAAGTGAATCTCTCGCAGACAACAGCTCAAAGACGAGTTTTGCTCAGATTAAGAAGCAGAAAGATGCAGAGGAAGGAACGAAGGCTCTGCCCGAGAGAAGCGCCCTGCCAGAGGGCATTCTGGGTAATCTCGCAAAGGGAAATCCCCTTCTGGCTCGACCGCGGAAGAAGGCAACATTTGGCGCTCTGCCGAACCAGACCTCCTGGATTCAGGAGAGTGCACAGCGGACTCCCGAACAGTCGGTGAACCGTGCAGCAGAGGACATGGTCAACCCGATGCCATCAGAGCTGATTGGGCTGCGGCTGAAGTTGGAGGAGAACCGGCGCCAGATTGAGAATCGCAAGAGAATGGCGGAGAGACAGTGGACTCAGC
This sequence comes from Aporrectodea caliginosa, assembly GCA_020284085.1. NCBI lineage: Eukaryota > Metazoa > Annelida > Clitellata > Crassiclitellata > Lumbricidae > Aporrectodea > Aporrectodea caliginosa. The sequence goes on along the minus strand of JACEVL010000440.1, from coordinate 155,566 downwards.
AGCGTCAGCAAATGGGAAAGGAAGCTTTCATTCAGGTTCATCAGTTCGCTTCTTATCTCAGCACTTTATATAGCACCTTTAGGAAGTGCTGCCATATTATTTGTATTGCCATGTCTTGGTGGTCATGCATAGTCATCACAAGACTGAGTAAATTCTATTTTCATTTAGTATTTTCAGAGATTTTTGAAGAATATTTTAATAGAAGTTTAATTGACTTAAATGGGCGCAATTTAGAAATGTTTGAAATTTTTGTTTACCGACATTTTATCATTTATTGGAACAAAACAGATGAAGTGCAGTCTTTCATAAAAACTGTTTGCGTTTGTAAGCATACATTGTTTGGCGAAAGGGCAATTCACTTTAAACTATTGATTCATAAAAAAATGTGGCAATAACTTAAGTTATGAAATATTCGGTTAAGGTTTTAAGTCTTAACACTTTAAGGAAGAGAATGTACTAAAAGCGACTGGGAATCCAATGCAGTTCGTCGTTAAAGTGTTAGGCCATTTATCGACAGAACATGAACACCATAATACCTCAATAACGGCAGTCAGTACAAAATGAAAACTCGATGATCATGTACTTATTGTGGAATAAATTATTTTATGTATGCTGATCATGTTTTTAATTATTTATGTCAAATTTATTCAGGTGATAACAAAAAACAAGACTGGAGATGAGAAATCTTCATCAGCAGATGAAGACAAATTAAGACGCGAGATTCCAGATAGCGGCACCAGGCAGATGGCGCTTAGCGTGGATGGACAACTAACGAAAGCCAAGCGACCTGAGAAAATTGAAAGCCCGGTTCGTGTGAAGAAGAGTGAAGCTTCAGACGGGGTTCCAGCAGCCGAGACACAGGCGGGGAACCAGCTCTTGAACAGTCATGGCAAAACTAATGGTGCAGCTGTGGACGATCTTGTGGCTAAACAGCCAAAGGCCAAAGAAAGCCAGAGCCCTAAACAGGTCAGCAGAGAACTGTTAAGAGAGAAGAGCAACGAGGAAGCCACCAGGGATGTGGCTGAGACGGGGAGACCAGGACCATCGAAATCAGACAGAGGTGACGCCGTCAAGTACGACGCTTCTCTCAACAAAATCAACTCAAGTCTGTCTGAACTGCATGGAGAGATAAAGCGCCTGTCTGTCCAGCAAGACCAGATCAACAACCTGGTGCGGTCCGACATCAATCAGGGTGGAAGGATCAGCTCCACTGCCTCACAGGTACATCCTCCTCCGACCCTACAAGGCCGTCAGACGCCACAGATGTCTCACGGCGCAACCACTCCAACCAAAGACGACTTCTACATACCGATGTTTGGCAGTGCAAGGGAACCGGTTCCTATTGGCCTCAGTTCAAGTCCTCTGCCGAGTGTGCTGCCACCTGGTGCTCAGAGTCTCTTCCAGAATGAAGCCACCCTTCACCAGTCGCGACCGACCGCCGTGCCCTACTCGGTCCCCAGCTATCCGCCCTTGGCAACATCCTATCCACAGCGCTACCACCCAAACCCCACTCTTCCACTTCCAATTAGCCACTACCAGCAACCGTATGCCACACCACCACAAGTGTCTATGCCGACCGATCAGATGTACTCTCCAGCTGATGCGGGGCACCAGTATGCCCAGCTGGGCAGCCAGTACCACCCATCTTCAGGCATGTACCCCATGGTGCCTGGAATGTACCCGGTGCCGACGTCGTTTCATAATCAGTACCAGAGTCCTGTACCACATCCCCAGTATCCCCACCTGCAGAATCTCGTACCCCATCCAGACTTTGCAACCGGTTACTCACCCCACGGCATGCCATTCAACAACTTCTCGTCTCCGCATCCGGCTTTTCCATCTCAGCCTCCCATGCCTCCAACCAGTTTCTATTCGCCGGTCTGGTTCGGCTCCGACCCGGCTCTGGCTGCAGCACATTCCGCAACACGGTTGATGGACTCTTCGAATCCAGAGCATGCTGATTCCCCGCTGCAGATTCAGGCAACCAGCGTGGCTGTCGTTGGTCAAGAACCAGACACAAGTAGAGGCATCGTCCCCGAAATGCAAACGGGGCCAATAGTGTCCCCATCATCGCCTCCACAGAGTCCTATGGATGTGGAGGGTGTGAAAGAGCCTCCACTTAGTGGAGGAGGATTTTTCGTGAATCTCGGCGATTCGCCCCAACCCTCTCGACAGAAACCTAACCTCATGAATCGCACCCCAAAGCTCAGAGCAGGCAACGAACCAGAATCTCAAGATGCGACTGTGCCACCAGCTGCTGCGAATGTTAAAGCCGATGTTGCCATGGTAGCCGAGGGTAGCACGGGTTCAGAGGTTGCCATGGGTACGGAGGCTGCTGCAGAAATCAGTCCGGTGGTGTTTGTTATCGGTCGGTCGACGGAAACTGAGGTAAAAACAAGATCTGTTTCTTTGGTGTTACTTTTTTCTATAAACTTTTTTAAAATTTATGGAAATAAGGAAATTCTTAATACCCTGAGTTGTTAATAATGACCTTGAGTCTTGTTATATGTTTCACATTCTTATGGATCCTTTCATTTCTAGATTAATGTATTGGTTTTGTGGAATTCTGTTTTGACCAATTGTGTTGAGATTTTTGTTTGTTTCTAGTATCGTATCTAAAGATTTATATAGCGCCTCTCTCAGAATAACTATTTAGAGGCGCTCTCAGTACAAAAACCCCGGGGGAAAAGAAACGTCTTTAAGGAATGAGAGACCAAAAAGGAAAATCCAGTCATTAGTTTAGCCCTTAGTAAGGGGGAATGTCATTCCAAGTAGAGGGACCAACTACAGCAAATGCCCGGCATTGAGCCAAGGCAGTCCTAGTCCTAGGAACAAAATGGCATTGCTGTGCAGGAGTTTAAATTGTTTAAGAGTGTTTTAGTTTTTTTAAAGATATATGCTAAATATTGCTTTCAAACTAGCAAGCACACTTAAGGCAATGTTGAGCATGGTTAGTACTTGGGTGAGTGACTGTCTTAGGAATACATGACCATGTATGCCAACTGAGCCCACCAACCCTCCAGGGTTAGCAGATCAGTTTTCTGGAGGTTAGAAGAACTGGAACTCTCTCCCAAAAGATGTGGTAATTAGTCAATACTTACTCAAGTGATGCTATTTAAAACCGTTACTGTTAGTAATAGTTTGCTGTGTTGGATTGGATGCTGTTTGTCGTTGATAGGATGACTTTTTGGAGATGGAGAAGAGGAAACAGCGTCTGTGTGACCTGCAGCTGAAGCGATTGGAGGAACAGGAGATGAGACGTGAGAAACTGCAGAGGGAGCAGGAACAAAAAAGAGAACAACAAAGGCAAGTGTTCATCCATCCTGACTTTGTTGCAAGAAAATGATGTTGCAAGAAAATATCTATCGACTTCTCAAATGGATTGCAGAATTTTTCACCATGGTTTTACTTGCAGCAACCACCGGCTGATGCCTTTTGCATTAGAAGTCATTAGAATAGATTTCTGTACTATGCTCTGATATTCTTTCCTTGCTTGTTTATTTTGTCCTGATAGGCAGAAGCAAGAAATGACTGATCAGAAGCGAGCAGAGGAGAAGGCTCGTCGAGACGCCATCTACCAACAGTACCTGCAGAAGAAGATGGAGAGGGAGGTGTCGGAGGAGGTTATCCAGAAGCCCCTGCCTCCCGTCATCAGGCGCCAACGAAGCGCCAGAGCAGCACGGCCAAAGAGCCAACCGGCTCTAACGGCCGAGATAACGGCTGCGGTTGGGGTCGTTTCGGGTCACGGACACAGCTCACAGGATAATCTGGTGTTAGGGGCAGGATTATGTAAGAGCCCTGCGTCTGATTTGTCTCAAAGTAAGCATTTGTTACCTAGTTATGAATTAACTAGACACTTAAGATATGGCCTTTGCTAAGTACACAAGAGACTCGTCATGTTGTAATGTGACTTCTGACATAACACAGATGTGATCGTGGATCCTGTATTTAATTCACATTTTAGAAAATGAACAGAGCTGTAACGATTTCTGATGTACCTCGCTTGAGCGCTGGCCTTTACTAACCTAAATAGTGTCTGATATAACAAGGTTTTAGCCCTGCAATTTGTGATATTCATGTAACTGTTTTTGATCTTTTTGATTACTTTGGAAGATAATTATGATAACTATGTTTGGTTGTGCAGAGTGGTCGATCATTATGTGATCTGTTAATTATATTTATGTATTTTTCTGGCTTGCACTTTGTTGCCCATCAGTCAGAGGCATTAAAGGGCAATTATGCTTTAATAACTTGCTCAGGGAAGACTTCAACCTGCACAGTGTATGGTTTCAGACAATGGGTTCTTGGTCGGTCTCGGTGGCTTCGGAATTGACTGCCCAGTTTTGTGCATTCTGAGAGTCCTTTGCTGTTTTAGCGTGCTTAACACTAGCTTGTCTTCTTCCTTTTCTGATTTAGTAAGTTTTGACTGGGCTTTGCAAATGGTTTATGACTCTGGCTATAGGTCACTTGAAGCAACCATTGATTGTTGCTTTATGCATTGTGATCACAGCACTATTTAGTAGACATTAGATTAGACTAGATTGGGGATGGTGCAGGAGAGGATGATCATCTTCCATCATGTTCTGAGGCTAAGAAAACTAGATTGCTAAGCAGTGTTATTTTAGTTCCTGAGAATAGAATAGGAATAATAATTATTTCAAATTAGTTCCACGGAACGAAAACTGGAATAAAAATTAAGTCTGGAACGAGAATAGAATAGGAATAAACATTCAATATTTTTCTCTCTACGAGAACGGAATAGAATTTTTTGTAATTTTTAATAGCTATGCGGACTGACGGCATTCACGGCATGTGCGTAATATACTAAGCTCATAAATAGGTCAAGACACTGTTTTCTCTGACAGTCTGAGACATTAATCGTTCATGTTAGATATTTCTATGAGAAGTGGAAGTGGAACTACAAATATAAATTCTTCTGGAACTGGAAGTGGAACTAAAATTATTTCTAAATAGGAAGTGGAACTAGAACTAGAACAAAATTTATTTATAAAGAGGAACTAAAACTAGAACAAAAATGACGACAGTGGAATAGAATAAGAACAGGAATAGAAATTAATGTTCTGGAACTAAAATAACACTGTTGCTAAGATGTCATGCCAATGGCTGCCTCTCTGCCTTAGCTCAATGGACTGTTCTGCTTCTTCTTATGCCATGTTTTGCCAGGAAGCTATTGCAGCTGTTCAAGAAAAGTATCTGTATGGTTGTGATGGCATGTCAGCCAATAACTTAACAGGATTTCAGTTACTGCTGAGTTAATGGAGATATTGTTATTAATCTGGAGGCTTTGTTTGACAATCTAGTGATTGATGATTGTGATGATGACTGTGACTGATTGATTGATATTTCAGGCAGTGATAAAGTGAATTCGATGGGGAGCCGTGGGGAGCAGACCCCAGGAGATATTCCACTGGCATTTGGCGGACTAACACATCGCAGACCTCCCACACCTGGTACAATAATAGTATTTACAGAGTTGAATCGATTAAAAGTCACCACTAATTATTACTGCTACAACTATGAGACAGCAGGGGAGAGGACTGGCCACAAGTCCTCATGCACTGAGGCTGAAAAAGTAAAATCGCTAACACTTCCTACCTCTTTGGTTAGCTTAAATAACTGCTTATCTTCTCTTCTTTTAGTATGAATTTCAAGCAGTAATAAATTATGCATCCAAATATAGAATGTAACTGCCAAAGGCATTGGGAGCTTCAGTGCAGTCTTGACTCTCAAGATGATATCGTTTATTGGTTGTAAGATCCTGCATGTACCGGGAACCATTATGGCTGGAAAGTTTCTTAAAACTACATTCAAGTCGGTTTGGGATTTTTTCATGTTTTTCTGGTGGTGGTTTTCTCATGGATTTTAGCCAAGTCTATCCTTAGGTTGGTGATTCTGGAACGTGGTTTTGCTGAGGAGGATGATCTGCCTTTTGTGTTGCAGTAATGGCATTTCTCAAGTTACCATAGGAGTTTCTATTGTATATAGTTGCTTATTCATCAGACTTATCATTATTCAACGGGGTCCTCTCATTAGGGTATCTTTGTCTGGTCATACCTAAATCAAGAACTGTTCTTGGTGAACAAGCTTTTTCGGTTGCTGGACCTACTTTTGTAACTCTGTTTGTTCCTGTGTCTGTCCGCTTTGCTCAGTTGCTTGTGTCATTTCGTTCTCAACGTCAACCTTGCCTCTTTCAAATTACTTATCCACCATAGACTGCATGTCTTATGGACTGACCTTCTGGATATTGACCTGATTACGGTTTCATGTTGGTGTGCCATCGGTTGATGCCTTGTGCATTAGACACCTGTGCAATAGAAGTTACTAATTACAAATTACAATTGTCTGGTTTGTTGTTCCATTGGAGGTTGTTATTCTGTTGTAGATCATGCCACTCGATTAGCACAGCCTGCGTCCGATGGTAGCGAATCATCTGGCAGCCAACTTCCAGAAAACTATGCAGGTATTAATCGAGACTGACTTTCCTTCAGTCTCTTTTTGCAGAAGTATTTTATTGGCTGCTGCCGTGTTTGCACTCTGGCCGAAAGAACTCCCGGCCAAGAACTATGCACGGCTTTGTTGATGCTTTCATAATTTGCCCTTGCATCAAATTTGAAATTGTCATCAGTTGCTTCATTTTATTTATTTAATTATTTTATCATTTATTTTTTCATTTATTGCACTTAATGTGCATGCAAGGTTTGTATAGCTTATTATGAAACAGGATGACGAACAGTTGTGTGAGAATAGGGTCGTAAGTTGAATAAGTTGAGTTGTATTGTTAGATGCACCCTAGATCCTTGTTCACTCATTCAGCTGGATGTGCTTTGTCTACTGCAGTGCTGTCGTTGCAGGTCTGTCAGACCATGGTATGGATTAGTCTGTCCTATTCTGTGCTTCGGGAAATGTGTCCAGTTTCTCACACATATAGATCAATTTGCCAGAAGCACTGCATTGGCACGCAGTTAAGGGAAGAGTTGCTTTAGTTGGGATGGCCCTAGAATACATCAAAGGGCCATGTCTTGGGTCAGCCTGGTTGACGCTTGCTGCATTTCTTTGTGGACCTTCGTATCCTATGCTCAAGAAACAGTGTAAAGCTGAACTTAAGAGGTGCCTTTAAAGCTCTTTGATAGCCATATTTCAGTGCTTTGTGAGGTATGTGTGAATGTCCAGATACATGTGTATACATACGGTACATGCCCTGCTTACATGAATTACTGTACTTGTCCAAAGTCAATACACAGAGTGCATTCAGGAAGCTCAAGCCCACAGTAGTGTTTCTGATATCGATTATGATACCGTTTCAAGTTATTTTAATTTATATTATTGGTCACAGAATTAGTATCAGTTGTGTGTTTGATTGCAGGACCAAAGCTGTTTGTTAAGCCAAGTCAGAAATCAAATCGTCACATCATCACCAACGCCATCAGCCACTGCTGCCTTGCTGGCAGTGTCAACAAAGATGTAAAGAACAAAGTTTTAGAGGTCAGATCATTCTATTAGTCTACAGTCAGCCAGGCAATCATTCATTCACTCAGTCAGTCAGTGAGCTGATCTTGTCTGACTGTAAACATCTCTTTAAATCTCGCTGATGCACTAGAAATTCATAGAGGCCCATAGTTAAACGAGCAATAGGACTGAACTGGGAGCACATCTGTTTAAATCTTGCTGGGGGTGCCATAGCTACCGGTAAATGCTCTGAATAAATGAATGCATATTATCATTATGCATTTATTAGCACCACTGTCTAATGACCTAGCATCAATCAATAGTGCTGAGCATATTGTGAGTGAAGGACTTGCTCAAGGTCCCTACACAGTAACCATCTCAGGGGAGGCTCATACCTGCTCATAGACCCCAGAACCACACGTAAAATACATGTTCAAGTAGTTATTTACAATGTGTGGGCATTTGTGTTTGTTGCTTAGGAGATAGCAAAGTCAGACTCCAATCACTTCATAATCCTGTTTCGTGATTCGGGGATGCAGTATCGAGGCCTCTATACGTACAACCCAGACCAAAGCGATGTCGTTCGAATACATGGAGTGGGACCGAGACAGCTGACAGACAAAGTCATGGAGAAGTTCTTCAAGTAAGAACGTCAGCTTTAACTACATTTACTTTTTAGTTATGTGTTCCATAGTAAAATAGCAATTTGCCACCACACCCCTTTGGATTTTTCAAAATTTTTAACACAAACTACAAAAATGAAAATTTGAGCAGAATATCTCAAAATTTGACCGAGATATTAATTTTTGAAGTTAATAAGCAAAAAACGGATTACACAGAAGCCATGCTCCGCTCAAGTTTCAGACATCATATCAGCAGGCAGGATTGGTGTATAGCAATGGCACTGGTTTTATATTGAGGTACATGGGAGCTCTTGAGACATATAGTCATTGCCTGATTGGTTTCATTATGTCTGTGATTGAAAGGACATTTTCCTTGTATGATCGTCAAAGTAAATGCCCAAAAAGTGAAAGTCGGTGTCTTTTGAAATTTGTGAAAATTTGCAATATATTCTGGACACCAAGAACTGTTATTGGTGAAAAATTCAGGAGGGTGTCCAGCTCCCTTCCACGTAAATTAATTTTTTAAGTTAATAAGCAATAACCTAATCACGAGAAAACGGCATGATCCACCAAGTTTGGACTGTCATATCTTGCTTAAAGGGCTGATTTTTTGTTCTTGTAATCAGTTTATTGTGCTCTTTCCAAATATGAAAGAATCTTGGTGGCGTTACTTGTGGTGTTTTATCTATACATTTGAAATATTGCACAGAAGCCAATTTTCGCTCAAGTTTGGCTTCTGTGCAATATTTACAAATTTATAGATTAAAAACCACAAGTAACACCACCAAGATTCTTTCATATTTGGAAAGAGTTTGGTGGATCATGCCATTTTCTTGTGATTACGCCAATAACAGTTCTAGGTGTCTAGAATATATGTTCAAATTTTCATGAATTTCAAAAAATACATATGTTCCCTTTTTTGGCAAGCTGTAAACCCCATTTTCATGATCATGGCAAGGAAAATGTCCTTGGAAAACACAGTAATAATGAAACTAATCAGGTACTCACTATATGCCTGATGAGCACTAATGTACCTCAATATAAAACCAGTATAAGAATTATAATATATTATTCCAACCTGCTGATATGATGCCTTGAGTGAAAACTGGCCTCTGTGCAATATTTATAAATTTTTATATGAAAAATCACAATGAACACCACCAAGATTTTTGAATATTTGGAAAGAGCACAACAAACTGATTACATGAAAAAAAAATTCAGCCCTCTAGCTCATTTCCTGGCCGAGATATGACAGTCCAAACTTGGTCGATCATGCCATTTTCTCACGATCCGTTTTTTGCATTAACTTCAAAAATTAATATCTCGGTCAAATTTTGAGATATTCTGCTCAAATTTTCACTGTTAAATTTTGCATGTAGTTTGTGTATAAAAATTTTCAGAAAAATCCAAAGGGGTGTGGTGTACACCCCTGGTTGATTTGACGTGGAATGACCCTTTACATGCCCTGACAGCATGCCCAGGAACATTGCATTGATGGGGTTCATGTATTGTATTGTATTGTATTGTATCTATCAATTTGTATAGCTCTGCAGTGCACACCAATCAGAGGCGCCCCAGTGCGAAAGACCCAGAGAAAAGAAAGAAGTCTTCAGACAACGAAAAGATGCACTTGGCCCACCAGTTAATAAACAGGAACGAGTCAAAGGAGGAAGCTGGACCCTGTGTTGGTCCATATGGGCCCTGTGATGGTCTTTATGGGCCCTGTAATAGTCCATATAGGAATGTGGGTTCCATGTGTGCCTGCTGGCAGGAAAGTTGTCCTAAGTATATGTTTTGGTAATGAATATTGTTTTACATTAACTATGCATATAGCATAGTACTTGTTTAATATCAGTACAGTTTAATCAATACAGTTGACATATAAAGGTGACCGTGCAGCAGGGTCAGATGAAAGTGTCCACCTTATGCTAGAACACTGATCAGTTATTGGCATTGTTAGCTTTAAATTACCTGTAATTTCTCAGGTACAACTCCATTAGGAGCCAGGCATCTGCAAAGTACCATAACTTTTATGTGGCATTTAACTTCCTAAGAAAGCTACTAGTGGATGCCCAGTTTCTTATAAATTACTAGAACTTTAGGGAACTATATTATCTGTAATTTGTCAAAGACAACTACTCAGTTACCAGAAGGAAGATGATAGCTTATGAAGTAATAATAAGTAGAGCTATTAAAGTGAGATCACTTGTAACATTGGTTTTGCATTATATATCGTTTGTCAGGTACAATTCGGGGAGCAAGACGTTTAGTGAGGTCACTTCTACAAAGCATCTAACGGCCACAATTGATGCGATAACGGTCCTCAGCACAGTCTGGCCGAAGACACGCACGGTTGGACCAACCAAGAAACCCGTCTGATGACTATAACGTCTCATACTTTCCAGTCGATAATGGCTGTTCTCTTTTTAAAAAAGACAATGTGTCATCAGAGGACGTTGTGTGTTGAGCTGAAGACTGTCAACTGCTGTTCTACCTTACTACCGTGGCTGAGGTTGTGTCGGTTATTCAGTAACAGAAGCTGTAGTTAATATTTTCTGTAACGATAAGTTGCTGTGACGCACGACTCGCATGGTTTGTTTGCAGATTTGAAGTTGCCAGCTATCGATCGATGTGTCACGTTTATTTGAAACATCTCTGTGAAATTCTCCCGATGTGAATAAAGCTGAAAGAGGTCGTGTCAGATTCTGTTTGCGCATCAGTATTTCTCAGTATTTTCCAGATGTTGTGAGAAATGCATAATTTGTGGAGTGTTTATTTCAGCCTTAGAGCGTTTGTCGTGCAACTGATGCAACGGTTGTCAGTTTATGATTCACACGTTTCAACATAAAAACAAGTTTTGTGTACCTTGGAAACATACACCAGAACCTTTTGGTAACATTTGGTGCTGTAAGGGCAAGTTGTTTGCACACTCACCTGTTATCAAGCAGTAGAGTTTGGTGCCAGCATAGCTGGGAAGAACAACAAGTCATTCAGTGCGCTGTGCAGGACCTTGGGATTCATCCATTGCTCGGTGAATGGCCAGTGAAATTACTGCCTCCCCTGCAGTCACTTGACATTTACTGTTTGCGTCACTGTTACTTGTGTTTTCATGTAATACCGAATAGATCACAAATTCAACTGTGCCTCCCCTACAGTCACTTGACTTTTACTGTAAATCACTGTAATTTATGTTTTGATGTAATACCAAATAGATCACAAATTCAACTGAGCTTTAAAATCACATTGTAATGTAGCCTCGTTAGACCAAACTACTTGTTGTTATTAGCAAGTGTTACTAAGAGGTCCAAGTGTTTGATATCGGTTCTCATAATGGAAAGCACAATTATTTGAAAATTTCGATTTTGTGTCTAAATTTATAGGTTGTCTTAGTTAAAATGTTGAATGTTGAAGTGTGTTTCATTACTAAATCAATGCGGCTTTGCTTGCTGTAGATGCACTTTTTCATCTTGCTTCAAGTAGCAGCGTTGACGGGGTTGGGAATTTCAGTTCACAGTTGCTTGGCTTTCTTCAGTTTTTTTAATTTTTATTTCGTGGTCAGGTGATTTTGTGTAATATTTTACTGTATTTTTTATCAATGTTTAGCCAGTTTATTGAACATTGAGTAACAGAACAACACTGCAGTTATTTGCCAGCGCCTTTCTTGCCACTGAGTTTGGCTGATTGGATCTCTGTCCACTTGTATTTCTGTCACTGGCTTCCAGTCTGCTTGCCAATGATATCTGGTCCATGCGATATTGTGTATGCTATCCTGGGTCTTCTTATGACGTAGACATATGCAGACCTTCAGTATCATAATTACACTGGACCTTCATTATATGATGTATTATTCTCTCCATTGTATAGATTGTTTCAGACATATCTCAGAGCCTTTTAAACAAAAGCGCTGAAACAATGTAGATGTATAGGTTAGGATAAACATATTTCTTGAGATGTCTCTGGTCAATTGGTACCGATATGTATTTTTGTGGGAGATTTTTATGCAGATTCTGGATACAAAATTCGGTTTGGCTTTGGAGTGCAATCTCTATGTACAGCATGAGTTCTTTATGCTTGTATTTGACGTGGCTGTTAGAAACAGAGGTTTGGATTGTGCTTGTGGATTGGCCTTTGTTGTTTTGGTGCTATGCCGTGTCCAGATTCCCAGTGTAGAAACTGCAGTGTTAATAGTTGAAACACTTGTAAATGTTCTAATTTCCATTACGGGTAGTATTTATTTCAAAACGTTCTACCATTAAGCAACTGACTGATAATCTCTTCTGTTGACTTTTTCTTTAGCAACATTGCATGTATTTTAATGTGCAAGGGATCAGTGAATGGCTGCTTCTACTGAATAATATTTATAGACCATAATTATGACCGTGTGTAGAGACACCAAACAGATTTTGAATGCTGCTTATTTTGAAAGATCCCAAAGTGCAAGAAAGAAAATGGCTCTGAAACGCAGTTGCTCATTTCAATCTGCCCAATCAGAGACTGGCAATGGCGCCGAAATTACTGTTAAATCTTGTTGCAGTGAAGAGCTAAGGTAGTAACAGTATTGACAGATTTTCTGGATTTTATGCAGCGACTATCGCTGCATCTAGGAGCATTTAGAACATCTTAATATGACAGTTAAGGCATGCCATGACAACCTAACAGCAGATGGTTCCAGTGGTCTAGGTAATGAACCACTGCTGTGCTTTTCCCTGTCTCTTATTTCATTATTGTTAGTCTGTATTTATTCACTCGCAGTGTGTGGCCCGTGTTCGTTAGGTCTTTCAATGCTTTTCCGTGTGAAACTCCTTCCTATGTATGCTCTTGTGATTCTCAGCGAGTTTCTTAATCTGCATGGCTACTTTCCAAACCGCAGCCTTTTATGTACGCTTGCATTTAAGTTGATAATAAATAATAATAGTAATGTATTTATGCATGTTTGTAGGTATGTGTGTACCATATGACAATGTATGTATGTTAATAATAATGTATTTATGTAAGTATGCATGCGTGTTTGTAGATGTGTACGAACCTTATGTATGTATGTATGTATATACGGACGTATCTGTATATCTAGACCTTTAATTTGAGACCTTTCAGGCATATCTCTTTACCTCTGCGCCTGGTTTTAGAACACCAGTACATATTTAGATCAGTAGGCTATAATATGCAGATACCTATGTAGACATCTTGAAGGAACTATTTCAGTTATGCATTTCTTATTGTTACTAGCCTACCTGAAAGTGTTGTCATCTAGCTATTTCCTATATATTCGTTGTTTCCCAAAATATGTTCTGTCTGCTATTTCCCTTTTCTCCAAATGCTTCTTGCTCATATTTCTGTCGTTTTCTCCATAGGTGTTTTTGTTAGTTGTGAGATTACTCAGTTTAGGAGCTTTTGAGATTTCTTTCTGTTCTGTTACTATTATTTGTGCAGTTGATCTCATTTATCGATGAGATTGTGTCACTAAGGATGGCGGTTCTTATTCACGATTACTGCACTGTGATGTACTTGGCGTGTGATGAGTGAGAAACTGTTTAGCACTTGATATAGGTTAGGTTTCTGAAGGTTGCAGTGATTTACATACATGGTTTACTTGAGTTCTAGCTAAGAAATTACAGGCTTTGTATGCATGCATGCTTTGGTAGGAGACGTTTCTGCCATCTCATTTGATGTGAATAGTGATAGGAGATTTTTAACATTTTAAATATAAATGTACATGTTTTTCGGTAGCAACACTGATGTGTATTAATACTACTGGATTCAGTGGATTGATAAAGCTTCGGCTATTGGTCTATGGCCGACGGTGAATCACACGCGGCTTCTGGTCAGGGCAGCGAGGCTTTGTTTGGCCTGAGCTGCCCTAGTGAATCCTGGGATTTGCTACAATGAATCCTGGGATTTGCTCCAAAGAACCCTGAGATTGCCCTGACTGAGCGATAATCCGAACTTTCAGAGCCCATTAGCTATCCAGTAACTATTAATAGAGATCTCTGGATAGCAACCATTTAGCTTCAACCCTGCTCATTTTTCAATGAATTGATCAGGTGAGATCCTTCTCCACTGCTGCCTGTTTGAATGAATGCCATGCCATTAAAGGTCTCTGTGTGTGGACTGCAAGTGTGAAGCAAAGTGGCATTTTCAAACTGCTTTCTTCAAACCATATTGTTTGTAGTTATTTTGGAGGGAAATTGTGTTATTTTATGTTTATAAGTTCTGTTATTGTTATTTTTCTACCCTTCACTCCTGAATCATTACTTTTGTGATGTGTCTTACTAATGTCTCAATTCACTTAACATTTAAACTGCTTATTGCAAGTCTGCCAACTTAAATAGACACCATTGTAATCATAATTTGCCAAAGACCTACAAATGACACCAGAAAAACTGACTACATCTTCAGTTGTGACATTGTTTAAATCAAAATGAGAATTCTCCTAAAAGTATTTGATATTTCAGTTTTGTAATTAATAAATAACCGTATTTTTTTCTTTTATTATTTGTTTGAGAAAGCAATCTCTTGCATTTCCTGGTGATAACAGCTGTTACTGCATTCTAGGGTAATCATTGAATTGCAGACCTTAAAGCATTGACCTGAGATGAACAAATCTTTTCTATACTGTGCAACTAAGTTTAACCCACAGAATTCTTGGCTGGTGAATTGATTTCTTCCTCAACTATTAATATATATAATTTTTCGTGATGCAAATAATCTTGTGCCAAATAATTTTTACCAGAAAAGCTCGTACCTGTTTCATTCGTTCGTTCATTGCGAGAGTTTGTTTCTATTTGTCTCATGCAGTAGCATTATAATTTGTTTGCAAGAAATGAAATTCTCCGTATTAGGATAATACTGTTTGGTTTCTTCAAGTTATAGAAAGCATGTTTTACTCAATTGGATATATTCACTTTGAAGAACAATTCTGTTTAGTTCAAAAAAACATCTTTTGTAATTTAATATTTTGTAGTGTCTGATAATTGGTAGTCTTACAAATATTCAGTTCTTTTTTGTGAGTTACGTGCATTGTGCAAAGTTATGTGTCAGTGAGAACATTTTAGTCATGAACCAACACCGTTGATTTGATGTTTCATTTTAATTTATTATTATTGTTATTTTGTTTAAAATGCCTAGGCCTAACCAACTACAGAGCAATATAAATAATTGACATATATTGTTATATATTTACTATGACTGGAATAATCCCTCGTGAATGAAAATGTTGGTGAAACCTAACTTAACTTAAATATTGGTATGAATTGTATTGAAACATTGTTATTATTTCAAGTAATGATAATGAAACATTATTATTAGAATAATAATCTTGTAGCTAATCTGTTGCCACCTTTCAACTCTGTAAAGTGAAAACCTGTTTTTCTGGTTGACGTTGTATTTCTTGAATCACGATCTCGTGAGTACCCTATGCTAAGTGTAGATCAAAATGGCTACCACTGCAGAAATACAAGTATCAGATACAAGCATGTATTGATGAGTGAATATCACTACAAGAGTGTATTGTGTACTGGGTTTCATCATTAAATTGATGCTATGCGCTGAATTACCTTAAATGCCAGCGTTGATTTTGAGTTACATCTGTCATTTTCACTGCATAGAGACAAAGTTCTTGAATATTGTTCTGAAATGTTGTGAAGATCAACAGGAGGATGTAGTAATTTTTAGTTTATGTCAGTCAAATGGAGGGATCGACTAAATTTTATTTCTGTTCACTTTTCTCCACCTCTCCCAATTTCAGTAATTTGTGGTGAGACACAGAAGCTGAATGTTTTGAGCTCGTATCTTGCAATATGAATCGTGAGGGTTCGAAACCTCAGAGACGAATTCTTTGTAGGGACTGTAAGAAGTCTATTGTGCTCAACTGGTGAGTACTATCGATTGATTCCATGTCATTAAATAGTGGTACGTTGTAATTTTTTGTGCTCACCATGCAATGGGACCCTGATAACACAAGCGTTCCAAGAAAACTCTCTTCGGAGTTCCCACTGCTCACCCAAACCACTTTAACCACTGAATATACTGAAATAACCTTGTTTTCCAACTGATCTTTTACGTGAGATGGCATTGTTACGTTGCACAGATTTTTACTCAAAATCACCGACTGACAAACAATAATATTTAATATATCTCGTCTGTACTGTGTCTCTTTGTAGATTTGAGGTTAAGTGCATGCAACACCTTCTGCAATTGTCAGTTCACGTAGATAGTAACTTGCGTTGTCAATGATGCTTATATTAATTCATCAAGTTTGCAGGCCTTGCAGTTTATGGCATTAGTCTGCGTGACTTGTGTCATATATGTATATGACACTAGTTATGTATGATAGAATGGTGTGCCTCTGCACATGCTTGGGGTGTTGAAGTATATTCTGTTGGGGCGCACGAACAGACCTGAGTTGCCTTCGGCTTTTGTGATAAATAACTTTTTTTGTTTCTTGTTGTCTGATGTGCTTTGTAAATACCAGTTGTTGTAACTAGAGGGAAATAAAAGTAGCAGTTATCTTTCTTGTCGTACATACTTTACTCCCATCATTAATTCAACGGTATATAGTCCATCAGATCTTTCTAATCTGATTGCCCTATCTTACCCCGTCTTTCTAATCTGATTGCCCTATCTGTGCTTGTAATCATAAGCTCAAAACTTCTAATGCGTTATGCTGTAGTTTCCTGTAGGCTGTTCATTGTTATTACTGTTATTACTATTATTATTATTATTATTATTATTATTATTATTATTATTGAGAATCCCTATACCTAATTTGCTTTGGAATAGCATTGTCCCTTGAGCTACCCCATGATGCAGTAGTAGTAGTAGTTTAATAACAGGGCCGTTGATGTCGCTCTCCTTTACCCAGGCTAGGAACTGGCACTACCCATAGCACGGGCGGATAATGAAGTATTATATTAGAGAGTCACTTCCTTGCCTTTGGCATATGTGGGTGGCCAGTCCTCTCCCTCGCCGTCTAATCTTCCTACCAACAGCATAAGATCGTTGTGCTCAGTTAACATGTGAGTTCGTTAGGGGGCGCTTCTGTAGCAGAAATTTAACAATTTTCTGTCCTAGCAGAGATTTGAAGTCCAGATTTTGGGTTTGAATCAAGCATTCAAACCAGTCTACTGAACAGTATCGCACAATAGCACTGCAGATCATCTCGAAATTACAATTATGACAATATTAACGAATACGTAATCAGACTTTAAGTGGATTAAGACTGTCCTGTTCGACCGGGGTTGGGCTGGGAGCGCTTCTGAGTAGGCATCCTTGAAGGGGCGCTATATAAATTTTCTGAAATAAATAAAATAATGATCAGAAATCTGTTGGATATTACAAATGACCCTAACCAATGGAGAGGTCACAGTAATAATAGGAAGTTAGGAACTGATGATGAAGACGACGACGGTGATTAGCTGTATGGCCTGTGATTGCGCTATACAATTTGTGCGTTCGTTTGTGCAACAAAGATGGCGGAGGAACGGGACGACGACTTAAGCCCAGAGCAAACAGATAAATTACTCCAATTCCAGGTCTATTGCAAGATTCCAGTTTACTTTTAAAATCAGATTCACTCCCGTGGCTTTTTAGCGTAAGATTTTGTCGTTTGTGTCACGCGAAACGATCGTGGTGCTCTGCTAAGAGTAGTTACTACGATGACGATGTGCAATTGTGTTAAGTGAAAGTTTCGAGTGATATTTTGATTGTAACCCTACATTGAATCCAGATCAGTTTATTTTAACTAGGTTTGGAGATTAGGTGTTTGAATCGAGTAAATATTGTGAACGTATGTTCATTTGAGATTTGGGTTACATTGCCAAAGAGTGCACCATGAAGCAAGGAAAGTCCGTAGCAGAGCCTCCGGCAAGCTTATATAGTATCGGGGGCTGAAGGATATAGTGTGTAAGTTTACTGGCGTCGTTAGTGTCGGTTAAGGTCAGGGTTAGTGTTAGTGTCGTCATTAGAAAACCTGGTTGCGTCTGCGTAGCATGCCCAAGATACTGTATAATCCTTCAGCCAACGATACTATAAGTTTGCCGAGCCTCCAACCGAATAGCATGAGGCTTGGCTCGACTGGAGGTTTGCCTTTAGCAGAATGAAAGCAGAGGAAGCACAAGTTCGTGTCTGAAGCCATTGCTAGCCGGAGCTAAAGTGATGTTATACAACAGAAACTGTTGTGTCAATATTTAAGGTGATGAGTTATTCGGTAGTTGGACTGTAGAATTGTGTTTCGACAAGTTGTTGCCAAGTTTTTTGATGGTCTGGTGTAACAGTATTTGATTTTTGAGCTGTCATTCTTTGAGGGTAATTAATGAAAAATGAAACATATTTAACAAACAGCTAACAATGTTATTCAGGACTTTGATTATTGTTGCGAAAATTGTTATTACTTTGCTAATTTCTTCTGTTAATGAGTGATTGTGGTTCTTAGGATCTCACAGGAATCGATGATATTGATCGATGCCGAGAACTATTAAAGACGCACAGTTGGAACATCGAAGTTAGTCTCGAAGCATGTTGCTTATTTGTTTACATTATTATTCTTATTAATTAGTAACTTCAATCATGCTGTTGTCTGACACACAAACGTTCTAAATGCAGTAATTTTTGCAGACATCCTTTATGGGCAAAGCCTTGCTTGATGGATGGTGGTAAGGTGGTGTCTTATGCAGTGATTGCTACGCTTTGTATGCCAAGGCCACGCAAAGTTGTCTACCTCTTGGTTAGCTTGTGAAAATGTGTTGCCTGAAAGAAGAAAGTTGAAATTAAAGATTGATAATCATCCTAATTTCTGCTGTTTCCTACATCCTATGGCAGTGGTTCCCAAATTGTGGCCCGCAGACACAAAATGACGGCCATAAATATTTAGGTGGACCGTAAAACCTTTCTCACTGCTGAAAAATTTCTTGCCATTTTGTGTAAGACCTCTTTATTTTTATTCCTGTTAGCTCCAGTCATTTTCTGCTCTATCCAGATCACTCATAAGAATTTAGCTGTGCTTATAAATGACTTTAGCCACGGCATCTGTTCAGTCAGACATTGACAGCCTGGCTTCCATACATCAATAATTGCTGGATGTTCAAGTGCCACATATAAAATAATATGATCTGTACAGTAGTTTTTTCTAATTCATTTGTCCATTAAATTGAAGTGTTTCATTAACAACATGATTTTGTTTTGATATTCGAAGAGCTTTTACATTATTTTAGCTTTTGTATAAAAAATGTTTGTAATAAAGATACAAGTATGATCCACTGTGAGTCACACAATAGCTTGTTTTGGCCCTTAGTGCAAAATGTTTGGAAAGCACTGCATCCTGTAGGATTGTTCATGACAGTTGCCTCTCTTGTTGTTATTGTGGCTGTCATTGTTAGGTTCACTCTAAGTGCCATTGTTATTAGTCATCATTTTTCATCAACATCATTCTGTGCGCCACCACGTTGACCCAAATCTTAAAAACTAACATTACTCCCTTTATTTCTTTATAGCCTTTGTGTATGTAAGTTGTGAAGCGGTGTGTCTTCCTGCTTGAGTAATAAATAAACGAATATATAATCATCACTGTTATCATCACTGTTATCGTTATCATCATCGTCAACATCTATAGCAACATCATCATCAGTTATTATCATTATCAATAACGTCATCATCATTATCAGAGGGTCTGAAAAGACTTGGTTGTGATGAGGTGAGCGACTGGTAGTAAATACGATGACTCAGAGTAACTGTAAGCTATGTGTCGGCACCTTTGTGAGATTCTTATTAGATTCTGTGTAAATCTTCAAAGACATATTTACATAAACCTACATACGCAAGGATGTATGTACATACGATGTTTCTCACGAATCGTACTACTGAGTCATGTATTTATTATGTATTTATTTATGACAGGATGCATGCTTGCAGGTATTCATGTATGTATGTATATTTGATATATGTATGTATGCATGTGTGTATGTTCATATGTATATGCATATGACACCATAAATATTTAGATACATACAAACATTGAACTACACACATGCATAATGTACATGTACATACATGTATGACTCAATAGTATGACTCATGAGAGACTATGTGAAAGATAATATAGGAAACTTGTTTTATTCACGAGTTCCATTACTGTTGATTGACAGGTGGGCAGTGATTGATTGGTAAGATATTTGATGCTGTTGGCTACCTTTCTGAATTGCCAAGTATTGACGTCTGGCATGTAAATCTCATACTTATTCATGCATATTATTCATTGTTTCAGGCTGCTGTACAAGCGAGGTTTAGAGAAAGTGATGATGAAGTTGTGCAGCCAAATCACTTAGACACCAGAATGCCTGTAGTAAATCTCCACCCTGTTGATCAAAGGTTGGTAACACTATTGTATTGTATACATTATACAATGTGATCTGATGGTACTACATAATTTTACAACCTAAAGCAATTGTACAGCCCCCAAACTATATAACCTCCAAACAATCATACACTCCTCAAAACCTTTCAACCTGAACAAACTGTACATCCACCAAAAACTCTGTAGCCTAAAAACTCCTGCAGCCATTAAACACCCTATAACCCTACAATCTCCAATGTAGTTCCATTGACCCTGCAATCCCAAACCCTCAGACCTCCAAATAACCTTACAGCTCTTAAAATCCTACAACACCCAAAACTCCTACAACCACAAAGGACTCGACAACCTCCAAATAACCCTACAGCCCTTTAAACATAGCAACCCCAAAAACTGCAACTACCACAGGACCCTACTGCCTCAAAATGACCCTACAACCTCTAAACTTTACAAACCCCCGAACACAACAATGTCCAAAGGACCCAACAACCACCAAAGGACCCTACTACTTCCAAATAACCCTCCAGCTCTTAAAACCCTGGCATCCTGGTTTGTCTGATGTAGCTCTGCTTGTTTTCTTGTAGGATCTTTACATTTATCCGTCGTCCAGTTGGCATCATGGGCTGGGGCTACTGGATTATCTCGTTTCCGTTTCAGTTCTTCTATTCCAAATTTCTGAGTCTACTTCGGTTTGCATGTAAGTCTTCAGCTCAAATGCGTCTTTGACATTCTGTGATTGGAAAGAAATGAATATTGATTGATTGATCATTCAATCGACAAAGATTTCAACTATAATGGATACTTGGTGATGATGTGTTTTTAGTTACTGGACCTGTACTTTAGAATTCTTTCCCTGTAGACACTCATTCTGTTCATTTGCTTGTGTCATTTCATGCTCAGTTTAAAACTTGTCTGTTTTGGATTGCTTATCCACCATAGACTGTCTCTCTGTCTCAACACACTGATCTGGTTAAGAATTGAAATTTTTTTTTTTTTTACCCCAAAGTAGATATGATTATTTAGATGGATAATTTTTATCACCTGCCTATTTTAATCTATTAGAGACAGGGTTGAATTGATTTTGAATTACAATCAGGTGAAATAAAAAGTCAACGGTTGTGATGCACTTACTTACCTGTGTGGTTGTTCTTTCCAGACCGATTACTGAGACCAGACCCTAGAGCAAGTAAGTACTTGCTTATGCCAGTGGAAGATTTCTTTACGTCGGCATTTTGTATTTCAGCCTGCTTCGTAGTATGAGTTTCACTGATGAAATTGATCCATTGTGGTGTAATTGTCTATTTATTTAGCACTAGTTTAACTCTTTCGCTAATCAACTCTTCAGGCTGAAGGGCTTGCACACCATCGCCTGGTATGTGACCTTTCAGGCCTATGGGCTTGTAAACTGCAACAGGCTGACTGCCATTATGTTTTGCAGGTGCTGTATACATAGATGACAAAGACAATAACAAAAATTTGCAATATCATATGGACAACTGGAAAATGGCCAGAAGATTGGAAAAGCTCTGTTTTTATTCCGCTATTCAAAAAAGGAGACGCGAAAGAATGTGGAAATTATAGAACAATAGCAATGATATCACACATAAGTAAAATTTTACTTAAAATAATACATAAAAGAATGGAATGTACAATAGAAAGAGAGCTTCCTGAAAGTCAAGCAGGGTTTAGGAAATCTCGTGGAACAAGGGATCATATCGCCAACATGAGATGGATTATGGAGAGACAAAGGGAATATGGACAGAAAGTATACATATGCTTCATCGATTATAGTAAAGCGTTTGACTGTATTAACCATGAATTGATGTGGAAAACTTTGGTAGAAATGGGAATACCGAAACACTTGGTACAACTTCTTAAGGGATTGTACGAAGATCAGATAGCGGTGATAAGAACAGAATATGGAGATACTGACGGATTCAGGATAAAGAAGGAAGTACGGCAAGGTTGCATTTTGTCTCCTTTTCTATTTAATTTGTATGCAGAAAGGATAATGAGGCATGCAGGTATGGATGAAGCTGAAGAAGGAATAAAGATAGCGGGAAGAACATTGAACAATCTGAGATACGCTGATGACACAACACTATTGGCCGGCAATAAAAATGATTTGATAGAATTAATAAGAAGGCTTAAGAGAGAAAGTGAGAAAGCAGGACTCTATTTCAATATAAAGAAAACAAAGATCATGACAACAGAGGAGGAGGATAGTTTTGTAGTAGACAATGAGGAAATAGAAACGGTAACAAGCTTTACATTTCTGGGATCAGTAATAGAAAAAGAAGGAAAATGTGATATGGAAATAAATCGTAGAGTGGCGATAGGAAAAGCTGCAATGAATGGTCTGGAAAAAATATGGAAGGACAAACATGTCAGTATAGACACAAAAAAGATTGGTGAAAGCTCTAATCATACCAACAGTAACATATGGCAGTGAGACATGGACATTGACTAAGAAAACGAGAAAAAAGATTAACGCATGCGAAATGTGGATATGGAGGAAAATGCAGAGAATTTCATGGACGGAGAAAAAGACTAACGAATGGGTGCGCAGGGATATAGGAATTGAGAAAGAAGAGACACTTCAACAAACAGTGCTAAGAGCAAAGTTGAGGTTCTTTGGACATATCATGCGGTCAGATGGACTGGAAAAGGAAATGATGTTAGCATATGGAGAGGGAAGGAGAAAACAAGGACGACCAAGGAAAAAGTGGATGGACGAGATACATGAAATAACTAGAATGAATTTGACAGAACTGAGAGATGCGACGGCGGACAGAAGAAAATGGAGGAACTTGATCATGACGGTCGCCAGGGTTCAACGAACTGACAGCACAAGGTAACAAGGTATACATAGTGAAAGGGTTAAGAAAATATTTCAGCTGCAACTTGGGAAAAGTTAAGGTAAGGTCAGGAAAAGTGAGAATGAGGTACCAGTAAGTTTACTAAAGTTGGATGAGGTCATGTAAAGAAGTCAGCTGAGGTAATGTAAGAACAAGTCAGATTTGACAAGGTTTAGGAAGGTAGAGAAATCTCAATGTCATGTATTGGTAGGCTTTTTGGTTGGATCGCAAAGCAATTGAACAACCTCTAGTACACCTGTTGCAATGAAAGTTAGGCAGAGATATGCCACTGCATTTTTTGCTTCCACTGACGCCTATAGTAACTAATGGTGCATTGTATCATCAGCCATGAAAAGGCGTTTCAAGCGTCTTGAGCCACCACCTAAGAGCCAGTGTTTGCAGGTTACATGATTACTTTAAGGAGACTAATGTATTTCTCATCTGCCAGAAATCATTAGCTTTTATGTTTAGTTTTGACAGATCCACTGGGCGATGTGACGAACTTTATACAGAACTTTGAAGAGAGTTATGGAAGAGTTCATGCCACGTTCTTCCGAGGAACTTACAGCCAGGTGAAAAACCTGATTCATTTATCTGCCTTATCTTTCTCATTTGGAAACTTCTAAATTTTGTAAGACATGAGACATCACTCAATTGCTTCGTGGAAGTCGAACTGTGATCAGATGCCATGATTAATTTAGACAGATCTGGCCAAGAGAAGATTTAATTTTACGCTGAACGTGTTTCCTGCAGGTGTAGCAATGCACTTGCACTCTACTGTAGTAGCACAGAGGAGTTTGTTCTGCATTGTAGTTGAGTCGGCTGTGAATGATTCTGAACAAATAAATAGCATTGTTCGAGAGCATTGAAAAGGTGTCGTTTACCATGATTCCAACACTACGTTAACTCATTATTATAATTAGTGTTGTTTTATTTTTATTATTATTACTATTATTATTATTATTATTATTATTATTAATATTATCATTCTGAACAGTATTCACCCACTGATAAATGACAGAAATGTTGACCTGGCCTGCCATCCCACTCTCATATGCTGAGGTCGAGAAATAGAGGTCACCAAAGTTATATTCATTGGACCTTGGAGTTTATAGTAGGCTTAGTTGAATTACCCCATTCAGGTGTTTGTGAATTTATCATCTACAATGATTTTTGTTTTGTTTCAAAATACGACAGGCATTGAATGAGGCCAAGAAAGAGCTGAAATTTCTGTTGGTCTACCTGCATGGACCAGATCACCAGGACACTCCATCATTCTGCAGGTACATCATAGCAGAGGTTTGACTTGACGAAATAAAGTATGTAGTTTTCCTGTGTGCATCATGTGTTCAGATTTGGTTTAACGAATTGACCAAGACATATAATAAAACATCAATCGATGGTCGCTTCAAGCGAGAATGTAATAAAAAATCACATGCTTGAGTATTGTTATTAATGATGTGAGTTTTTGTTGAATTATTGTTGTAGAGAAGTCCTTTGTTCAGCTGAAGTCACGGAGTTTGTGAACTCAAGGATGTTATTCTGGGCGTGTAGTACCAACAGCCCTGAGGGCTACAGAGGTACGACACCCCCCTGTCTCTTTCACCCTTTCGGCCTCTCATTGGCATTTTCAGTCAGTAGTTGTTCAGTCCAAGGAATACCCTTCAGTTTACTATCTCCTTTATTTTTATTATTGATTATATTATTATTGGTATTAATTGATGTCTAGCACATTAATCTGTATAATATACATTATATTATTTATGTATCTTGTAATTTTATTGTGTTTATTTTACTTAGTTATTGTATTTAGTATGTAAATCATTAGTGATTTAATGTTGTTCTAAGACTACCATGTTCATTAATTTGTATAATTTATTATGCCTTTCTTATTGTTTATTTATTGTGTACTGTGCAATTATAGTCTAGTGGTTAAGATACTGGACTGAGATTTGGGGTTCAAACCCTCTCCATGACAGACAGATATTTCAAGATTTCTGTTTCACTTGCTATTACTGAATACACTGTACAATGTCGATGGAGCAGGAGGTGAGCAGGAGAACTGACCACCCACCCTTATATGCCAAGGCTAAGAAAGCGGAATTGCTAGCACCACAGACCCTGGACCCATGGCTGCCTCGTAGGGCTAGCATGATGCGTTAATGACGAGAGTGTATTAAAAGTGACTGGGAATCCAATGCATCTTGTCATTAAAGTGTTAAGGGACTACTCTAATATTATGTGACTGAAATGAACTTTAATTATCCATTATCACTCATGTTAGTATTTCTGCATTTTTGTCAGATTATTTTTCTCAATAAATAAATATATATATATTATTAAGGGACTATTCTAATATTCACCTTTGTCACCTTGTGCTGTCAGTTCTTGGAACTTTAGCGACCTTCATGATCAAGCCTCTCCATTTCCTTCTGTCCGCCGTCGCATCTCTCAGTTCTGCCAAATTCATTCCAGTTGTTTCATGTATCTCGTCCATCCACTTTTTCCTTGGTCGTCCTTGTTTTCTCCTTCCCTCTCCATATGCTAACATCATTTCCTTTTCCAGTCCATCTGATCGCATGACATGACCAAAGAACCTCAACTTTGCTCTTAGCACGGTTTGTTGTAGTGTCTCTTCCTTCTCAATTCCAATACTCCATCGCACCCAATCATTGGTCTTTTTCTCTTTCCATGATATTCTCTGCATCTTCCTCCATATCCACATTTCGCATGCGTTAATCTTTTTTCTCATTTTCTTGGTCATTGTCCATGTCTCGCTGCCGTATGTTACTGTTGGTATGATCAAAGCCTTCACCAATCTTTTTTTCGTGTCTATACTCACATGTTTGTCCTTCCATATTTTTTCCAGACCATTCATTGCAGCTTTTCCTATAGCCACTCTACGATTTATTTCCATATCACACTTTCCTTCTTTTTCTATTACTGATCCCAAAAACGTGAAGTTAGTTACCGTTTCTATTTCTTCTCCGTCTACTTCAAAACTGTCCTCCTCTGTTGTCATGATCTTTGTCTTTTTTATATTGAAGTAGAGTCCTGCTTTCTCACTTTCACTCTTAAGCCTTCTTATCAGTGTTACCAACTCGTTTTTTTTACTCGCCAATAATGTTGTATCATCAGCGTATCTCAGATTGTTCATTATTCTTCCCGCTATCTTTATTCCTTCCTCAGCCTCATCCATTCCCGCCTGCCTCATTATCCTTTCAGCGTACATGTTAAATAAGACAGGAGACAGAATGCATCCTTGCCGCACTCCCTTCCTTATCCTAAAACTGTCAGTATCTCCATATTCAGTCCTTATCACCGCTATCTGATCTTCGTACAGACCCCTAAGAAGTTGTACCAAGTGTTTCGGTATTCCCATTTCTCCCAAGGTTTTCCACATCAATTCATGATTAATGCAGTCAAACGCTTTACTATAATCGATGAAGCATATGTATACTTTCTGTCCATACTCCCTTTGTCTCTCCATTATCCACCTCATATTGGCAATATGATCACGTGTTCCACGAGATTTCCTAAATCCTGCTTGACTATCAGGAAGCTCTCTCTCTATTGTACTCTCCATTCTTTTATGTAATATTTTAAGTAATATTTTGCTTATGTGCGATATCATTGCTATTGTCCTGTAATTTTCACACTCTTTCGCATCTCCTTTTTTAAATAAAGGTATAAAAACTGAACTTTTCCAATCTTCTGGCCATTTTCCAGTTCTCCATATGTTATTCTAATATTATGTGACTGAAATCTTGTGGGAAGGTGTAACACTAACATTATTCATTTGGTGAAGTGTGATGTCATTACCATGCAGTCAGTTATAGCGCTTTCTGGTTATGATGTTGTCCAGGATCCTGTAATTGTTTTTAGCATTTAAGTTTTCAGTAATGTGTAGAATCGTCATAATATGTATTTTGCTTTCACAGTTCAGTTGATATGCAAGAGTGAGTTGTAACTACACTGGTATGTAGATATATAACAAAACCATGTGACTGTGTGTGTGTGCCTAGGGATATCTGATACTTGTGAATGTCAGTGTATGTGAGGATATGTGCATATGTGGATTTGTTTAAACTGTTTGTCTTTGTAATCATCTTGATTTGGACATGATTTTGTTTTCTTTCTGGCTTTCCACGTACGGGGATTAATGTTCAGAATCTTCTTTTTTCTTCTTACAGTTTCTCAGGCGTTGCGAGAGAACACGTATCCGTTCCTGGCCATTATAGTTCTACGACAAAATAGAATGACTGTCGTCGCTCGGATCGAAGGATCTTTATGTAAGTCCATGTCTATCGAATTTGTCATCACAGTTGCGTACAAGTGGTGACCCATGGGTATAAGAGACAGTGTTTGTGGGACCTTGTAATGCAGACGGTACACAATTTAGCCTCCTCTGATCCTCTGAGATGGTTACTGCATAGGCACCTTGGGCAAGTCCTTCACTTAGAGTTGCTCAGCACCATCAATTGATACTTGGTCATTGGATATTGATGCTATATATATGCTTAATGATAATTTTAACAGTAATAATAACGCTTTAATGCTGTGCCTTTCGCAGCACTTTTTCCCTGCCGGAACTTGACAAGGTTTAGCCAACCCAGAAATTAATTAATTAATTAATATCTATTATCTAAGTCTCTGAGGGATCATATTATGTACCTTGGGACATAAATTTTTTTAAATAGTAATTGTTTTTAAGAGTTGCTGTGTATTGTGTTCTTTAGGTATATCTGAACTAATATCAAAACTGACTGAGATCATGAATGAAAATCAGAGTGGACTGATACATGAACAAATGGAAAGGTGAACAGAATTACTGCAACATTCTGTCTTTTCAGCAAATCACTTTGTCAGTTTTATTATCTGGAATGGCTTTCCCATTGGACAGGTTTCATTCTTTGCATTGCCTTGGCTATGTGGTGTAAATCTTTGGCCTTGATTTTGACCTTTGGTGTAAATATTTGACCTTTGATGGTGTAAATATTTGGTCTTGATTTGACTTATTGGTGTAAATCTTAGTTTAAATATGTGAATCTGGTGTTGGGACTAATTTTTGGCTGAGATATATGCCTTGAGATGTAAATCTTTGGCCTTCATTGTTGGCTTTTTGTGCAAATCTCTGAAAATGACTGTGGCCTAGAGATTGTCAGACTTGTGAAATGGAGGGTTAATGTGTTGTACTATTGTGCTAAACAAATGGTTTCTAGGCCTGAAGGAGATGCTTAACCCTTGACCGACGAGCGTGTACTGAACGTGACTGGGAAACCAATGCAGCTCGTCGTTAAAGGATTAAACATGCTGTTATTCTGTATTGTCTTGTGTGGACTACATTTGATGCTTTTGTCTACAGTTTGAAGGAGAATAGCCCTGAATTTGTGTACAGGAAAAATCTTAGAGCAAAACTAATTAGTTATTCCAATTTAAGGTAGAAAATGAAAACTGGTTTTATTCTGTTGGCATTTGATGCAGAACTATATAACCTTAGCACTTTAGCGACAAGAGTGTAGGTACTTACAGTGAATGGGAAACCAATGCAGCTCGTCATTAAAGTGTTAAGCCATAAATTAAAATTCACAGCAAATAGGCAGGCCTTGGATGGATCAGTTGAGTCTAAGAGATATAGCCTAGGTGTAGTTTATTGGCTTAATTAGTTTTTAGTGTTTAATTATATGTATTCATGATTAGAAATGTTTAATGGAAAATGTGATTGTTAAGCATCAATTAATTCATTGAGACAATGATCTTTAGTTTCTTTTGACTGATTAAAATAATCAATTGATTTAATTGAAGCTGTGATTGTTGATTCGTTCTTAGGGAGGAGCGTCATTTCAATCAATCTCTTCGACAACAACAGGATGAAGCGTATCTCTTGTCTCTTCGAGCCGACCAAGAAAAGGTAATCAGCGCCCAGTTGAAAGCATATTTGACCAGATATCAGATATAAATTGCATCAATGTGTATGGTGTGTGATTTCATTTTGAACTTTCTGTGTGAGTTCTTTAACTTTTACAAGTCAGTACTCGATCCAATTATTGATAAAACCCTTGATGTCTGATGTATATTCATAAATTCACTGTAGTCCTATGCACGGCATAATTGCAGGTGCTTGACCTTGCCATGAGGCCACAGCCTACGTGTGTACAGGGATTTTTAATGGGCCAGGATTACTTATTTGTATACATATTTATATATTCACAACAAGAGTTACAGTTCAAGTGAAGAACATACTGAAGCAGGAATGATGCTAACAAAGCATCTGTTAAGCTGGTGTTCAGACATTCTACAGGATGTTCATCGGTGTGGAAGGAAGCCAGACCTGAGAAGAAGTTCTGTGCCACTTACCCTAGTGTTGCATGCCAAAACCAGATCTGGTGGTGGACGATGGTGTTGTAGTTGTTTTCTTAAAGAAGTCATGGATTGGAATTCAGGTTACAGAGTTGGTTTGGTGCTTGGGATTTCTCTCTTTCTCTGTCACTAACTGGGTATTGTCTCGTTTGTCTCTAGCTGGTTCAATTCATGGTCATCACCTTCATGGTACTTCATCAGACCTAGCTGTTCCATTGGTAAACAAATTGATATCCAGTTTTCTTGTACTTTTATGTGATCTGTTGTTAGGAGAAGCTACGAAAGCAGGAGCAGGAGAGAAAGGAACAGGAGCAGCGCGAGGAAGAGGAGCGAAAGGAAGAAGAGGAACGACTGGCGAGAGAACAAGTCCTTCAAGAAGAAGAAAAGTCTAAAGTCAGCCGCCGATTCTTTCTACAGTTTCTCTCGGATTGGGATTGTATCTAAGTACCCTACAGCACTGTCCGGTCCCTTCAAACTCTCTCTGCTTAAGCTATTTTCTCTTGCTCTGTGTCAAGATGCACCTGTCCAGGTTCCTTAGACACCTATTTCATAGTGCTTTTGAGGGGTTCCTGAATGCACTTTATAAAAATGCAGGTAAGTGGCAGAGAACTTCTTCTCAGGTCTGGCTTCCCTCAGTCATACGAATATACAAGTTCATTTCCCACTGCTCTTTGTGTTGCTGTAGTGTAAAATCCCAGTCATTATGACATTCACCAAGTCACTCAGTCAAATAATTCATACATATGGCAGTTAATTATTGTTGACCATCTTTTCAGACCTTTGCTACAGAATCTGTGCACATGCCAAGATTTCACAGGAAATCAATCAGTCATGCAATCATTTCAATCACTCAATGAACCAAGCCATTATCTTGTCCTGTTGTTTACTCTAATTAATTAATCAAGCATCATTCATTCCCATCAGTAAATTGTAATAATTGTAATGCATTAAGCAAGCACTCATTTTTTATCTCGGTTAGCACCCTTTGCTGCTTTGGCTGACTACAGCGCTATATGAAACTTATTAGTATTATTTACCTGAGGTAAGTGTAATCCAAAAATTATTATTGTTTATTATTGTTTTTGCCCTGAGTTATCTAAGATCCCTCAAGAGTCAAGAATTAAAAAAATTATTTGGAGAATAGAACAAATTATTATTATTTACTAATCAGTCAGTTGTAATTAATTTCTTCATGCAGGAACTGCTCAAGAGGAAGGAACATCTGCGAGATATGCTTCCACCAGAACCAGCGACAGACGACCCAAACACTGTTCGGATTTTACTCAAACTGCCAAACGGAACTCGTCTCGAAAGACGCTTCAACAAAACGGATTCAATTAAGGTGAGACCAGAAACGTGCTTTAATTTCATTTAAGTCAATTTATGCAATATGGTTGCCATTTGAAGCTGGTTTTGATTGTTCCAGGCAAAGCATTTGTTCTGAATATCTTTCTGGCCCAAACACTGCTGAAAACCTGTTAGCTTCACCTTGTCACCTTGTGCTGTCAGTTCTGACTGAATAGGGCAGGCGGTCAAACTGTCCCCTGATCTCAGTGCACAGCTGCAAGAGCTGCAAGACAGTTCATAGCAGTCAGAGGTAACTGGCATACAAGTGTGTGGTCCTTTCCCACAGAGCTACTTAGCCCTATTAATTAATTGCTTGATCGCTGAACTGTGACTCATTTGAAGGAAGGCCAATATATATATATATATATATATATATATATATATATATATATATATATATATATATATATATATATATATATATATATATATGAGCTCCATGGTCGTACAGACAGACAGCCACAGCAGGAACAATCACCCCGGCAGCGGCATTAAGCTTGGACCAAGGCAGCCTGCAGTCAAAGGCTATCACACAACCCTTCTTCCTAGAGTAATTGCCTGATAGCTGAACTGTGACCCATTTGAAGGAAGCCCAATATAGACAAAATATTATATATATATATACATGTAAATACCCAATTGAAGGAATGCCAATATAGACAAAATATTTTACCCCCCTCAGTAGACCATACGCAAGCATACGCAAATAGATGGATTTGGGTTACCCCCTCCCCTCTGTGCGTACGTACTAAATGGATGGCCCCTTAAGTCAATTTATGCAATATGATTGCCATTTGAAGCTGGTTTTGATTGTTCCAGGCAAAGCATAAATTTGTTCTGAATATCTTTCTGGCCCAAACACTGCTGAAAACCTGTTAGCTTAGCAGACATAATTTGCAGAGACCAGTATTTCAATTCCAAGAAAATGAATCTGAAGGGCAGATTGATTTTTTACGCTGGCTAAAATGATTGTGAATCGCAGAGAGGTTATAATGGTATGCTGAAGATATAAGAAGCTAGTAGAGCAAACTTTATGTGAAAGCACTTGATTTCCCACCTTTTGTAGATCGTTGATGGTACAGGATGAATGTATTAAGGATAGTCGAATAGGTCTATCACTATGCTATTTCATCCCAATGTAACAAGCTTGTTACAGTGTAACAATAACGTTAGTTTCATCGTAAATCTTTTCATCTTAAATGCTCGAAGCAATTCCACAGTAAGAGCCACTAGAAAAGACATTTTCCCTTTTGATCTCTTCTTGACGTTCTAATGCACTGATGGTAACTGGCTTACATAGAATGCTCCGATACATTGCTGGGGCACGGTGGTGTAGGGGTATGTTCTGTACCTTGCAGCCAGAGGGTTGCAGGTTCGAATCCACCTAAAGCCACCGCGTAGGGACTCTGGGCAAGTCCTTCACTCGCAATGCTCATGCGCTTTAGCGTGAAACTTCGATTCAGTGTCCACGCTGTAGTCGGGAGCGCCTTTGAGTAGAAATCTTGAAGGGGCGCTATAACAAGTGCTCATACATACATTGCTGTAGCCCAGTGATGACATCCAAAATAGCAAATACCTGTGCGTGTGTGTTTCAGTACTTACACGATTACGTCTTCGTGCATGAGGCAGCACCCGACAACTTTCAGATTGTAAAAAACTTCCCACGAACTGTCCTTCCTTGCCAGAGAACCGAGGACGATGGACCAGATCCCCCGACGTTCGAGGACGTTGGCCTCGGCAAATCCGAACTTCTCTTTGTCCACGATAACGACGCATGATTCTTCCCCATTGTTGCAAAAGATCGCTTAATGTGTTACTGTTTTCCTTAGCATCGTCTCCTCCTTCTGTGCCGCGCAGCTCCCTCTGAGATGTCGTTCTGTTTGCGTTGTTCGCAGGAAGTGGATGAGTGAACGACTATATTTGTTCCAGAGTGAATTTGAATTTTTGACGAAGGGAAAGCCGAAAAAAATTGTTCAATGAACTGGAGGTTTTTGTAAAATATTTATTAACAGCAGTTGCCTGGCAACTGTTTTGAAATAGCAGACAAATGGAACAATGTACAGAGTTTGAAAATGAGTTTAATAAATGCAACACCTGAAAGCCTGACTGTTTCAAAGAGCTAACTTTTCGTATACATATTACCTAGTTATATTGCCTATGTTACAGTACGTATGATCACAAAACTTTCAAGTTTCTGATGCAACTACAGCATCAAAACCTGGATTCCAAATTAAAACCCTGCAAGGCCTGCATGCATTTATTACCAGGTCGAAAACCGAAGAATTGATGTTGAAGTTCTCTGATCACAAACATATTATGCTATTATTTGCGAAGTTCTCTGATCGCAAACATATTATGCTATTATTTGCGAAGTTCTCTGATCGCAAACATATTATGCTATTATTTGCGAAGTTCTCTGATCGCAAACATATTATGCTATTATTTGCAGATAATCTAGAGATGAATGTAGTTAAAACAATAATTTAATACACACTGGCTAGGTAAAAATTAGTATAAAACAAACTACCTCTGGATATTAGCAGACCAACAGTACTGCAAGATAGTACATGTAGCTACATATATTACTGTTACTCTGTAGATATTTCGTTTAGCAACTGTTACAGGCTGGGGTGTCCTGGACTTGAGTAGTAGAATGTGTTCTGTACCGGGATTCGTTGATGTCTGTCAGGTAATGTTTAGGGATTTTTGTCCTTGGTTTTTCCAGACAAATGGACCAAAATAGGTAAACTTTGTGATCTCGTCCTAGTCACGGGAGGAGGCATACAGAGATTGGTGTAAGTTACTTGGAGAGAGCAGATTCAGTCCAGGTTGATAATTGATATGCATTAGGTACGGCAACTGGAAGCATTAAGAACCAGAAGCAGATGGGTCTCCAATGGAAGCATCATACGCATACATATGAAGCCCATTTACTTCCTGTATGGGCTGCTGTCCTGCGTTATGGGCCCATGTCATTCCATATGTAGGACTTGTTAAGCACATATGGAAATGTTGCACGAGCTTCATATGTTGTCCAAGTGGCATTGCTGTAGGGAGTCGTGGTAAGGCAGAAGCGTTTGTGATGTGAAAATTTGCATGTTGACGAAACACAAGCTAGTAAGACACTAGAAACTTGGTTTTATGGTCGGAAATTAAACTATTGACTTCAAGACTCAGATAAGGTAGAAGGCAGAAAGAGTGGGAGAAAATGATGATTGTCACATGTGGCACGCATTTTTTCAATAGAAAACTACTAAAATTCCAACTCCGCTTATCCAAAATATGGGGCCGTCCATAAATGACGTCACGCACCTAGGGGAGGG
Source organism: Aporrectodea caliginosa (assembly GCA_020284085.1). Classification (NCBI taxonomy): domain Eukaryota; kingdom Metazoa; phylum Annelida; class Clitellata; order Crassiclitellata; family Lumbricidae; genus Aporrectodea; species Aporrectodea caliginosa. The sequence continues at coordinate 121,245 of JACEVL010000440.1, read as the reverse complement.
GGGTCGGAAATTTGTGACGATGTGTGACATGGGGTGGGGGTCTGAGTAGTGTGACGTCACACCAGGTCTATGTTATTAAATTTAACAATTAACAACAATTTAATTTTAATAATAACAGCATTAATTTTGAGGATTAAATTTTCATTAGTTTTTTAATTATTTTAATGTATACGGGCACCATTATTAATAATTTTCTAATTATTTCAATATTTGGTCACCGCTAGATTTTAAAATATTCATGCTTTCGTTATTTGTTCCATGAAGGAGCATTTTGCTTCGCCATGGAATTTGGTCTTGGGGGGGGTCAGAGCTTTGTGACGTCATTTTCAGAGGGGTCTTACTTTTTGTGACGAGGGGAGGGGGTTAAAATCGGCCAAAATAGCGTGACGTCATTTATGGACGGCCCGTATTGCAGAATCATCTGACTTCAAAAGCCAACAGTTTGCTATCTACGTTGTGCTCCTTTTCGAAGTTGTAGTCGGAATCGCTGACGAACAGCCGTTTCTTCGCAGCATTGAAATGAATCCTCCATGACCAACGTAATCCGTGTTTTTTCTCGAGCAGAACTTGTTCAACTGCGAGGCTCGAATTCAACAGCAGTACCCGACTGTTGCCATAATCGGTGACCATAATGCGTCCTTCTTCATCGACGGCCATGTGCATTGGACCATCCATTTGTCCCACTGTTGGATCTAATTCGTCGCCAAATGACTTCTCAATGCGGCCTCCAGTGTTCACGATACATACTCTTTGAAGGACGCCATTTTCTTCGTCACCGTGAGAAACCAAATACAGATCGTTTGAAAGTTTTATGGCATGCCACGGGTGTGTTATTCCAGTCTGCGGTAATAGTTTTATTTCTCTAATTATCTGTCCATTTGACGAATATTCTGCTAATTCATGTTTATCGTAGATTGCTACAACGACGTGTGATTCGTCCGTAACTGACAAACTCTGGGCAGAAGCGTCGCCCGTTGAAAAACTGTTTATCAATATTCCGTTGGTTGCAATTCTCAGGATATGATTAATCTGACTGGCGTCTAAAGAACTCAGTATGTAGAGGCATTTGTTCCTGTTGCAAGAACTTATATCACACGGAGTCATTAATTCGTCTAATGTCCACCGGCGAACGAAGCAGCAAGTCACAACGTCGTAAATTTCAACTTCTGCACTCTCAGTCGTTACTATATACAGTTCGTTGTCCAGCGTTGTAATCCCGCAGATTCTAAGTCTATCGTCTCTTCGTGAGGCATCTGTTCGAATTGTCGGTAGCACGACGGGAGTAGTGTTATAGCAGATCTTGGTCTCTGAAACAATCGATTGCATTTGTGTAAACTAGAAATTGCAATGTAGGCCCTACCCTTGGAATTTAACAGAGTAGGCCTACTTGGACCTGGGACTATTATTACTGAAGGGATATGAAGCGGCGATGTGTCAGCCAATCAGAGATCGTCTTCTGAAATATGGCGGGCGGTGTATGTGGCCATCTATTTTTAGATTACGCTGACATCCGGGCACTCAGAGCAACAGAACAAACGTAAACATAGCCAAATGCATCGTTCTCGACGTTGTTTTGGTAAAGTCGTAGTTTACGTTGCTATATTATTTGATAGTGTCACTTTGAAATGGAAGCTGGATTGATGAAAGAAATTGTTTAACTAAATGGAAGTGGGATTGATGAAAACATTCCTGTGTTCAAAATTGAAGTTGGATTGATAGAAATAATTTTTCCCGGAAATAGAAGCTGGATGGATAAGTTTTCGATTCAATAGAAGCTGGACTGATGAAAATATTTGTTTCCGTAATTAGAAGCTAGATCCATGAGAATATATCTTTGCTTAAATAAAAGTTCCATTGATGAAAACTATTTCTTTCGTCAAATAGAAGTTGGATTGATAAAAGTAATTTTTCCAATTAAATGGAAGTTGGATTGATGAAAAAATTTCTGGATGAAATGGAAGCTGAATTGATGATAGTTAACATGCACTGTGATGCACATATGTAGACTGCTTACTTACCAACGCCAAGTACGGCATTGAAGACATTAGAAGAATTTAGCAACGTAAACTATACGACTTTACCTTTGTTTTTAGTCATTTACAACATACACACATTGTAAGTTATCTTTATTGAATTAAGTCGCTATCGTTTCGTTACAACAATCGTCCACAAAAGAAACGGGACTAAAACTGATCTGACCTGCAAAAGTCCCGGATATAAAATCAGAGCCACAAACATAATCTAGGTCAATGACCCAATTTTTCTCCGCTTCGTATCCCTCAGTAATAATAGTCCCAGCTTGGACTAAGACGATCTGGGCGGTCCGAATATCGAGGTAAATGCTCCGCATCCCTACTTCGTCTAGTCGGGACAGCCAAATGTTCCTGCTTTTAAATCTGTGACCGAACTAACAAAATGTTGTGGCTTAAAACACAATACCCGTACGGTAGGCCTACTATATTTTATTCAACACCACTACAAATTTAAAATCCAGGCGAGGTGAAATATGATAATATCCTGAGTTATGTAGTCTCGTCTCGTGTCAGTCTCGGCCTAATTTAAAATACAGCTTTAGATCAAAATCATGATCATCGCCTAAATAAACTGCTTCAAAACTTGATCTGATCGACAGAATCTGCATGTGTTCTTAAAGTTAAACTATTTAATAAAATCTCAATCGCAATTTAAAAAAATTGCAGAAATCAATGTGTGAAATGAACCATGATAATGTAATAAAAATTATGAAAATATATTTGTACTTAACGTAACGCAAATATCTTTAATAATTACATTTAAAAATTACACGATGAATCACTCGGCTTGGCAATAATTGAGGACAATGGAGATCACGTATTCGTACCCATCGCCGCCAAGTGGCTGGCGTCAGGAACTTAATATGATGATGAAAATTTCATAAATTTGGCCTATATTTATACGCTTTTCTCACGCATTCTAATCACGTCTGCGAGCGACTGCTTGTTGTTGCGGTTCATTTGTTACTATAATCGTCGTCTGTCGTCGCTCCTCTTCTTGGACGCTAACCAGCGGGTTCGTGTGTTGCGAGCCTTATCTTATATCGTCACTCTTATTCTTGGACGCTCTATAGACGCTCTATAGACCAGGAATTCTGAACACGAAGCCTACTATCAGCTGTGGATGGGAATCCATCGGTTGGGCTCTGCGTGTCTGCGTGAGCTCGCCAGTGGTTACTTCTTGTTACCTGAGCACTGTTTGCTTTTTGATTAGGCCTAACTTTTTGTTCTTAACGACTTTAACATCGTTCGGTTGCGCAGGCGGCACTTGTATAAAGTACTCGAATAGCGCTATAGTAAGTATACATAAGCTTAAACCTTGCATTTACTTAAGCACAAGTTAACAACGCCACCAATTAACTTTGATTGCCACCGTTGTTAAGCCGGACTTTATACTGACATGGCACCTCGGTATATTCCCTGTGGTCGCATAAAATGTGCTGATAAACGATGGTAGAAACGAAACTATAGTATAGAAGTCATATGCCTAGGCTAAGGATTCACAACTTGCCTGTGATTGATAGTGATCTGTCAAACAATGCAGAGTGAGCGACACTGACCGACCATTTCGACGGATCGGCTGTAGATTCTTGTAGAACCTTTTCACATTCTTGATCAACAAGTAGCAAAGTAAGACGCGAATGAAAAGTCTTCATTTCTTTTTTGGCTTCGAAATGTGGCTTTTTGATAACACTGACTCCATTCACCTCTGCTATTCGATCGCCCGGTCGCAATCCGCTGCTCTCCGCCGGAGATTTGCGTTCAACTATGTCGACTATGTGGTTACGAAACTGCCAACCGTTTCCCGCAGTTTTAAAGGTGAAACCATAACCGTGAAATCCAGAACGAATCCTTAGTTCACAGAGTTTAGCTTTATAAGAACATCCTGAAATTCAAAGCATAACGGCCAAGTAGCCTACCTGGCAATAAAGTACACTGTAAGAGTTTTAGTGTAATTTCTGCTCCACAATCAATATCCGAAAGACTTGCGTCCAATGATCCAGGTGAAATACAATATAACAATACTGACCGTATTTCCAGTGTGCCACTTAAACCAGAAGTAGCCAACATTGAGTGGTTTAATTCTGTCAGATCTGAGATGTTGCACCTCGGATTTGAGATCCGCCACCTTTGCCACTATGAGATTCCCCATCTAAAGGAGGATACCCGCCACCTAAATGTGCTTTTTGTTAAAATAATTAACCATAATTGTGCATCCTGTTTCACATATTATTTTTATATAGCAAGTATCAGTTATAGCCTAGCACAGAATAGATAAAGCGTAGCTTTATCTATTCTGTGGTTATAGTTTCGCCAGGTAGGCTTGTGTTTTAGCTTTGCAACAATTTGGAGATCCGCCACCTATGGATGAGCAAGTTGACCACAGTTGGAAAGCTATTTCGAACAAAAGCATCTTAAACCCACCGTTGAACAATCTGGGGTGATCGTTTCTTGCACAGTTACACGTAGGCCCCTAGTTAGTTCAAAATGTCGGGCTCCGTTGGACATTCATTATTTATTTTAGTTATAAGACTAACTAAATGCAATGGCAGGTGAGTATGGGCAATACCCTTAGGCTTACCTTTAGTCCTTTACAGGTGTGAGAGGTGGATTAGAAATCTATGTACAATGTTAGCTTAGGCCCTACCTCGTATTTCTACAATCAAAGGATCCTTTTGTTTTCGATGGAGATCTAATTGTGGCGTTACAAGTCCTCGCTGCTTTACTTCATTGTTTATATCGATATCTGTATCTGATTTCTGCTCCGCTGGTTCGACACCCATATTCTCATGTATGCCTAGAACCCGTATAGATCTGCCTCTTGTGCTCGCGGTTGAGCAACCTTGTCCCGGGTTCTTTTTAGTCGAGGGCTGCGGTTCAGGCTCTGTAGTAAACGAGCGCAAGCCGCTGTCCTTGCTAGAACAAAATATTGAAGGGCCATATCTGCAATATAAGGGAAGTGAAACTCCTAGCTTCAGTGATTCCATTAAACTTTCAAGTACTTGATTATTTCGTGCCATACGCCTCTGGGATATCCCTAACTCTTGTGCGAGCAGCTTCTGTTTGAGGGCGCTTGCCCATTCTTTCCTTTTGACACCTTGTGTCAGTTCTTTGTCTTGCCTAACAGTCTCTTGCTTCTCCTCTAACTTCTGTCGCAATTTTTCATTCTCTTCTTGTAGTTGTTTAATTTCCTCCAGGAGATCGTCTTTACGTGATATTTCCTGAAACACTAAAGATGAAAGAATAAATATTGTTACATGTCAGCACACTTGAAATTATGATTACGGCGCTATAGACTTTTCCAGATTATAGCAGATTAGACCAGGTGTAAAGTGCGTTGCGGAGTTATGAGGCGGGGCTTTGAACCGGTCTGAGTGTAGGCTACTTGACTTACATAGAGGGCCTATATATTATGCAAGCTTACAGGCCTTTATATAGGCCCATAGGTCTATGCGTGTATTTAAGTACCTCACCAAAGCGCAGCACACACAACTATCTATCCGATAAGAACTAGTGTGTTTTAACATGATTTGAACCGTCGGCCTATATATATATGCATGCTGCTGTGAACGTGAGTAGAGGTAGATGTTCTGATCTGGAACAACCACCTTATAACCACCCAAACTATTGGTTATTATTACAAATTGAACCTATAAGAAACCATATTTATATATAATACCCAAGTTCTCGCTATGACTCATCGGAAATCCCCAAGGTATCGATCGATGAGTCATCGCGCGCGAAAGTTCCCAACAGTTTCGATCAGTCGTCAGTCTCGATGATGAGCCGTCACACGGTCGTTAAGTCTTCGTTATTTACCCACGAATTAAAGGACTCGGGATAACCAAGCCATTTTACGAGCGATTTCTTTCCGCGTTTCTTAATAATCTTCTCAATTCTAAATAATTCTTGAGTCGTCTTCTGTAGCTCTTGCTCGTAGAATGACCCTTGAATTTCTTCTCCGTTATAATCTTTAATCTTATATGTTGGAGGATCAGTATATTGAACTCCAGCCACGGTAAACACCTCTTCAGACCATCTCGCCGTGTATCCTTTTTCAAATGTAGACTTTTTCTTCGTTATTCTAACTTTATCACCTACCGAGAACATAGGCTTAATGGGTTCTGAAATTTCATCACCGTATAAATTCATCCATACAGTCTTTTCATTATTTTTCAGGCTCGCTTTAGAAGGAGTCATTTTTATAGAAGAATGTCTCACGTTATTATAATTACTAACCATTTCGCCTAATACATCGATATATCTTCGAGTTGAATTAGCTGTAAAATATTTAAACATTTTATCCCTCATCGTCCTATTCCAACGTTCGACTACACAGGATTTCTCCTCATTTTCTGTGGAATACAACTCAACTGAATTCTTTACATCCTTATTATAAAATTCTTTTCCTTTATCAACCCATACTTTACCCGGTTTTCTTCCACTCTTTAATATTTTCAAGAAACCACTAGCCGTAGATTTTCCACTTTTATCATGTAGTGGCACGATCCAACCATACTTTGAAAAAACATCTATAACCGTTAACAAGTATTTCACGTTATCGTTATCTTCGGCGAATGCGTGCATATCGATTAGATCAGCTGCCCAAATGTCGTCTATACCCCCAACGTACACCTTCCTTTTTCTAAAATGCCTTACTATGGGTTTATGCAATTCATCCGCTAGTTGGTCAGTCCATTTCAAGCTTTTTTTAAACCTAATCCCAAACTCGATTTTGCTGATAATATAGGCTTAACTAAACTCCTCTCTATCGAGTTGAAATGCAAATGTTTGAGCCCTATGATACGTAAAAGCATAAATAAAGTGCAACCTCTGGTTAGTCGAAAGATGGAAACCAGCATAACTATTTCGTCTGAACGGAATTTTGTATTGACTATTTGACAACAGTAAACGCAGCATGACGTGGCTGCAATGAATGGCCTGAAACGTGTACGCCGATGACACTGAACTCTGCATTTCCTTCGATAATTCCTCCTCATGCCTCATCCAGCTCTTTCACTCTACTATTAAACGTGTTTGACCAAATTCAGTCTTGGATGGCAGACAACGAACTGCTCTTGAACCCATTCAAAACTCAGTTCCTACCATTTAGAACTCCATAACTGAAATTTAATTTTTTGTTTTCTATCTACCTGGGCACTTAATATTGTCATCTGTTCAGCTCACAATTTGGACATTCCGTTTGACGCAAATCTTGCGTCAACGTGAATGCGTTAATTCAATATGCAGATCTTCCTATTATCAGATCCGTTATATCCGCAGGATTAGACGCTACATTTCCTGTTCTGTCCTGATTTATTTAGATAATGGCCTGGTCTCCAGCCGTCTTGACTGCTGCAACTCGGTGCTTATTGGCATTTCGAAAGCCAACTCGATGAAGCTTCGCAAGGTCCAAAATACCTGGTCCAGAGTTAACGATTAAATTCCAAAAATTAACATCGATCACCATCACCGATATTATAACATTGGGTGCCCCAGCTATGTGAATAGCTTTCAAGACTGGGCTAATTGCATAAGAGACTAAATTTAGGAAAACCTTATTACCTGCAGTCTTTGCTGACTCCAAAGACCTCTCTGTTCCCAACCAAGTCTTCTGACTATCTTATTCTCTGTGACCTAACTCAACTTTCTTCCTCTACTTTTATTTATAAGCAGCTAATCTCTGGTAGTAGGCCTACGTGGCTATGCATTCGCATTGACACCGTTCAATGTTTCAGATCTTATCACTCTTTCTACATCTGATACCAATATTGAACTTCAACTCAATCTTTCACACACCGTCAGCACAAATCGACTATATATTATATACTGTTCAAATATCATAAGGAGCTTTGTTTTCGCAACTGACCTTCATGGCACATCTGTCATCGGCCAATTAGTTACACAAGAGAAAAGCGCCGTCGACCACCTGTTCAGCTCAGCGTATAAACACACACGTGGCGAACACCTGCCCCGCTCAAGCGCAGTATACATGAATAGACAGGTTGCGAACACATGTTCAGCTCAAACGCATTATACATTATATTGACGTGGAAAACACCTTTTCACACATGCATTAGTTACTTTTTTTAGTAAAGTATAAGTGCATATCTGTGAAACACCAAGCTTTTGAATAAAGTAAACAATGACCAGAAGAAGTGAATATTGTTACTCATAATTCACTGTGATGTGTAATACGTGCAAAGAAAGACAACTTGAAGAACTGAACATATTCTACCGTTTTTCATCACGGTAAAAAATGAAGAAGCGTAACATAATAAGAGCTGTACCGTAATTAACTAATCTTTGTCGACGGCAACGGCCTATGTTGTGATAAGCTGTCGTTAACCTTTGGATTCATGAAGCGGTTTTTTATGGGTAGAAATCCGGATTTTTGCCAGCAAGAAATCGTTTCACATCACTATAATTGTAAACATTATGTTTCATAATATAATTTAAAAGAATACCTATGAAATCTATGTGTTGCAGTGCTTAATATTTTACAATTATGAGGTCATTGCTTTCGTTGACGTACTTTTTCAATGATTGTGAAAGATAGTTACCTGTATTTTGCCAGGAAATAAATTTCTTCGTGTTGAGTGACATCATTCGATGGAATAGCGTTCCGTACTTAAGGACAGACGTCCTTGAACTTGAACTTAAAAACACCCGTCGTACTTTTGATTCTGTCTCTCTTGTTACCTCTGTTTGTCGACCTGGACTTTTCGGTAATCCTGCCTCTGTTAGTCTGCCAGATTCTCAATTATCGTTGTCATTAGCGCATTCATCACTTTGGTCTTTGAACTATATTTTAGAAGTATACGACCTTAAATTCACACCTTGTAGTGAAAATTTTCAGTTTATTTGGAGAATATTTTACTATTTCTAGGTGAACTTCGATACAAATTGGATCCAGTTTTAGTTGGTACGATCAGAACAAAAGCCGCAGAAGAAGGAAAGAAATCGATTTGTGGATTGGCAATCTTAGACAAAGAATTGTTTGTTGTCAGTAAAGACAGTTCAGAAATTGAAGTTTACGATTCGTTGAAATTAACTTTCAGTCGACAATGGAATTTGAAGGAATTAATTGATCCAATGGACATAGGATCTTGCAACAGGAATAAATGTCTCTACATCTTCGATTCCAAGTCGATGGTAATCTTAAGAGTTGATCCAAATGGAAAATTAGTCCTGAATTGGCCAACAAAAGTTGAATTTGGTCATCTGTCTGTTGCAGATGAATCGAATGTCATTTTAACTCCTCATTGTGGCGAGAAATTAACTGAATATTCACCAGATGGACAATTGATCCGCGAAATAGATATAATATTTTCTCGTTCTTTATGTCATTCTGTAAAACTGGCCAACGGTCGTTTCGTGGTTTGTCATAATCCTGCTTCCCTTGATATGGTGACTTGTAATGGTCACTCTGATGCTGGTATAATGTCTATAGTGGATGCAGTGGATGCAGATGGAAAACCTGAGAAGTCATTCGATGGAAAACGTGGATTTACTTGCGGAATACTGAATCGTCCAGTGATTCCAGGCTATTTGTCCGTCGATGGAAATGGATTCGTGATGGTCGTTGATCGAAATAACCGTCGAGTTTTGCTATTGGATTCAGATTTGAAATTTAAGAGAGAAATTCTCTCAAAAAGAAAACACGGATTACGAGATCCATGGAGGATTCTCCTGAATGAGTCAAATGGTCGACTCTATGTGGCTGACAACAAGGAGAACAATGGACGGATTTTGATTTTTGATTGGAAATAATTAACTGAAAGACAATGACAGAAATTGCTTCATATATCCTGGATGTATGTATCTATTTGTGTATTTACACAAATGGTTATCAAAAGGCGCGCTATACGAATGCTCAGATTGAATGAGAAAATGACGAAATGCTTGTCTTTAGGGGGGGTACGGGTTCAAACCACCCAAAGAAATTGCCGAAACATTTTTACATGCATTTATATGCAAAATACAAAACACTTAACTTTTGCGACCATATCCAATGGAAACCCCTGTCAAAGCTAAAACCCCCTCCGAAATTTGTTTCTTGCTACGCCCCTGCCTGTTGGGTAGGCTGCATATAGGCCTAAGGTAATGGACTATCGTGTAATGTGGGCAGGTATGATCCGTTGTCGACGTGGCATAAGTTCAAGGCTGTCAAGATGACAGTTCGTGCGGGACAGTCAGAAATCGCAGCGGATTGGGATGCCACAGCTCACTTCACTCCTCCAAATGCTTCAGAATTTTAGCCTTGACCGCCTGCATGCCCTTCTGAGTTTAACCTGGATTGAGAACTGGGGCTGCCCGTGTCCTGAAGTAGTTGTTGTAATGTTTATAGGCCTCATCATTGTCTATTTTGGGTCCTAGCCATTCAAACTCAACTGTTAGCATTGTTGAGTATTTGCTACCATCATGCCTAGTCAGCTCTTCATTTATTAGTGCCTCAGTACTTGGTTCCATTGCACGCAAGATTTCTGTGCGGTATTCACACCAAAATACCGATTGGCAAACTCTGTGTAGTAGAAGGGACGGCGGTTCACCTATATCCTTCTTAGATATCATAAGGCCAAACTCTGCCAGAAGCCCTCTTTGTTTTCGCTCTGGAGGAACTGGCCTTGTAGGTAGCGGCTTCAACAAGCCCAGTTTGGTTGCTTTCGGTATTGGCTGATCTAGAACGTTCTGTATAATAGTCCGGAGAGCCGGGAAACACAGCAACTGTACTCATCCAGTCAATTCCTTCCACGTGTTTTATGTTTGGTCAATAATAACAAATCTTAATAAAAATTATATTATAAACGTCATTTGTTCAATTGATTTTTAAATTACATTATACAAATCATATATTCAATTGACTTCTAATTTATGGTTGATGAAAGTCCCTTCAATCTATTTGAAATTCATTATAATATATTCTTGATCTGGTAATAGCATGTTCACAGTTCATTATATCAAGTCATTTTGTTCAGTTGGTTTTCAAATTTTAATTGATGATAGTCAATAGTCATTTCCACTCATCTTAAAATTCTCATCTTAAAATTAGCGTTCAAGTTTCGATTTGGCGATATTATAACCAAAATCCATGCAGAAATCTATTACTCGTGTTTTAATGCCTCTACCGCATTTAGTGCATGGTTTCGTTCCGCCAACATTACGCAACAGAGATAGATGAGTAAAACAATACTGCCCGATGTCAATACGAGGGTAGAGAGGTGTTTTACCAATTGATATATATTCGCACGTAATTTTTCCTGTCACTTTTGCATATGTATTAATCTATAAATGTTTCAATTGATTAATTTAATGTTGTTTAACTGCTGGATATCAACTTGTTTGAGCCCAGCCTCGCCACATTATAACCGACAAATGCGCCCCGGAGCAAGAGAACGGTTTAACGGAGGCAGCCTTCCACTAAGAACAAATAAGTTCAGTTAATTCGTCGATTGCAGATGGTTCCATCAGTTATTGGACTGTTCCAATCCTCGACTACCTCCGGAGAACTGCGCACTATATTATTTAGAAATTTAGTTGGTTTAAACTGACTGACAAGTTAGAGGAACTTTTGACGATTGCCTTTCAAAGGATAAAATCTAGAACTGTGTAACTGTCAGCCTGACAACACAGAATGTTTTATTAGTTTCTATCTATTTTAATATTTAAGCGCAGGCCCTATTAAAATATCGTGCACTGTGTAGCTTTCGCTGTGTCTCATTTTTCGTCTCGTTCAACAGGCAGGGGCGGGCGCTTTTGTCGGAGCGCTTTTATCAGGCGCTTTTGTCTGGGCGCATTTGTCGGGGCATTTTCTCGGGGCGCTTTTGTCGGTGAACCTTCTGAAGCTAGGCTAGGAAGTAAACTAGAGCGTCGTTGGCCCTCTCTCGTCTTCCATCGCTCTGCAGTGGTTTTAAACAACAATGCAATGAGTACTAAAGGGCGTATTATTGATTAGTCTTGTGCGTCTGATAAATTTCTCTATCTCGATCTCTATTCTATACATTGTTCTAAACTGTTTTCAGCCAGCAACACTAGTTGAGGTTCGCAAAGTTATCTTTTTCTAACAGAATAAAAGCTCTCACCTTGACACTATCTTAACATCTCTTATGCAAGAGTGCTTTGATATCCTAGACCATAAATTCAGTGATCAAATTCATTCAGATTGACCAAGATTTTCAAAATAGGGGCCTATGTTTGATAAGTTATTCATTGATTCATTTTGTAAATTTATATAGCGCCTTCACAAGACGTCTATCGGAGACGCCCTCAGCCATACCAAGGAGACATAAACTTGACTTGACCAGCTTGTGAAACAAAGGCATATTACTCATTGGCAGCATCCGTATCTCCAAAGGGAGTAGGCTACTTTATGCTATCGTAAACGATGATTTTCGAATTTTAGGATAAATGTGTCAGTTAATTTATAATGAAATTAAATAAATGCAAAAATATCGGCCTATACATAGGCAGTTTTACGGTTCTTTCATTGGTCACAAAGGCATTTTCGGAGACCATAAAAGTTCTTGTCGGCGACCATAAAGACTTCTATTTATAGCCAGAATGGATTTCTTCCATGAATAGAGAGACGTTTTCGGTGACCATAAAGGCTCCTATTCATGGCCATATTCCAGATTTCTTCAAAGCTCATAAAGCTTCTATTCGATATCGTGAAGTTAAATATTGGCCTGCTGTGTCTTAAATGTCAAACGATTGGCACGTTGAATTATTTATTGAAAACGGCTGTACGTATGATGTCAAATGTTAAAGATTAGGCTATTGGGCGCCGATCTCCTGATTCACGTTCAACTAACTATTTAAATTAACTAACCAACGTAATTTGCCCTTGTATCTAACTAATCGTAAAGCGTATTTTCAGAATCTCACACGGACGCTGAATGGGCATTCCAACAGATCTAAGCAATTGCGTATTAAGATGGATTGAAATGTTTTTCTCGAGTAGTCTGTGGCGAAATAGTACGTAGGCTGTGTCTCATGGCAGACTCAGACTGTTCCACGAAGATGGGCAAATCAATGAGAGATCACGATGTTCACGCTTCGTGGTACAGAAGCGCGCGACCAACAGGTCTCCACAGGTGGAAAGCGTAACGGTCGTCGCCTAGACATTGTAGGGACTAATTTAACAGTTATTGCTGCAAAATTTACAAAAAGAGGAACTTCTAAATTTTTATTTTAGCCCACTTCAATACATACTATAATTTAAGAATCACTCTTTAAATGTAATAGAATAGAAGTGGTTCTATGTTCAGTCCCGGTTATAATCTGTGTTCACGTTTAAGCGTATTTCTATATCCAATGGCGTTCCATAGCTATTTAGTTGACATGGCAAATGCACTTAAATCGTTGTAACGATCGGCGTCGGTCTGTCTAACTGTCTCATTGTAACCGCTGGCAACTTTGGCAATTTGTGTTCAGGTCATCTTCTCTCTCTTTTTACGGAAGGTGTTCTCTATTGTAACCGAAATTCTAATGCATTTTACTTTTCAGAAAGCATAGAGAAACAATTGAATGTCAAATAGGAATTGCAGCTGAGACAAACAGAGAAAGATCGTCTAAAGGAAGAGACGCAGCAATACTGAAGATTAAACGGTCAGGTTGAACACATTTGTTATTTACGATTCAAAACTATTAATTTTAATAATTGAACTATAATAATTGCTGCGAGATAGCAGGTATTTCTACAATACAGCGTGGCTGGGGCATACGTGAGGACCTATGCCTTCATTGGCCCTGCAGCATGGAACCAGCTTCCTCCTTCGATTCGTTCCTCTTTATCAACTGGTTGGCCAAGTGCCTCTTTTGTTGTATACAAGACATCTTTTTTCTTTGTGTCTCTCGCACTGAGAGCGCCTCTGATTGGTGTGCACTGTGAGAGGAGCTATATAAACTGACAGATACAATACAATACAATACAATGTCAGAAGTACGTACAAAGTCCAGAACAGGTCAACAAAATCGAAAAACCGACTTGAAATATCCGTGGATTCAAATGCGAAACTAAAACCAACCTCGTATCTCCGAGGATGAAAGCTGCCATATTTTATCCTAACGGCCATTTCAGAATGGAATGAGGATGATGATGACGACGACGACGACGACGACGACGATGATGACGATGATGATGATGATGACGATGACGATGATGATGATGATGGAAATAATAATAGTAGGCCTAATAATAATATTAATAATTATATTATCATCATCATCATCACCATCATCATCGGCTTAGTTGTAATTGTTGCTGTTGCTGCTGCTGCTGCTGCTGCTGCTGCTGCTGCTGCTGCTGCTGCTGCTGCTGCTGCTGCTGCTGCTGCTGCTGCTGCTGCTGCTGCTGTTTAGGGACCTTGAACAGATCTGTCGCTCACAATCGCTCAGCTCAAACGTTTACGGATTTCTTATAATGCTGTTTATGAGAGGCCAGATAGCCTACATCAGTTGATGTTTGGTCTTTAGATAGCGGCGTTCAATAAATGAATATTAACAATACCTTGTGTCATTTTCCAAAACGTATATTTACTTGTATTATCGTACATGACGTAGTTGAGATAACATCGATTTGGAACACACGAAGCCTTAGGAAAAATCTTTATTTGGAAAATATCAATAAACGAGCAATGATCTCCGAGAAGTTGGAATTTGGAACTAAGAATTTAAAGAATGCAGACACACTCAGGAACATATTTATTTGAAGTTGCAAAAATTGGAAAGTCATACCCATAGGGCTTCTCATTTGAAAAAAGAAGGCGATTTTAAAATCGATCGCGCTGGATTGCATAGGCGATCGGTGCGCGATCGACCTCGAGAGCTTTTGTGTAGGCCTACATATAGCTGCATGTTATATAGTAGCCTACTTATCTAGTAGCCTAGTAGGCCTATCTCAGTTCAGTTATGTTATTATTACTATTGATAGTATTATTAATTAGTCCTCATATAGCCTCGCGCCCCTTCAAGGTGATCGATTCAGAAGCGCTCATAGTCCAGCCACGGCTAAATAAGACAGTCGTTAAGTTATTAAAGAAAAATGGTGTCAAATGGTGTCTGAAGTGTGAACTTCAGAACTCTATTCACTAGGCGGAGCGCAACAGGGAGCTCACTCCAGTCCTAGGGCCAGCAAACGAAAACGAGCGCCGTTGCTAAACTGTACATCATAATACCACTTCGGCACCGTCGCAGCCATTGTTGCTTTCAATAATTTCCGAAATTAGTTACGTTACGAACTTACAATGACGTTACGCGGGAGGTGTCCACCGTGTTGTTATGACCAGTCATATTGCACGAAATTGGAGCGATCAATCAGCAGTCATTATAATAGGTCACAAACGCTGCGTTCCGAACACATTCACCGCCGCCGCAAGTAGGCAAAAATTAAAGTTATGTAAATTAGGTAAATAAAATAATGGCTCCAGTTTCCCCTTGGAGTAAATCGATCGCGCTCGATTTGCGCGATCGATTTACCGATCCACTAGACCTTTGCTAGGCGATCGACCAAGATCGATCGATCGATCGCCTCAAATGAGAAGCTCTGCATACCCATATGCTTACTTACTGACACAGATGCAGTGAGTTTGTAGTTCACTCTTTTTGCAGTCAGGCCTTGTGTACGCCCGGTGTCTATAGACTTTAGCGCATGTCATGCTAAATTTACGATATAGCCTACTTGATGCACGAGGATATGAAAATGTTCTGTAGCCTTGTGACGTGTGTTACGTGACTTTCTGACTGGTTGCGTGTTTCAAGGTAAACTTCGCGAGTTTCTCCTCTGTTGTCGGCATGTGATGCAATCAAATACACTAGGGAGCTCTGTGTTTCTTTTTCGATCTAACTGGGTCGACAATCATGTCCCTTTTGCAGCCCACGACGACCAATTGCTGAAGCGATCGCGTAATTGGACCAGCTGCACACCGTTCATTCTAGTGCTTTGGACGATCCTTGTGAAACTAAGAATTTAACGAATAGACACAGATCCAGAAACACTTTCATTTGACGTGACACCAATTGGAAAGTAATCCTTTAGAACCTTTAGATGGCTATTTGAGCGGCGTTACATAAGCAGAGAAATGCATACTCACTCATACAGATAGGGATTGACAGAGCACAATTTGTTATAGATAGCTGTTCACTTAATTGACGGTTAGGCCTTGTTGACTTCAGGCCTGGTTTCTATGGTCTTAAGTGTATTCATTGTAAGTCTTTAGACATTGCGACATCCTCGATGTCGTAAATATTCGATAACCGCGTGATTTATTATAATTATGTAACCTTGTGACTGGTTGATCTGTTCCAACTCAAGTAGTTTGCAGGAGGGTGTTACAAAAGTTTTTGTGCATTGAGACGCAGAACTTGTTTCTGGACGGACTGTAGAGTCAACAGCCATAGTTTAAGATGCAGCCAAGATGGAGGTTCTATTCCATGCGATCGATATTCAGAAGACAGAATGTTTTATGTAATAGAACATTAGATATTTTGAGTATAAAAACTTGGTTCTTGTTTAGAGCTTTTGTAAATTCCTAAGACAATATTGCAACTTGAAGAACAAGGCCTTTAGCCTCGTAATCCCCATGGTCTATACGTAGTATCCAGGCGAATACTCACCAGGGGGAGACTAGGGAAATGTTTTCTAATAAAATCTCAATTAATGAAGAAAAAGTAATATTTCTTTTATTAAATTGTTCATGACGTGCGTTATCTGGACGTTTTCTTTATTAGCCTATGTAGGATAAGCCTACAACATATATTCTCTCATTTTATCAACAGGTAATTTCATTTATAATTTTTAAATGTTCTGCTTGAGATAAGACATCAAAAAGTAAAATGCGAGTTTAAAAATCTAAGGCTTTACATGTATCAATGAAATATGTCAAAACCATTTTGAAAGGAACATGGCGTAGGAGTAACAAATGAGGAAGCCACAGCCGGAATACTTGCCTGGGTCAGCGCTTGAGTGACTCAAATAAACTTATTTTTGCCACTGGCTTTGGTGGATATTAAGAAAAAATGGAAGCTCTCTTCATACTTGTAAAGTAAATTTTTTCATAAGCTTACTCGCTGAGTAAATTGTTTCCATAAGTATACGCATTTTCAGTAGGACTGTCAATCACTGGGCTCTGTTTTAGTGTCTTTAGGAGTTTCTAATTTACTTCTTTCTTTTTTGCACATGTTTTTCTTTCTTAAAATAAAGTAAGTGAGTACGTGCTTTATTGAACCGCCTGCAAACGCACTGCGGGTACATCAGATAAGAACAATCTAATAGTGTTAAATCGCTAAATCACATAAATCACAAAATTACAAGAAATCATTATATATAATAAAACAGACATCTATGGATCTGTGAGAAAGCAGGGCTAAAATAAGAAGAAAGATCAGCAATAAAATCAATAGAATAAAACCACAAAAAGTGTATGTTAGGGCAAATACTAAAACTTTCTTTTAAAAAATCATTAGATAAACATTAATATTATAGGTAAGGTGGTAGTATTTTTCTGTTTGTAAATAGCCAGGCGTTTGGACATTATTGACTGTTAGTTCCTATCTTGTCGATTCCATGTAATATGTTATCCTTTTCAGCCTATTGATTTTCAGTACTTTTGTTACAAGGATTCGTGACCAAACAATGAACATATATACATGATTATTTCAGATCCATTAATTATGCTTCTACTTCTTCCATTATTGTGGCTGAGGTCTATTCTGCAGAAAATATGGGAACAACAGTTGCGTAAGTTTGTCGTGAACGGTTGGAATATTTTCTTCATTCTTTCTCTGGATGACAAGTCAATGGCATAATTATTTCATTTGTTATGTTTTATCGTTTGGATGGAATGCTGGCTGACTGTAGTAACTGCGCCCTCCGTTATGGCGCAATAACATGTGTCGCATTCCAGGAAAAGGTCCCAACGTTTAGTAATGGAGTTAGAGCTTCCACCACATAGGGGAGACCGGGGCATAATGGGATACTTAAGGCATTTCGAAGTATACATCACATAATTAATAAAAACTCAGGGCTTTCTTGCACTCACAATATGCCAGCGGATTTAAGGTACAATATGGACTAGAATGTAATGTAATGTAATTAGTAATTTATATAGCGCCGCTCACAGCCGAGACCATTCAGTAGCTCTCCCAGTGCGAGAAGTCCGAGAGAAGAAATAGGTTTTAAGGAGAGAGAGAGAGAAGAGAGAGAGAGAGAGAGAGAGAGAGAGAGAGAGAGAGAGAGAGAGAGAGAGAGAAATATGTAACATCAAAAGCAGAGTATAGGTCAGAGTTAAAACTTTATTGCTTGACAAACTGTAACCTTGAACTTATTAAAATGAACTGTTTAAAATAAAGCATGAACAGAATTAAATGACATCATCGTCACAGTAAACTTTAGACTGAAAATGTCACTGAAATTGTTGTTGTGAGGTCAAACTTCAGTCATTAATAAAACGTGCTACAAGTTGGTACTTGCAGAGATAACACACAAACTTAATAACATGCTTGTCTACACCAGCACAACTGTTGTGTGCCCACTTCAAGCACAGTTGACATCTGATCCAGCCGTCATCAGAGTGCGACTCACAACTTACAGTAAAGACATGCATTAGTTTCATCGTCATCTACAACATTCTTGCAATGTGATACCCTTTCTTGGCACAGTATTGCTCGCTTTCTTTGCACGCTGCTTTGACTTTGTCACGTTATTCAATGCAGGTGTCTTTTCAGTTGGCAAGCTGTTCGTAAAAAGGACTTGCGGATTTCTTTATTTGCTGCTTTATTCAAAGTCTCCAGCAAGCTTTTCTTGTATGGAGTTGTCGTAATTACTTAGGTTTTTCCTAGTTTGTTGGACGACCTTCTCGACCGGTATGGTGCCTTGGGCGGTGGTGATATTACAAAGGGCCCGACAATGGTGGCAGCGCCCTCAGTGGCCGATGGCCCTGTTGAACAGGAAGGTCCTTCTTTAAGACAGGCACCTGATGACTTTTGCACAGTTGACGCGGATTCTTCTTCAGTAATGGCAGTTGATAGCGTCAGCACAGCGGACGCCGGTGCTTCTTCATTGGGAGCTTATAGCGTCAGCACATCCGAGGTCGGTGCTTCTTCATTAATGGCGGTGTTGTTTGTGTGTTTCCTGATCGGTAACATCACTGGGTGCAAAGTCAACATCTGTGAAAACATCACGATTTAGAGGGAAGATCGCTGTCTTACTGGAGCCATTCATGGCAACTTCCGGTGTTGAAGCTTTCATATAGGCAATGCCAAACAGCGCTCCAACTTGGAATGTTGTTATGACTCTCCCCGGATGTGCCCTCAGCCATTTTTCACATTCTTTATTGTAGTAAGTGCTGAGCGGTTTCATAAATGCAACATCCCTTATCCGTATCAAATACGTTAGGAATGCCATTCTGCTCAGCAAGCTGGTAAGCCATGCGTCTCAGATACAACAATGTCAAACCAAAGAACAGTTCCTCCATTCTCAATACGTAGCGCTCTAATTCCGCTTCCATTTCATCTGAAGAAATTCGACGTTTTGATCCGAGGATTTTTGTAGCTTCTTTGGACATTTTGTTTTTATGCTTAACTCTCCTTTCGAGAGTTGACTTAGGCACTCCGTATTGCTTACTTGCTGCGAGATACCCAAAGTTCCCACTTCGTATCTTATAAATGGCGCCTGTCATTGCTGCTTCATCCCACGTCTGTCGTTCTGTCTTTCGTTTCCAAGTCCGAACCATCTGAAATGCGCAAAATAATTTAACTCAATGAAACACAGATTTTATGCAAACGGAAATTCCTATATTAAAGTCGCGGGTGTACCCGGTGTAGTGATATGCTATAAAGATGCGTCATTACGATGAGCCAATAAAAAAAGTTTGGTATAAAATAGACTTAGTACCTTTCCTGGTTTGTGTCACATGTTGTCTACACCATATAATTTCTGGCAATGGTGGTGCTATTTGTAAATCAGTTCGTTTTCACATACTGCGCATTCTTTTAGATATTTTAGAAGTCAAAGCATATGATCATCCGCATACACTAGATTAAAAATACACTATCAATAAAGATTTAAGAATTCAAGGAATCAGTTAGGTATACCTTCAGTATGCTATTCATATCAACGGTGAATGCCTAAAGTCTTTCAGTTGATCTAACTTTTTGAACGTGTCGGATTAATTGGTTTTAACATGCACCTTCTTAATATTGTTAACTAATATGTCTTGAAATTCACAATTAAATATCTAAACACTGCTAAACCTTAAGTTAGACTTAGCTGCGGTTTTAAAAAGAGCACTGTAAGTATATTAAGTAGATTTAGTAGTGCAGCTTAGGATGTACATTACTAGTCTGTTGTAGGCCTATTATTAGCATTTATTAGCACACCGTTAGTTCCTTGCGTGTGGAATAATTGCCATAGGATTCATGGTACCATTGGGACATTTCGACCATGCGTCGTCGATCCATGGATCATTCTCTTGAACTATAATCACAGTTTCCACAAGTGTTATCCATGGACAAAAACTCGTCGTCGCATTTTATTGCACCATCATCTATGTGAATATTTGTGCTACTAGTAACTGCTGTGTGATTTTCTTGTATTTTCTGCAAGTCTGCTTTGTTTTGTGAGCTCAGTTTTGTATCTGCCTGTGAACTCTTTATATTCGAATCAATTCCGATCTTGTGCAGTTTTAATCGCATTCACCTCATTTACTCAATTTTTTCTATAAGCTGAAGATTAGAGTGTGTCCTAAAATTTGAAATGTCTAAATTAATATCGGCCAGGTTGTTTTTATGCTCCACCTTGAGAAACATTGGCATCTGCCAAATTAGATGAAAATCGGTAGATATTTAGAACTTGCTCAAAGCCCCTGACGAATTATATTATCACTTAGATTAAACAAAGCAATTACAAACACTGCAATTTTCAAAGATCCAATTATTGGCGGAAAATCTGTTTCGACATGCGGGTAGGCAAAACTGCCCCTCGAAAATTGTGTATGCTTCCCTTAAGAAGCCCACATAACATGTATAGCAATTGTAATTATTTTAATTAATGCATTTAGCAAAACAACATTCTAAACTTCCACTAGTGAAATTCCTTGATGTTCCCTCCCCAAGCTTAAAAGTGGGGAGAGCATTCAACTATCTGGGGTGAACGTAGAGATATGTCTCCGCAAGCTCTTACAATGTATATTTTGGAACGGCTGCAACAAAATATGATTTAACGCGCAAAATAATTGCTTATCTCGCAAAGGATATATATATGCCTCTCTCTCTCTCTCTCTCTCTCTCTCTCTCTCTCTCTCTCTCTCTCTCTCTCTCTCTCTCTCTCTCTCTCTCTCTCTCTCTCTCTCTCTCTCTCTCTCTCTCTCTCTCTCTCTCTCTCTCTCTCTCTCTCTCTCTCTCTCTCTCTCTAAAGGATTCTTTCCTGGATATTGGTCTGACTCTGATTACAACTGGGTGTTGGTTTACCATCGCTTGATGCAGATTACAAATTACAACTGCAATTTAACCATGGATACAGTTGGCGCATTAGACCTACCAATGTGACATTTTCCTTAATTAGGAAGTTATATTTAGTCGGATACAGCATGTATAACAGTAGACTTTAACAATGACCATAACTGTTGGATTAGCTTTTGCAGTTTGTGATATAAATTAATTTCTGTTTGTCTGTTTCCCTCTTTGGATGACCTGCAATCACTCAGAAGTGTTATATCTCCATGGGTTAAACGAGTCTCGTTATCGTCATCACCATCGTTACTTTCGCATTTAAAATATTTTAAAAGTAGCCTCTGTGGCCTTAAATTCACATCTTGTAGAGAAATTTTCAGTTTATTTGAAGAAATTAAGTTTGTTGTTATTTCCAGCTGAACTACGATACAAATCGGATCCAGCTTTAGTTGATACGATAAGAACAAAAGCTGCAGAAAAAGGAAAGAAATGGATCTGTGGATTGGCAATATTAGACAAAGAATTGTTTGTTTTGAGTGAATTTTGCTCCGAAGTTGAAGTTTACGATCCGCTGAAATTGAGTTTCAATCGTCGATGGAATTTGGAGGAATTAATTCATCCAAGGGACATGGGATCCTGCAGCAGAAATAAATGTCTCTACATCGTCGAATCGGAGTCGAGGGAAATCTTGAGAGTTGATCCATATGGAGAATTATTAATGAATTGGTCAACTGGAGTAGACTATGGTTATGTGTCTGTTACAAACCAATCGAATGTCATCCTAACTGCTGTTTATGGTAACAAGTTAATTGAATATTCACCAGATGGCCGGATGATACGTGAAATAAATTTATCATATGATTATTCTTTATGTAAGTCTATAAAACTGACGAACGGTCGCTTCGTCGTTTGTCATAGGCAGAGTTTCTTTGATATGGATAGAGTATCTATACTGGAGGCAGATGGAAAACTTTGGAAGTCATTAGATGGAAAACTTGGATATACTAGCGGAATACTGGAAGCTCCAATGGGTTTAGTCGATTTGTCAGTCGATGTAAATGGTTTCGTCGTGGTCGCTGATATCAGCAATGGTCGAGTTTTGTTATTTGATTCAGATTTGAAATTTAAGAGAGAAATTCTCTCTAAAGGAAAACACAGATTACGCAGTCCATGCAGAATTCTTTTGGATGAGTCAAATGGTCGACTCTTTGTGGCTGACAACAAACCCAACAATGAACAGATTTTGAATTTTGATTGGAAATAATTAACTGAAAGACAATAATAGAAATTTCTTATAATAGGCCTATTAGGCCTATATCCTGGCTGTATGCACTATGCATGTATGTATGTCAGTAAATATAGTCTGCAATGCATCATTATTTTGAAAACGCAGAATGGGACAACAGTTATATTATACGATGATAACAATACATCGAAGTAATAATATTAATAATAATGTGTAAATAGAAATAGATCTATATTTGTGAAACATGATTATTGACTGTACAACATAAGATTGATAAATTCCATCTATATTAAGGGGAAAGAGCGCGGAATATTACGGTTTTCCGAAATGAGGTCAACGAGAGTATCCGGTTTCACGAATGGGGGGGGTAATCCTCGAACAACATGCCCATGGTCCGATGAATTCGGAGATTAGATAGCTTCGACTGCTTTTGCACACAACTCTTCAATGGTACGGATACAAGTAGGTAAATATCCCTTGCGCATACAGTAAGTTATAAAGGGACTTAATATAGCGCCTTTTGGGTCATCCATTAATTATGCCAACACTTTTAGGTAGTTTTGACCTCTCCTATTTGTCAACAACTGTCAAATATTCAAGACACCCCCAATAAAATTGTGTCGATAATCCCAGAAAAATCCCACCAGACAAAATAATGGCTCAGTATACGTAGAATACTGAGCCATATCAGATAATTTTTACATTAAAAAATGTCGTCTTCCATTTCAAAGCGTATACCGTACGTTGATTTTATTACCTGCTTTTTAGTAGTATCAGACATTAAGAACAGTTAACATTTTTATGATTGAACTTTTAATAAATTATAAACTTTATTTTAGTTTCACATGCATCACCGTTATTATACAGCGGATTTCACCACCGAAGGTTAATAACAGCTTTATATTAAACCCTCAGTTATTATAATTTCTTTGACTTAGCGATAATAAACGTTCCTCACGATAATACCTTGGTTTATCTTGTAATTAAGCTAACCGATAAATCTGGGAGTGTGTGTTCAGTGTTCAATATACTTGCGTGCAGAAACAGTTTTTATGATAAACTGCTTTTTAAAACTGAGAATGATTTTGACTCCGGTTTTAATATGAGATAATTAAGTGGTTGGTGAAATCCGCCGTTTGTAGGCCCCTATGCGATGCGATAATTAACAGACGAGGTTTCGGTCCAGTGGAACATTGCGCCACGAAATCAGCTATTAACATTGGATTCGGATGCGAACTCGTATGTGTTTAGCCGTATTATTATTTATTGTTTAAGGTACCATTCTGAATTGTTTATGTTGATTCATTGGAAAAATATTGTTGACGTCAATTTCTATTGAGCGCCTCCCATTGTCAAAAATTATCAAACTTTTCCAAACCCCTTGGGCAATTAAGCCTGTAGTAAAGCACTGTCAGGAGTACCAGTCGTGAGTCGTCGGTTGTATGAGAAGATCAGTTCGATTGGGCCGTGGGGCCCAGTGACCATCTATTGGGCCATGGGCCTGTGACCGTCTATTGGGTCGTGGGGCCCTGTGACCGTCTATTGGGTCGTGGGGCCCTGTGACCGTCTATTGGGCCTAGGGCCCCGCGGCCCGGCTGACTGTCCGGCACGAACGGCCATCATGCCAACCTTGAACTTAGGCCGCGTCGACAATGAACCGTACCTGCCTATATTACACGAGCACCCACTTCCCTACAGGTTTCTGCACCTCAATCGCTACACAAGTGTGACATGCATATAAACAGCATGTGTGAAGACATACATATACAAATTAGGGTGGTTCACAGATGCATGGTCAAAAACAAAGTGCATGCTAGAAACCAGGGCACCCTCTCAGTTTGTTAGACCTATCAATAGTATTATATAGACAAAATTTCAGCTTTCAATTCCAACGGAAAGACGGTGCTCACGGACTGTGTCACTTTGCCTTATACTGATAAAAAGACACTAATTGTGGAAACGAATGCGTCGAGCATACATCCCCGTATTAATGTATTTTATTTAAGGATAAATCAAATTTTACTTTTATGTGACAACACATGTGATAGTAGAACAGTTAGTCAGGTTGAACTGTAAAATTTAAGTAGGTTTGAAAAATTGGAAATGTCCAAAATAAAACAAAAACAAATCGTTCAAACCATGAATGTCGATTGTTCCGGTTTGATGACTTCAATCAATCAATCATTTATTTCTGTAACCATCAGAAGAGAAAACGAATAATGAAACAGTAAGGCAACGGTTTGACATGTTCTGGCTACAAGGAGGCCCAGAAGGGATCATAGATCCCGCTAAATAGGGACACCTATAAAAATACAGATAGGGAAAGAAAGACAGTCAATGATACTTAGAGTGGAGTAAGCCTTGGGCTCTAAAAAAAAACAACAAACAAAACCAAATAAAATAAGATGGATCCATCAAAAATCACATTAATAAAAGAATATAAAATCTGAACTAAAATAGCATTACAGACAAAATCATCTAATTTACCACAGTCTTAGCTAAAATAGCATTACAGACAAAATCATCTAATTTAATGAATCAGTAATTTCAATCAGTCATTTATTTATGTAACCAATAATAAGAAGAGAACAACAACAATGAAACAATAAGGCAATGATATGATATGTAGGCCTACTGGTTACATGGGGTCCAGAAGGGATCATGGATCCCGCTTAATTACAGCCCGTCGATACTTAGATTGGAATAAGTCTTCAACACCAGCAACAGTCTTAGAGTCTAGAAACTGCCAGCACTGCGTCAACAACAGACTTCTTTGTTATTGTGAGGCAAATAGCATTCCTATTTGCCACAACCACTTGGAAACGACACTGCTTTTCTTCTTCATTATTGGTGATGAGTAAGTTGAATTCCTCTAACAACTTCACACACCTCTGAGCCGTGTCATTTACCACTCTAAGCTGCTGAATTCCCTCTCTACATTGTTTGCAATCCTCATTCACGATCCATTTCTCCCGTGGAAGTGTAAGAAAGCAATCACTAATCTTCAGTTTTCACTGGGTTGCAAATTCACCCAAGCAAGCCACCTCCTTCAGTACAGTAGCATCACCTCTCACCTTCATTTCACCAGGCTTTGCAGTTACTCTGTGAACAATATTTACCTTATCTGTTACTGGAAGTTGGTCTGAGAACAGTGCCAGACCTACAGCCTCATCTGAAAGGTACCACAAGTGGTTTCTAGAGCCTTCCTGGCAGCAACGCTGAACTCGGGGTCAACTGCCTCATATTTTCCTACTGGAAGTTGGTCTGAGAACAGTGCCAGACCTACAGCATCATGTGAAATTTACCAGTAGTGGTTTCTAGAGCCTTCCTGGCAGCAACGCTGAACTCGAGGTCAACTGACTCATATTTTCCTAGATTAATCCAAAGTGACAGATCTTGTCCTGGAGCTTCAGCAGCAAGATAGTGAGGCCTTTGTCCACGCTTTTGTGTAAAGAAAGGCAACGAAGCTGCACAAATCGATGAATCTAAGTTTCTTCCTTATTCTTTAGATTGAATACACCACGTTGATCACGAAAAGGGTAGATTTTGATGGCATACAGTAACTTGGCCATCCAACTTGCATGTTGAATTGGCCTTTGGGCTCTCCAGTGAATTATTGAAGGCTAACTTCCAAGACAACCATTTGGAAGAAATGCACACTCCGTTGAAGAGTTCAGTGTTGACAGATATCAAAGTTCAAGATTGAACCTTGTCAGTGAGTTTCCACAACTCCAGAAGATTATGAATGGCCATGGATTCACTGTATCCTGTCCCACAGGCTAATTTCGGCACACCGAAAAGTTAAAGTGTTAAATATGAGTTCTTAAATTTCATTGGCAAATGGTAAATTTGAAAATTCACTTCTGAAAATATGTCTGCCAAAAACACAGAAAGTAGTCACCATGACCTTCAACAAGAACTTTACACTTTGTTCAAAATACCAGTAAGTAAGTAAGTAAGTAAGTAAGTAAGTAAGTAAGTAAGTAAGTATAACACAACAGAATCTATTTGAATCTCATCTCCATAAAATTCTCTTTCTTACTTGTAAAACGTTTTTGGGTCAAGCTCCACGCTACCTCTGTGATCTTATGAGACGGCCTATCTCAGCTACCTCTGGTCGTCCTCTCCGCTCTTTTGACCATCATGACCTTCTAGTTCCTCGGTCTCGGACTGCCACAGCACAGCATCGTGCCTATGCCTCTGTTGGACCTTTGCTTTAACTCGTGCTGTGATGTTATCTGGGAGCACCACTGTTTCTGCTCGTTCTCTTAAAACTTTTCTTTTTTCTAGGGGCCCTTCGCACTGGAAGCGCTTCTGATTAGGTTGTACTGCGAGAGGCGCTTTATAAGTCCGTAAATAGAAATAGACATAGAAATAACAAATGTTGGGTTTTTGGCCAAGTTATACGACATCAAGATTTACCGCTAATGCTGCTATGCGGTCATATTTCTAAGTCATTGAGCACCATCTTCCAGCTGGAATAAGATGCTGAAATTTTATCTCAATAATACTATTGACAGGTCTAACAAACTGAGAGGGTGCCCTGGTTTCTAGCGTGAACTTTGTTTTTGTGGACCACCCTAATACAAATACATGCATACATACAGTGTCCATACATGCGTACATGCAAATATGCATCGATACATGTATCATAGCGCACAGCGTACATACATGTACAATACCTGCATTCATACATACATCAATCTATCAATCAAATTTTTCATTGCAATAAAATTATTACAAAAACTTCAGAAAATGTAAAATAATAAAATACAGTTATGCATGCAGGCAAAGCATGCATGCATACATACAGTTTATGTAATATGTATTATATGCATAGGCCTACACTTACAGATACACGTGCATTCGACATACAGCATAAATAGGCGCTCATATAGAAAAACAAAAGAGCCAGGCAGTGTTTGCTCAAGCAAGGTCATACTGCGATAGAAAAGCTGAGCTAAACCGACCACAACTGAGCGGACAGCGAATGTCAGCGATACAGGTGTAGTGGAGTGCTGGGTTAAGACGATGGGCTATGTACATTATGTAAATATGCACTTCGCACGACTGCACCTGTAGTGTTCAGAATAAACTCGGCGGTCGTCATGGCAACTGTGGGCGTAGCTGGCAGTTGATGTTATAGCACAAGTACGTAGAAACTCCGAAAGAAAGTCAATCAAATTCGATCAGCCTTTAAAAGTCTTTAAGCG
This sequence comes from Aporrectodea caliginosa, assembly GCA_020284085.1. NCBI lineage: Eukaryota > Metazoa > Annelida > Clitellata > Crassiclitellata > Lumbricidae > Aporrectodea > Aporrectodea caliginosa. The sequence goes on along the minus strand of JACEVL010000440.1, from coordinate 93,307 downwards.
TCCTGGGATATCAGATTCAAATGGGAATTTAAAGCCAATCTCAGCTCCATGATCAAGTAAGCTGCGGTAGTTTCAAATCGGAATAGATCTAATTGAATTAGTATTATTTTGATTATTACAATTTTGATTATTATTATTATTTTTCACCCAAGGTATCAACGATACCTTGGGTTTTAGAAGAAAGTGCTTTCAGGAGCAGGAAGTTCTTCTGGAGAACCAAGCCTCGTCTTCAGGGTTTTAAGGAAAGGTGCTTTTGAATGCAACTAATTTTGTTGTTGTTGCCACTGTTATTATTATTATTATTATTATTATTATTATTATTATTATTATTATTATTATTATTATTATTATTATTATTATTACTAGTATTATTATTACTACTAGTATTATTATTATTATTATTATTATTATTATTATTATTATTATTATTATTATTATTATTATTATTATTATTATTATTATTATTATTATTATTATTATTATTATTATTATTATAAGACAAATTTATTTCTTCATAAAACCAACATTAATAATATTATTATAATAATAATTATATTTCAATATTTATTATTATTATTATTATTATTATTATTATTATTATTATTATTATTATTATTATTATTATTATTATTATTATTATTATTATTATTATTAGAATTATTAGAATTAGCATGGTAATGTCGAAGAAAAGCAGATGGCGTTGCCGCGTTGGAGAGCTACCGAGAGTCTTTGGAAAAGGTAGGCCTAGATTGTCTCGAGCGTCTCATGGGTTGCATCGGTTAACCTTCGTCCTAATTCCAGCACAAAATCCAGTCCTTCAGAACTCCAAGAACCGCTGGACTCTAATGCAACCGCCACAAAAGCATGCGTTCGGGTGATTGTGGCGTAATTTAGTGTCTTGGCGGCGGCTGCCCGGTTTGCGGCCTTACCCGCTTCGGTTGATGTTGTTGCCAGATGTGACTTTGCAAATGTGTCCGAAACGGTCACGTCCCAAATCAGGCACCTTCCGCGTGACCATGGGATAAGTATCACGCCGTCTGGCCGTTTGCCGTCTTCTCTTGTGAGACCCAACGGTTCTTTCTGAGAGGGGATGTTCGCTCTTCCAAACGATCTCCATAATTATGATGTCGTTCAGCATGTTGTGCCGTTGTTGCCTGCCAGCGTGTTTTCTGCAGGTTAGACCGTGGAGTCCTCTAGCGTCGACTCTAATTATAATTATAATAATAATAATAATAATAATAATAATAATTATTATTATTATTATTATTATTATTATTATTATTATTATTATTATTATTATTATTATTATTATTATTATTATTATTATTATTATCAGTATTATTATGTTTAATCGTCATAATATGTACATGTACAGCGCAAGCGCAGTGCGTTTGTCAGGCGCTTCATTGAAGAATAATAATAATAATAATAATAAATAATAATAATAATAATAATAATAATAATAATAATAATAATATTATTATTATTATTATTATTATTATTATTATTATTATTATTATATTATTATTATTATTATTATTATTATTATTATTATTATTTTTATTATTAATTATTATTATTATTATTATTTAGGGCTGGTACTGATTAAAATAATTTTGGTCGATTAATCTTGAAAATTTAATCGAGATTAATCGATTAAATTCGATTAATTTGGTCCATGTTACATAAGGCGTGAAAAACTGTTTAGACTGTATACCCTGCAAAATCCCTCAATCATTCGACATGATAAAGTTCACATTGTCGAACTGAGAAATGTAGTCAGTAGTGACTACCTTCTATCTACAAAAATCTTCAATAATTTCGCCATCTTCGACTTTTCCGTCAGCATTTACCTTAAATGCAAAACGATCGCTTAATTTTCCACTCAAATGTTTCACATTATTACTGTTTGCCATAATGTTTATATCGGAAATAGGTCGGTTGACGTCATAAAATAAGTAAAAAAATTAATCGAAAATTAATTGAACAATTTAAAATTAATCGATTAAAATTTTTAACGATTAATCGATTAATTAATCGATTAAATCCGCAGCCCTATTATTATTATTATTATTATTATTATTATTATTATTATTATTATTATTATTATTATTATTATTATTATTATTATTATTATTATTATTATTATTATTATTATTATTATTATTATGTAATTCAAGGTATTTGTGATCCGTGAGCATTACAACAATTATGTTTACCATTTTTCTGAGATCGCTAGATTATTATTTTTGTTGTTGTTGTTTTCGTCGTCGTTGTTGCTGCCATTATTCTGCGCAAGTAGAAGGTCGTGGAGAGGGGTACCGGTATATCATTATATGGATGAGTTCGGACGGTGTCAGAGTCTGACCCACTTTTTTACACATTTTCTGCTTATCCAAAAATGCGAAATGTTGTCTTTATATAGGCTACAGTAATCTCCGATTGACTGATAAATTGACTGATAATACTCCATATCAAGTTTAAATATAAGTAAAAATTGTAGGTAAAATTTTTAATAAAGTAGGCTAGTCTACACTGTCTCGTTAGTTACAAAGTTTGGTTTTAAATTATGTTAGTTTATGCTAGTGAGCATGGACTTAGCCTATGTGGACCTATGTTTACAATTCAAATTAGAAAAGATTTCAAAATTTTAATTTCTCAATTTCTTATTAAACAAAACATACAAAAATAAAATTATTGTTGTAGCTTAAAGTTACTTAGTTGGGTTATTTGCTGATTAAGATTAAATTGCTTAAATACGGTTTTTACTTTTAAAATGCAGTACAAGATGTAAAAAAGTGAAATTATTTTCTTGTTTCGTTTTTACCCTTTTTTGCGTTTTTTATTTTTGTTGTTGTTGAAAGACGACTTTTTTGCGTTTTTTATTCAGTTATTACCGTTTTTACCAACAGTAGTTCTAAATTGACTTAAATAGCACAATTTGCAATTAAGTTGCAGGGGGATACTTTTTGAATGGGGGATGATTTCGTACGACTCATGGGGGATACTTTTGCACGAGGGGGATATCATCAAAGGATGATAAAAACTTTATTCCAAGAGCCCTTTATCAAAACATAACTCGATAACTTAACCCTGTAATCGGTGATCCTAATGCCTAGGCCCTTTCAACCTCTTTTCTTTTCTTATATTAACGCATTTAACCTGTATGTACTGAGCTGCGGTTTGCCAGCTTGATTGGTTCTAATAAACGAAGATATATATATATATAGTACTTCACGTTCAGATTCATCCGGCCGGATACTTCATTTCGCTAAGGGGATATAATTGTAATGGGGGATACTCTATTTCGTGACACCGGCACTGCATGGAGTCTTATACATGGATTATGCATATATTTTAGATCAATTAGCGATGCTCCTGCTTCATCCCTCATTGGAGCTGAGGGCAAATCTGCAGAAAAACAAAGAAGACGTACCGTAAGTTTGATTGACGCGATTGATATTTCTTCATTCTTTCTCTTAGCAAAATGTGAATAGCGATTTTGACTGGATTTGTGTCCAATCATTTGGATAGATGGCTTACTGATTGTAGAAAGAGGATTAAATCCTGATTTCACTCGTTGATTTCACGTGTTGAGATATTTTTGCCTTTTCCATCAGGATTAAATCATGATGGAAAAGGCAAAAAGTGAAAATCAGGATATAATCTCTATGAAAAAGGCAAACATATTTCAACAAGTGAAATCAGCAGGTGTTTTGCGCCAATTTCAGACTCAAATTGACACTGTTTGAATGTATACACTGCCTACTAGAGCGACACAAGGACGCATTAATGCCAGCAACAAGTTTGTGAAAGAGTTAAATCATGAACCGACTGGCTAGAAAACATTGAACGTTTACACACGTGAGTTAATGTTTTAACACGTCACAACTATCAAAATGTCAACATTAAGAGGGAATATACGAATTACTTTCCCAAGATAATCACCTAACTGTCTTCGCTAATCTAAAGACATATATTGCAGAAATGGCATATATTGCAGACATGGCAATCAGTGAAGGCACTGGAAAGCAAGTTCGCCAATCTTCCACATGAATTGCAGACGGAACTTTCGTTGAAAGTAACCGCTTTGCACCAAAAGACTGTCCTTCCATCTGGGACGAACGTGGCATGCTCTCGCAAGCTTCAACACGGTAGATGTTTAGCAGCTGTAGAGCACAGTTCTCGCATTTGGCCAACTAATGTTAAATGTCTAACACTAACAAATCATTTGTTTGTTGCTCACGCAGCATGTCACAGATTCGTTAAACAGCAACTAGACCTATCCTTGAATATTTTCCTGGTATTGGGCTCCGATTATATTCTATTAAATTAAAATAAAGCTAAGTGGGAAATGCATTTTGGAAACCAAGATGATTAAAATCTAGACCATGTTATCTGTGCCTATATTTCGCAATAACAAGGCCATTGTTTCGTTTACGTACTTTAAATTTCCATGATTGTGAATAAGTTCTACCTCCAAAGATGCTCGATGTAAGCTTATTAGGTAATAATTTCCTCCGCCTTCAGAGGCATCATTCGATGTGATGACATTCCATACTTCTGTAGCTAGATGTCCTTGACATTGCTATCACGAACGTCAGCTGCTCGTCTGTTTCTGTCTCTCTTGTTACTTCTATATTTCTGTCTCACTTTCACCTGTTTGTATTCTTGTTTGTTTGCCCCTATCGGTTTGAGTCTGTGTTTGTTTATTAGGCATCATCATCATCACCACTGCCAATTTCGCATTTTCAAAAACATTTAAGAAGTATACACCCTTAAATTCACATCTTCCGAAGAACATTTCCATTTCAGAATCAGATTAATATCTGGAAATCGATGAAGATATTTAGCCTATTTAAATTTGTTTACTTTAAGACGAAATTCGTTACGAATCGGATCTAGTCGTCTTAGTTCAGACGATCAGAACAAAAGCGGCAGAAGAACGAAATAAAGCGATTCGTGGATTGACGATTTTGGACAAAGAATTGTTTATTGTGAGTGAAGAGAGTTCAAAAGTTGAAGTTTATGATTCGATGAAATTCAGTTTAAGTCGTCGGTATAACGTGAAGAAATTAATTAGTCCAGAGGACATAGGATCCTGCAACATAAATAAATGTCTCTACATCTTCAATTGCAAAGCCCATAGTCTGTCGAATAAAATCTTGAGAGTGGATCCAAATGGAAAACTAATAAAGAAATGGTCAACTGGAGAAGATTATGGATTCGCTCTGTCAATTACAGATGAAACGAATGTCATTTTGACTGTTTTCAATAAAAATAAATTAATTGAATATTCACCAGATGGACAATTGATCCGAGAAATACATCTATCATCATGCGCAGGTTTTTGTTCTCCATGGCATGCTATAAAACTGAGCACTGGTCATTTCGTGATCAGTCATGGCTATTTTACTGATTGTCTACGAAGAGTGTGTATAGTGGATGGAAATGGAAAACTTATGAAGTCATTTGGTGGAAAATGGGGATCAACCACCGGACAAATGGATCTTCCAGTCCATTTGTCAGTCGATGGAAATGGATTTGTGATGGTCTGTGATCTAATGAACTGTCGAGTTTTGTTACTGGATTCAGATTTCATATTTAAGAATGAAATTCTTTCAAAAGAAAAGCACGGATTACAGCAGCCACAGAGGATCCTTATTGACGAGTCAAATTGCCGACTGCTGGTGGCTGAAAACGAAGTGGGCTGTAATGGACGAATTTCGATTTTCGATTTTAAATAAGCTTTAATTTATGTGAAAACCAGTAATGGAAATTAGTTTTTATATATGTAACTGACAATGAATTCGACTCTCAAGTTGAACAGTTGGTTTTTAGTTTAAACAATAACGTTAAATATATTTTTACTCGAAATCAAGGAAATTTGTGTCATTTCTTTGTCAGTGAGTTGATATTGAAGTCAATAACTAAATGTCTTGAACTTTATTAGAAATATTTAAAAACGTGTAACGTTTACTGAAACAATTAGGCCTATTTCTTCTTCGCAAAAAAAATTAAGAAAATTTATATATTTTCGAAAAAAAGTTAGGGATTCAAATTCATACCAGAAATTTGCTTGCCAAATTTGACTCTATCTAGGCCTACATAACTCTGCGGATTGGCTCCATGACTCTCAAGAAGAAGGAGAGCTATGTGAATGAATGACAAATGTTAGCCTCTCGCAGTACCCATAGGATTTAACAATTTCATTATTGCGATGATCTCCGTGCTATTCGCATTATGTCTAATTTAATTTTGATTGAATTACTTCAGTTTGCGATTTAAGATGTTGCATACTGTGTAGCGGCTACACTGTAGCCTATTTTTTTATAAGGACTCACATGATAATTGAGCAGTAACTACATGTATTTAATTGGCAGCATTTGAAAAAATACTGTCATAAGGTGTAATAATATTTAGACAGGCAGAGAAAGACTGTTAGCTGCCCTGTAAACGACCATCCCAATGTAAGCAGGGAGTCATACTGTATAATTTTGAACTTTAGCGGTTGTGCCGTGTTGTCTGCATAGGTCTATCAGTGTAAGATTCGCCAAGGAACGGTGAAGCGTCGTCTAAGACTCTAACGTGCATTGGTTCCCAGTCACTTTTGGTACACTCTCGTTAAAGCGTTAACGTCTTCAGTTGGATGTAGCCTGTAAAAGGAATAGGTATAGCAGCCCGACATTAAGTTGACACTTTATTGACGAGCTGCAGTGTTAACGTTTTCAGTTGGACGTGGTCTGTTGAAGGAGTAGGTTGAATCAGCAGAATAGGGCAAATTGCTAACTCCTGATGGGATCGCAAGAAACCCACTAGTTACCTTGGACAACAGTCGAACAGTTGCGATGTGATCGTTAACGAAATTATTGTGGTGCGATCGAGATTGTTTGTGCCTATGAGCACAGGTTTGATTTAGTCAAGACTCTACCGAGTCGCGAGTACCGAGTTTGCCTATCTTCAATCTTCGGGTTTCTCGTGTTAAGTTTGATGGTAACTTAACATTTTAACGAGGAGCTTGTACTAACAGTGACTGGGAAACCAATGCAGCTCGTCGTTAAAGTGTTGAGAACTATAATTGGTTCTAATCCATAGCCAACAATGTACACAAACTGAAAAGAAAAAACTGAATTATCAAGCAATGAAGCTGTGGTGGACTTCATCACAGGGCATTCATTTGCCTTCTGCTTTGGAGAATAATTAAACGGGAATCCTTTCCGACACGACACCGAGTCAATAGCATACAAGGCCTACAGATCATCCAAAGTAGAGATTAGATTAGGTATCCAATAATGATATTTATTTAAACAAATGCTGGTTGGGTACGACCTAAGAGTATGATTATATATACCGACAGTATACGGTCAGTGTGCGTATCAAAGCTGAGTTTGCTATAGGAGGCGCACTCGAGCAGACAATGACAGTAGCAATCCGTCTGTGTAGTTTGGGCTGCCTTGCCATGTAAAAACACAGTGAGCAGGGTCGAAGCCATACGGTCGCTATATAAAAATGTCTGGGATATATACTATATATAGTGTGGGCTGCCTTGCTATGCTTATCAAACACTTAATAGCGGTCGTTTCCAGTGCTTAACGATATCTTGTAAGTGGCAGAGCCATTGGCGTCACCGTCCTCCTTCATCCAGACAATTTATAACAGTCGAGGGACTTTTATAAATTGTCGAAAACCTTTATGGCCCACTCGAGCTACATATATCGACCTGTTGTGTAGGTCTGCATAATATTACTGTATCTCGATAGGACTACCGTAAAGATCGTCTTCAGTTTAATATTGTCGTTAAAACGGCCCTAAAGCTCTTGGTTGCTATGGCTCGTGATGTGACTATAGACTTCCTAAATGAAACACTGTAGCCTGATTATGGTTTAGATTATGCACACGTACATTTTCACGCACAGCTGCGGAACTACATGGATTGACTATTTGATTCTAAATAATTCTCAGGTAAGTGAATTAAACAGAAGCATGGTCCTCTCGCTCTTAAACTTGATTTCCGTTACCTCAATCAGCCGGAAAAAACTGCTCGGACGGACAAGGCGCAAAATGAACCTGGGCGAACTAGGCGAATCTTAGCCCACTAAACTCCGGGATACACAGGCTGGAGACGTTCCAAAGACCTGAAGTATTGGCAGAGTCTAGTAACGGCGTTACTGTAACGCCGAGATGGAATAAGAGGCAAGGCACTGTCCAACCTAGCGAGTTACAGTTATTGTATTTACCAAATTCCCATTGTTGTAAGTTTATTTGATCAACTTCACAGAAAACGATTTTTCTGAATATTATATAGTTTTCTCTGTTGGCCTCGTAAATTCTGGTCCTATTTCTGTCTGTTGAATCCATTTAATTCATTTAATTCTTTACACTGGCAGTTTAGGAACAGGAATGTGGGTAATTCACTATGTTCAATATCTGTGCAGTGGCATACTGTCTTTGTAGTAGGCCTATATCTATGTGTCCACTATGAAGACAGTCGATTCAAGGTTCCATCTGGCTCGGTTCTCTATCATAGTTTATCGCTCGTTTTGACTTATAATTTACTTTTCCTGTCTCACTTTTACACAAGTTTGCTTCGACAATACTATCATGCACGTAATAATTTACATGTAAGAATATTGTGGGCGACCGGTTTGGGAAGGCAACTCAATGGCTTGGTCCGTTAGACTTAATTCATGGGATAAAAGCTGGCATCACAATATAAAGTCTCTCCAAAGCAGAGTCTCCTCCGGGCTGAAATAATGTACCCCGTTCTTTTTCGGTTTCCCTCACATATATTCTGTCATTATTGCAACATATGGCTTAAGAATATTAAATACTGTTGGAATATAGTTAGAAAATCCATCTGCTTAAAAGTATCATTCATTTTAAAACTAAAGTGACTGTATATCTCGAAGAATAAGGTCTCGATGAGACACAATTATTTCAACTGAGGATGAAATATCTTCTAACAGGAGACTGTTCTAGAATATTGGGGGACGAATTTGTTCTGAAACAGATTTGCAATGGGAGAATCTGCTGCGAAACTAATGCTCCGTAGGAGACTTTTATGGGGAGACTCTGCTTTCGGGATAACGGGACGCTGCACGATCAAAATGTAAACGTAGGCGCAGGCTATGTATACACGTTTGAATATACACGTTTGTACACATATATTTTGTACACGTTTGAATATAAGCGCCGTATAACGTCGACCGTGCTCACTGCTCAGTCGTTTTAATTAATAATTATTAATACGCTATTGTAAATTCTCAATTCCCAAAACACTGCTCTAACGCTACACTTGGGATATACCAACTTATTCACGAGCGCTGAGATGTGTCAGGAGGGTCGTCCCAAGATTTCAAATGAAGATCAAGTCCGGCTGCAGTGGAGTGACCATTGAAATGGGTGTACAACTAATATGAGTTTTTCTTCTTCTAATAGTTCATTGGCATTCATTTGTTTTATGAATATGCTTTATGAACTTCGTTGTAATGGCTAAAGTGGGCCTGCTTCCCTTTTCAAATCATATCTGTCATTTCATTTTTCCTATTCCATCTACATGTAGGCCTACCAAGTCACTTTTAGAACGAGGCTGTTTCTTTCAGTTCTGTCAAAACCAGATAGTATTGATCTTGAATCATTTCGATTATCGCCCGCCATCCTTCTCTTTGACTAACGTTTGAGAAAATTTTAGCCCTATTTCAATGTTTGATTTCCTGAAATACAAATGAAAACTTACTTCAATATTTACGTTGATGCAGCCAGTCACTTAGCTGCAACATGTCTTGATTAGTTGGAATTGTTTTTTTTAAAGGAGCTCATTACCTTTCCTGCAGATAACAGATGCAACTTGTTCTGATGCGGAATCACTTTATTCTGTTTCTTCTGTTGAGTCATATCTGTTTGACGATATTTTCGTTGTTCCAAAGTTTGACTTCCAAATTCAACATCCTCCAACATAACAAAAGAGTGATCAACATAAACTAAAGCTTCATATTCTGGCCTCTTCTCTATGATTATAGGCTGTGCGTTTTCAGTGTATTTACTTGAACGTTTTGATAAAGAGATCTGTTTTAGAGCTAAGAAAGTTGTTGAGTGCAAGCTGCAACCTTGGTATAACTCGGCTATTTACGAGGCAACGCATCGCAGAAGTCATATAGAGGGCTGGCGGCGTCTCTCTCGTCATTCAACGCATTGCAGTGGTTTTGTATGCATGCATGTATGACTGCATGTTAGAGAACAACTAATATAGCGCATTACAAGCAACTCACAAAGGCGCAGGAAACAAATGGGAACGTCTACGAAAATGTGTTTCATCTTTTAGGTTCATATCTATCTAATTTGATGCTTTAGCGCTCTGCTTAATCTAAGACCATGCGAAAGGCTGTAAATAATTGACTACACCGAGAGAAAAGTAGGCCTATAGAGAAATGTATAGCTAAATGTTTCCCCAATATTGTGCATTCGGTTACCCGTGAGCTTGCTGATAAATTCTTGCATTTCTTTACACATACAATTCTGCTAACAGACTAAAAAAATTGGTTAGCTCTTCTGCGTCTGATAAATTGCTTATCTCGAATTCTTTTCTATTTCCTGTTTTCACCCAGCTGCACCTTTTCCTCAAACAAAAAGCTCTCTCCTTGACAGAATTCTGGCATCTCTTCTGCAAGAGTGCTTTGATGTTCTCGGTACTACCATAAATTCAATAATTAAATTCTTAAAAGTTGATCATAATTTATGTGGTTGGCCCGTCGCTCTGGAACGGCTTTGGCGCTGCGATTGCATCCCAGAATCCACTCTGAATCTTTCTATTCTTGCCCCAAAACTGTCCTTTTCAGCTGTGCTAAGGTCGGGAGCGCTCCTGAGTAGTAACTTTGAAGGGGCGCTATATAACTCTTCGTTATGAATTAATGAATGAATACAAAATATTTTCGACAAGATATATTATAATAACGATGATTCTCCAGTTTTAGGCTAAATGTATATGTATAAGCTAATTTATAATTAACCTTCGTAGGACGACCACATTTTACGCTACGATGAGGACGGTGTGAGGTAATTTTTTTACCCCAATTAAATTTTTAGTATCTCAGCTCACAGGTAAGGTACAATAAGAAATGAAGCATCGATTTCAATAGTTCCAAGGTCAGGAAATCGATTTATCGCTGTGGCAATAGTGTTGAAATAGTACCATCCAAGATCAAGATGGCGGCCAATATGGCCGCCAAAACACATAAATATGTACATCTCAGCTCACAGGTAAGCTACAATGACAAATGAAAGTGTCGATTTCAATATTGCCCAGGTAAGGAATCGAATTCTCTTAGTGGCAGTAGTGTGGGTTGTTACTATCCAAGATGCGGCCAAGATGGCAGCCCAATTAAAGATTTATGTATATCTAACCTCATAGATAAGCTACAGTGACAAATAAAGTGTCTAATTCAATATTTTAAAGGTCAAGGAGTCGATATCTCTCAGTGGCAATAGTGTGCGAATGTTAAAATTCAAGATGGCGCCCCATATGACCGCCAAAACAGAAATATGTATATCTCAGCTCATAGATAAGCTACAGTGACAAATAAAGTGTCCAATTTAAGTCTTTCAAAGTCAAGAAAACGTGTTATCGTAGTGGCAATAGTGTGTTGATATCACTATCCAAGATGGCCGCCAATATGGCTGCCAAAACGGAAATATGTATTACTGAGCTCATAAATAAGATAGAATAATAAATAAAGTGTCTATTTTAATATTTCAGAGGTCAAGGAATCGATTTTTCGTAGTGGTAATAGTATGGGATTGTTGCTATCGAAGATGGCGGCCAATATGTCTGCCAAAACAAAAAACTAAGTATATTTTAGCTCACAGGAAAGCTACAATAACAAATAAAGTGTCACATTTTATATTTTCAAAGTCTAGGAATCGGTTTCGCATAGCGGCAATAGTGTGCGAGTGCTACCTTCCAAGATGGCGGCCAATATTGTGCCAAAACACAAGAATATGTATATCTCAGCTCATAGTTTTGTTTTGGCGCCCATATTTGCCGCCATCTTGAAAAGTAGCACTTGAACACTATTGCCAATACGAGAAACCGACTTCCGGACCTTCAACATATGAAATTCGACACTTTATTTGTTGTTCTAGCTTACCTATGAGCTGAGATATACATATTTTTGTGTTTGGGCGGCCATATTGGCCGCCATCTTGGAAAGTAAAACTCTCACACTATTGCCGCTACGATAAATCGACTGACCTGGAAAACATTAAATTCGACACCTTATTTGCTACTCTAGCTTACCTATGAGCTGAGACATACATGGATTTTTGTTTTGGCGGCCATATTGGCAGCCATCTTGGAAAATAAACTCTTCGAAATTATTGCAACTATTGAAATTCATTTTCACGGTAGACTCAACACTTTATTTCCGATTGCAGGTTACTCGTGAGCATATATCTGTCAAAAACGGTGACCCGTCATTAGCGCGCCGACAAAAGCGCGCCGACAAAAGCGCGCCGTCAATTGAGCGCAGCAAAAATTGCCCGTCAAATGCGCGCCGGCGAAAACGCGCAGCATAGACCAAAAGAAGACAGAGAAGAAACCGTCGAGGAATTCCGAGATTTCCCATTAGCCTGTGGAACATGCGCGACCGTGTAAACGACAGTTTACCACGCGCTAATAATTCGGTTGAGGCATGGCATCGGGCGTTTCAGCATCATCCGTCAGTGTACATGCTCGTTGACCACTTTCGAAAGGAGCAGGATCACGTAGAGCTTATGATCGAGCGTTTTCGAGCAGGATTTCGACAACCCGAGGCAACGAAAACCAAGTTCGTCAGACTTAACCGACACCTGATGGCCTTGTTTCCCACATACGGCAACGTACCATTGCTCGACTATTTCCGTGGAATCGCCCATAACCTTTCGATTTGAAAAAGGACAACGAAACAAACGTTAATTATTGAACAAACTCTTAACAAACATTAACTGTATACCGTATATAAAGAGTTTTTAGCTAGTAACTGTTTCTCATAACTTCACTTCATATGACATATATTTTTCTGTTGTAACTGTTGTAAGCGCTGTTATCTTATTAATTACACACACGTTTTTTTCAGTTTTGTTTGTCTTTACGTCTCGATGCATCCGCGCTATTGTCGGCGCGCATTTGGCTTGCGCGCTTTTGTCTGTTCGCGCTTTTGTCTGTTCGCGCTTTTGTCGGCGCGCTTTTGTCGGCGCGCATTTGTCTTGCTCGCTAATAACGGGGTGCCGTCAAAAACACATTTTCATTCTGAACGAAAAAAATGCGACGTTGAGGACGATGTGGAGTAAATATTTACCCCATGACACTTTGGACTCAAATATCTTTTTCCCACAACATGGCATCGTCATGGTTTTGGTGTCACAATATGCCATTGGTCCAAACTTGTAAAGACATGGAACGTCAAATTATACCTAACTATATTTACTCTGCAATCAACATCCAAACACCCCTGGGTTAATTATTTACCCCACGCTGTCCTATAACGGTTACATCTAATATATATATTAGAGTGGCCCAAAATAACAAAAGTTGGAAATGTTTAGCTCCACAAGGCTGCCCTTGTTACACATGAAAATATAACCCTGTATGCAAAAATTTGGACAGATTGAACTATATTTAGAGGTCGCGCCTTTTGCACACTTTTACATTATACAGTATGAAACGTCAAAAGACATGTATCAGTTTGAAAAATGACCAGATCTCAGCCATTAATTGTTAAAATTGGTTAATTCTTTCTTGCATTCTTCGTCTTGAAGAGGGCTACCTGTGATACGAAACAAGGATACCAAATGTAAGACGATCAAAAGTTATTTTAAGGACAAAAAGGTCAACTTCAGACCACGATTTTTCTATAAAATTGACCTTTTGTAATTAAAATAACTTTTGATCGTCTTGCAGTTGGTATCCTTGTTTCTTATCACAGGTAGCCCTTATCATGACGAGAAATACGTGACAGAATTAACCAATTTCAACCATTATTGGCTGAGATCTGATCATTTTTCTTCGATTTTTGTTAGATTTGGTTTCTTATGACCTTGAAATGACCTTGAATGACCCTGAATTTCGTATTTATATTTTAATTAAGATATAGCTCTCATCTAGATAAATAAACAGTCAAAAGTTCATCTAAATTGGACTCCTCGTTAATTTGTTGTGATAAAAAGAGTAAATCGACAATGGACCCAAGTTCCAAAACCCAAGCATGCGGTTTTTGCGATTTCTACAAAAAGTGTCAAAGTGGCGCGACCTCTAAACATGCTCAGATCTCTTCAATTTTTTCACCACATAGTCTTCTTGTCAAGTGGAACAAGGGCAGCCTTGTGGAGCAGCATGTTTCAACAACAAAATTTTCCCCGTGTAAGTTTGGGCCACACTAATATATATGCAAAACTATAGGCCTGTACATGTTTGTAATTAGGCAGCTTGCGTTTTTTCATTGGCCACAAAGGCGGTTTTAGATTACCATAAAAGTTCTTTTCGGCGTCCATAAAGGCTCCTATTGATGGCCATAATGAATTTCTTAAGTGGCCATAAAGGCTCATTTCGACTTTCCTTAGGTCAAATATACTGGGTCTGAAATTTCATACGATAGACACATCGAATTATTTACTGAAGACGGCTCTAATGATGGCATCTAACGTTAACGTAGGCTACGGTTAAAGATTATTGGGCGCCGAGCGTCGCACTTACGCAAGAGCGTACAGCGCTGAAAGGCTAAAGAAATGAACAATTGATAATGAAAAAAAGTGAAATATTACTAAGTTACGAATTATAACTTAGGTAGGGCCTACTAGTTCTAAGATTAGGTAAGCTAACAGTCTAACACCAAAGATTGTAAGATCTTTGCTAGCACCATCTAGTTATTAGTCGTAGTAGACTGTAGAGTGTAGACTATGGAACTTTAACTGTGCAAGCACATCAGTGACGTTATTTACAACGGTTCGTTTCGAATAATTTTTCAAGTAGGCGCATGATCTTTGTTGATGGACCTTGTTGGCTAAAAATCTAAACTAGGTCTATATAAGAAAATAATATCAAGCAGCGGGTCACCCCTAAAACAATTTAGACATACGGTACCATACTAAATTATTTTCGATTATTCAAGATGCTGCTGCTCGTAAGCGTATACCATCATTAGACAGGTCGATAGTCCGAAGGTTCTATCGTCCGAAGGTCCGATAGTCCGAAGGTTCGATAGTCCGAAAGTTGCAGAAGTTGGATTGATGAAAAGAATTCTTGCTTAAATAGAAGTCGGATTGATGAAAGAATTCTTACATAAATAAAAGTTGGATTGATGAAAATAACCCTTGCTTAAGTGGAACATGGATTGATGAAAATAATCCTTGTTTAAATCAAAGTTGGAATGATGGGAAAATGGTATAGTGTTAGTAGAAGTTGGATTGATAAAGCTATTTTATAGTAGGCCTATAAGGGGAAGCTGGATTGATGAGAAATCATAGTTTAAGTAGAAGTTGGATTGATGATAAAAGTTATGTTGTAAGTAGACGACGGATTGATGCTCAAATTATTTGCTAAGAATATTTAGAGCGCTATTGTGTCGGATTAATGTCGGATTATAGAACCTTCGGACTATCGACACGGAACCCATTAGACGAAGCCTTCAGTTTATCTTTGTATCAAATATTAAATAGCCTACCTGAGGCTACCTAATGGTGAAGGCTGTGATTGTTTAACGTGCAATGATACACAAAATATGCAGCCGCAACTTGAAAACTGCAGCACTTGATGAAAGGATGTTTGTGCACTGTGCAGTGATCATCATCAAAATAAGGAATTGTAATTCAAATCAATTCATAATTATTTATCATAGGCCTGTTTCGATTATTGAAAAAACCCGTTGCTATGTCTAATGTGTTTTGCAACTCAATGCTAGAGTTTCATCCAGTAATCGGCTTCCAGCTTCTATTTAAGCAACGATTATTTTGCATCAATTCAACTTCTATTTAAACAATTATTTTCATCAATCAAACTTCAAACTATTTTTACAATACAAAATATAGAACACACAATATTGACTATAGTTCGATCAACCTAGTCACACTATTCCGCGGATGGAGTTGACGTAGTCAGATAAATTTCGATTACAAAACTTTCTACCAGCCACTGATCAGTTTGTTACTGCTTTGCAACATCGGATTGATGCGTACGAACTTAATTCGTCTCGTTTCGGCTTCCTAAGCAAGCTGGATGTGCTTTCATCACAAGAAGTAGCCTACTGGCAGCGTCATGGAATCTCTATAAAGACGACCTTGATACATGCTTAGGAAATGAGCTTGTGCAGTTTGTTGAATTTGTGAACACATTCAAGGACGAACAAGCTCAAGATGTCTCTCGAAACACCAGAAACAAGTTCAGGGATCGCTTCCTAATGTGGAGAAAGCACTCCACGTGTATACAGTGCTGATGATCAATAACAGTAGTGTAAAACGTTCATTCTCATCAATGTGCGAACAGACTTCGCACATTGATGGGCAACGAGCGGTTGTCTCACCTGGCTCTGCTGAACACAGAAACCGACATTCTGCGTGAGATCAACTTTGGGAGACCTGGGGAACGAATTTGCGAAGAAGAAAATAAGCAAAGTTCCACTAGTTTGACATAACTTCATGCCCGAGACAAACTAACTGCTGACTTTTTAACTGTTTCTTAGTTTTAGATATTTGTGCTAAATTATGTATGTTCGGGTACCAGCTTATTCACGAGCGCTGGGATGTGCCTCTGACACATCCCAACGCCATAGGCGTAAACTCCTGTAGGCCGCTAGGCTCGAGCCCCCCCAATAATTGAGGCGCCAGGCCTGCCCAGGCATTGAGCCCTCCCAATATTATGACGGTAGTATTATATTTTTCGCTTAAACTCGGAGCTTAAAGTGTGAATGTACGGTCATGGACGGCGTCTAGGCAGGCACTTAGTTTCAAGGCTGAACGCCGCCCTGGCCCTGCCACTTATTAGACCAACAGACCACCACAGCCTGGACGCCGTCCATGCAGCAGTGTAATTACCTTTGACGGGTCAAGCTATACCCCCCAGCAGCTTTCAGCGGCTCAATGTATCTTGATTTTCGCGCGCATCCAAATATTTCCAACATGTGCTAGCCCATGGAGTAGAAATATTTCGGTATCCCCGGTTAGCCCCAGGATCTTCCGAAGAAACGATCGTCTTTCCAGTATATATATATATACATATATAAATGTATATGTTCATACATATATGAACATATCATGTCACATATGCCGCCGTTTTATCTCTGTATAGGGCCTATCTCTACACTTGCAGCGTGTTGTTGCGGCTTCTATTGGATTCGTTACACTTATAAACGAGGCTTTTATAATGTGCCACGTAAAAATTTAATGAGTTTACTTACGAGTGGATTTTCACGCAAAAAGCGATTTGCTGATCGTGAAGAATGTGATGGAGAAACTGAAACTGAGACAACTAAATTAAGACGATGTGGCAGTGAAGCTGAGATGGTTGATGAATCAAAAGCTTTAAGCTGGTAAGTGTGAATGACTCAGAGTGAGTAATCTCTTAGGCCTACTGACCGATATTGTAGAAGAATATGCTATATTCAAAAATAGGCCTAGTGATGGTGCAATGTTAGGAAACAAAAAGTTTGATGGCACTGTTAAAAAGGTATTGCCTGTTTCTTCAGCTGAATGTGACAGATGATTCAGTCAAAATAATGAATCCTATCAAACCAGTGCAAGAAACAGTTTGATCGTTACATCTATAAATGACTTCGGCCTACTAATGATTGGTATAAATAGTCCACCTCTTGCCCTATGGAATGCCGAGAAGTAGGCCTATATAATTATGTTATTCGTTAGTTGAAGTCGGGCAAACATGGAGCCCTGGACAAAACCAAGACTTGCCAAGGACATCTGAATTAGCTAGTAGGCCTAATAGTTCGAAATTGTTTGCATAATTAACGAAAACTATTGCTTTGCTTTTCTGTTTTCATTCATGATACTTCGCTGTTAGGTAGAGTCACAAATTTTTGCCAGAGCTAGTACTAAGGCTAATCTTCTGAAAATAAACCTCGAGTTTTCCAATAAGTAGGCCCTACTGTATTCTCCATTGTTCAAACTTTCGGCACAGCTACATGTAAGCAGTTGTGCCCTGCAATACGGCCATACGTGTGCATTTGAGGATCACTAGCGTCAATAGGTCAATAGCGCTAGTGGAACGCTCAGACAGACTAGCTCTGTCTTCCCGACCTTTAACCCTACAACGGACGCTCAAGGCGCTGGGGGCTGATATGCCTCGGGGTGCAGGCTGGTGCAGGGGCAGGCCTGAACCTCTAGGTCATGACCTGGGAAATATCTCTGGCAGACTCTGGACCTGTATAGCAATACTCGAAATATTGAAATAATAATATTAACATTCTCTCTCGACCACTTTCTAGATTCGAACACTGTCAGGCCTATGTAGGAACCACAGTTTAAAACCAAATTACCATCTTGAGGGGTTACTGGGCAGCATTCATGTTTAGCAGCATTTTCGTCCAATGTCAGTCTCTAGAAGAAGAAAAGCAGGGACCCCTAAGCTGGAACAGCCATGGGTATGAAGTGTTAGCTGGAATGGCCTCCCTCTTCATTTTCTTAGCCTCGGCATATGACGGCGGGTGTCCAGTCCTCTCCCTCACCGTCTCATCTTCCCACCGACAGTGTACGATCAGTGTACTCATTATAGCTGAGTTGGCTAGAGGGTGCTGGTGGAACAGAAATCTCGAACCAAATTTTCTGTCCTGGCGGGGATTTGAACCCTGACCTCTCGACTGACAGTCCATCGCGCTAACCACTACACTATCGAGCACCCCACGTCAGTCTCTAGAATGTTATGCAAACCATACAATTATACGGTCATCGCAGGCCCTAAAATGCTTCGCCCGGACCCCACTGGGGAGCTTGCAGCGCTCCCCAGAACCCCAGAATAACCCTCCCATACGAATAGGGAGGGGAGGGGAATGGGCCCTCCCAATATTTTCGACAAGTTTACGCCTATGCCCAACGCTCGTGAATACTGAATAAGTTGGTACCCGAGCTTAACGTTAGAGCAGTGCTTTAAAAAGTCATGCCAATGTCCCAAGATGTCAAATGAAGATCGAGTCCGGTTGCGCGAGAGACAACAGAAATGGGTATGCAACTAATTATATTGTTTCTTCTTCTAATGATGCATTGACATTCATATGTGTAGTGGTTGAAGTGGGCTTACTCTCCTTTACAAGTCATCTCTTTATCCACATAAATTAACTTTTCTCATTCCATCTACCAAGTCACTTTTGGAGCCAGGCTGCTTCTTTCAGCTCAGTCAAAACCAGGTATTGCTCTTGAATCATTTCGATTATCGCTCACCATCCTTCTCTTTTACTAACTTTTGAGGAAATTTTAGTCCTATTTCAATGTTTGATTTCCTAAAATATAGCTGAAAAATTACTTCAGTCATTGAGCTTCAACATTGCTTGATTAGCTTAAATGGTTTGGTTCAAAGGGTCTCCTATATACTTGTCCCTTTTGCCCGATGAAGGTGAGTCCCTCGACCTGGAATGGCCTCCCTCTTCAGTTTCTCCTTGTTTCTTGGACGTTCTCTCTTACGTTCTTTCCTCGCCTTCAAACTGTGCTTTTTGGCCGTGCTGGAGTCGGGAGCGCCTCTGAGTAGTTTTCTTGAAGGGGCGCTATACAAATGCTCGATATGAATAAATGAATGAATGAGTAAAGGAGCTCATTACCTTTCCTGGAGATAACGGACGACCGTATACCCGATGGCACACCAAAACCAAGCCGTTAGGCACGGTGGCCGCCTGGTTAGAGCGATTGACCTTAACCAGACCGCTCTAACCAGGCGGCCACCCTCGTGAGTGGTGGTTTAATTGTGTAGGGACCTTGAGCAAGTCTTTCGCGCACAATTCCTCTGCAATATAATTGCTTCTGCACCGCCGAGGTATGTGCACTCTGAGCTTGGGGCCACCTTAGGAAGAAGGGCGATATCAAAGGCAGTTGTATTGTATTGTTATCAGGTCAATATACAAACGATAAGTCCGTAAGACAGAGAGACACCCTATGATGGATACTGGATAAGCAATTTGAAGGCAGCAAGTCTTAAGTTGAGAACGAAATTACAAAAGCGACTGAGCAGAGCGTACAGACACAGGGAGAGAATTGCAAAACTTAGGTCCAGCAACCGAAAATGCTCGTTCATCAGGAATAGGCCTTGATTAGGCATGACCAGACAAAGATATATATAGATGACCTCGTTGAGTAATGATAAGTCTGGTAAATAAGAACTGATAATAAGTAGTGTGGCCTGCCAGCATTCTCATTTTTTATAAACAATGAGCCCCAATTTGAAACTAATTCTTTGCTGACCAGGAAGCCAATGTAAATATTTAGGCACGGGGGTTATACGTTCGTATCTGGATGTTATGGTTCTAGCCAGAGAGTTCTGAACTCTCTGCAGCTTCAGCATGTTTGACTTATTGATACCAGTAAGAAGCAAGGTGCAGTAATCTAGGGCGCTAGGCGACTGGAAACCAACGCATTTACCAGAGATATCGCATGTATGGGCATTGGGCACAGGACGCCTAGTTCTACGTATGTCATTAATGAACACATATGATGACTTACAAATACTGTTTTTATAGCCAATGAGAAACATGGTGAAATTGAAAACGACGCAAAATAAATTACGAGCAGCATCTGCCAGCTCAACAATGGAGTAACCCAGTTTTAATTACTTACGCAAGTTGCTGTGAAGTGTCCAGTACTAGAAATTCAGTCTTCGATGGGTTAAGGAAGAGTTTATTTGCCGCAATCCGAGACTGTACCTCATCAATGACAGCAGACAACAGCTGCACAGAATGAGTCACACGACAGACTGTCAAATGAAATGTAGATTTGATTATCATCAGCAAGGAATTTATATCCCAGAGAATGAATACCCAGTAATGTAGCTAATGGTGTGGTGTCACTAGTGTATAATGTAAACAAAAGAGGACCAAGCATATAACCCTTATTATATATCCTGATGCAACAATCTCACAAGTTAGTAGCCTAGTTGGTGTGACCAGAAGATTGCTAATTTCTTAAACCTCACGTTTTAGCCGAGTCCTAAAGCCTTATTACATTAAAATAATCATTTTTGCAGAAAGTTTTTAAAAGACTAAAGAAAAGTATGTTTGTAAAATATTCAAAATACTTTCTAAAACTATTTTGAAAATACTTGTACAAAATACTCTTCAAAGTATTTTGAAAAAACAAAATAAAATAATATTTTCTATTTTGAAAGTAGAAATCTATTTTCTATCTAGAATCTATTTTCAAAATATTTGTGTGCCCATCTCTGCTCATTATAGCTGAGTTAGATATACGGAGTGCTGGTGGAACAGAAATCTCGACCAAATTTCTGCCCTGGCAGAAATTTGAACCCCCGACATCTCGAATGACAGTCCATCGCGCCAACCACTACACTATCGAGCACCCAGTCGCAATCGTAAACTCCAAATTTTAATCGCTACTCGAAAGCAAAGCTCAGGGCACCAGCTGATTCAGGAGCGCTGACCCGTGTCAGAAGGGTTGTTCAGAAATGTCTGATGGAGTTCCGAGTCCGTTTGCCAGAGAGATCAGCGTAGCACCCGTTCAAACGTGCAGCGTTGGTGAAGGCTCTCACCCGTTTGTGGATATATGTGCACGGGAGTGGCGAGGATTTCTTGATCTGGTCTGTGAGGCCAAGCCGCCAAGGATGCTAAATTCTGTGTTGGCAGGGGTGAATTAGAGATAGTTGGACGACGTCTATTTAGAGATTAAATTATTAAATATGCTCACTATGATTATGTCTTCAAATCTTTGTCTCGACGTATTAAAACTTACAAAGTTGATTACTGTCCAATTTGTGTTTCCAGATGTTTGCGTATATGTATTGAAATAAGCAGTACATAGCAATTATATATAACTGTTCTTAGCTAATATGTAGGCCTAATATGTTGTTGCCAGAATCTGTATATTTTCTGCATAGATCGTGAGAAAATGAACCCACCTCATGAGAAATTGTTTTTGTTCTGGAAATCGGCGCGACACATCGTACATGATCTAGAGACTGAAGATTCGAAGCTTACAGGTTTTCATAATTCATTAAATTTAGTTAAATTCAGACTATAACTGACGTACAAGTTCACAATGAGTTAGCGTTTCAAGGAAGTAATTACAGCCAAGTCAGGTTACACATTTTCCCCGGTCCTTGATAATAATAATTTTTATGGCTAAGTTATATCGACACATCTTCCTCCATCGACTCACCGACATTAGCCTAACTTCTGATTGCTTTAACTGCAGCGCTCGTGAATAAGTTCTCCTTTTCAAGTTCTGTGTTATCCAGCAGGTTCAAACACTTAATCACCTAAAGCATTAGCTGCATATCTTCTGCCTTTATTTTTGTACTCGAGCGCAGACAAATTGTATAGGGGAAATTGGAAGTTCTCGCTGAATGTTCTTAGAACTAAATAACCAGGTATAAAAATGTTCGAAATTGTTAAATAAGATACCGAGTCTTTTTGATGTAGAGGATCACGAAAATCGCATCCGACGCCACTACGATCAGCTCCTCAGCAACTTAAATGTTCCTGATGTAGTGACACAGATGTTTCAAAGTGGAAAGCTATATGCAAAGGAACATGAGCATCTTCGACAGTTTCATTCCACCCCAATAAGAGCGAGTGAAGAGCTGCTGAAGATCATTATTATGAACTCTCGAGATGTATACGAATGTTTTCTTGAATCGCTAAAGAAAACAAAACAACATCACGTGTATCAGATGCTAACTTCTGATAAAGAGACTTTGTGCATAGGTAAACGGATGTTTTTGTTGTTACGAACACTGTTTTGTGCGTTTTTCAAGTGCGCATCACATAGAGCGGCAGAATCAATGATTCTGAAGAGATCTAGTAATAAAAATACGCGCGTGCATTATAGACTGGGCGGGATTAACCACGTGTCACTGACTGGGGGACAACATAGGCTAGAAACTACATGGGAAGGCGTTTCTTGGTGCAGATAACCTTCGGAGTGAAAATTCTCAAGGCAAGAAAATACAAGTCAGGATAAAACAATATTCAGACGAGTGCAGAAAATATGTAGCTGTAGGGTGTCCAG
Source organism: Aporrectodea caliginosa (assembly GCA_020284085.1). NCBI lineage: Eukaryota > Metazoa > Annelida > Clitellata > Crassiclitellata > Lumbricidae > Aporrectodea > Aporrectodea caliginosa. The sequence continues at coordinate 70,108 of JACEVL010000440.1, read as the reverse complement.
AAAAACGACATATCACACAAAACACCCATACTCAAGTTTATCCGATTTTTCTATTCATATAATTATATGAATAGAAAAATCGGATAAACTAAAAAATCTGTAAAAATATTTATATACAATATTATTGTATATAAATATTTTTACAGAATTTTTAAAATTTTATCCAGGGGTCGCTCAAAGCCCCCAAACATACCCTACTTAAATTCCCAGAACTAAAGGCGCCCATGCTCGGGTCTTGGAACTTGGATTCATTGACGATTTACTTTTTTTATAAAACAAATTAACGAAGAATCCGATTTAGGTGACCTTTAAATCAGGGAAATGGCCATAACTCTGCCAAATATTGTTCCAGTTGGGTTATTCATTGACTCCTTTTGCTCGGACCGATAAGGGCTACATTTGAGAAGACATAGGGTGAACTCATACAAAGTCGGACATCAGGCAATCTCGGACAAATATTGTAGCACCCTGTCACGCAGAAGAAACTTCGATCAACAGGATGCAGTATACTCAATTATATTTACAGAGTGTCCATCTAGTGAATAAAACTCAATAACCTTCAAGAAATGGTTGCCTCCAGATTAAGAAGTTGACTGATTTTGATGTATGTCGAATTTCTAGAATTTTAAACGTTGCATAGTGAAATCCTTAATTCATTCATAAGGGCATATGATAATTTGAATTGCTGAAGAGGAAGAGTTTGAATTTTTATTTTAAAGATTACAGTATGATACCTGTTTTATGTAACTTGTTTGAGTGATATTGAACTAGTTTCACGGTTTAAACTGGAGCTGTTTGCTGTCCAACTTTACCACATAGGCTTGTGTCAAAGTCGGACAAAATTGTTAAGCCCTGCTATGGTGTGTCCGACGTTGTCAAATTGAACGTTGTTTGACAGATTTCAATGCAAGTTAAAGGTTTCAAACATTGTTCTGGTAGAAAGAAGCTCTTTGAGAAAGTGATGAAGAAGAACTTCTGAAGCTGAAACGAAATATGTCATCAGCTGGTTTCCCAATTATAGGCAAAGAGGAAGTTCAGTCAGTGGCGTACCAGTTTGCAGTAAAGAATGGACTGTTTAGCTTTTCCATTCATAGACATTATGCAGGCTATCACTGGCTACGTGACACCCTGACTTAAGTTAGAGACATTCCAGCAAACGCAATAATAAGGCTTTATCAACCTACATGCTCACTTCCGCTGAACATTTACATAGAGTATAAACTGAGATGAACAAGTGAAAACAGAAAACAGAAGAGAAGACGAGTGCTAAAAAGCAAAAGATTGGTGAATATAGGAACAGAAAGAGAAGGCTGTAAGACAACATGGAAAGAAATAAGAAGGCAAAATAAGAAAACAATGATTCAGTTGAGCTTGCCACCACTGCAAGGCTCGGGAAATTTGGCAAAAATATGTTTAAAAATAAAGAGAAAGTAAGAACACAGTGGATAATGTTACATGTGCAGCATTGATCATAAGAGGCTAAATGCGAAGGATGTTACAACAGATGTTGTCACCAAAGTTATGCAGACTGGGGCCTTTGATGACGATGACTTGTAAAGAATGTTTCAAAAATTATAAATGTTCATGTTCTTTTCTACTTCTTTCATGGCCTAGTCATAAGTCGAGTGACATGCTAGTCTGATACATCAGTCTGCTGATAGGTCCGATATGTGTTTGTAATAGATGTATGTATAGGCCTACTGATCTTTCATTGGGTTTATTTAAATTATTTTCCTTGTTCAATGTTATCTTACAATTAAATTTTGTACAGCACTTGATGAAAATCTTTCAGTTTAGCATATATAGCCTGATTGTCCAACTTTAACCAAATAGGGGCATGCTAGCACATTATTGTCCAAGTTTACCTAACAAAGTGTCCAACTGTAACTGAAATACCATAAAGTCACATTTTGTCAGCTCACTGTACTTGCGACACTCCTCGTCGAGTTTATATGAAATTGGCCAGGTTTAAATGATTCGATTAGTTGAATGAGATGATAGGCTATCTAATACACTTTACATATTCTATATATGACATTGCATTACGGAGTAGCATCGGTCAGAACAAAAGGTGTCCGACTTTGTATGAGTTCACCCTAGTGCTAAAAATTAATGCTAACATTATCCAAGGTCATTTGAACGTTAAAAGGTCAAAATCAAGAAAATTGACCATAAATGACAACCACCCAAATAAAACATCATATGGCTGATCTATGGCCATTTTACTTAAGTTTGACCTTTTGACATTGAAATGACCTTGGATTATGTCAGTCTTTTAGCACAGCACTGCCTTCTTAAATGTTGCCCTCATCGATCCCAGCAAGGAGGTAAATGAATAACCCAAATGGAACAATATTTGGAAGAGTTATGACCATTTTTCTGATTGTTCTCTTAAATTAACCTTTTTGACCTTAAAATAACCTTGGATAGTCTTATATTTAGCAGCGTTGTTTCTTACCACAGATAACCCTTACCAAGACGAAAAACTCAAGAAAGAATTGGCCGATTAAAAAAATTATTGGCTGAGATCTGGCCATTTTTCTTTGATTTTTGCTAGATTTCGTTTATTCTGGCCTTGAAATGACCTTGAATGACCAAGAATTTATTATCCATATTTTACATGGATGTAGCTCTTATTAAGCAAGCACAACAACTTAAAGCTAATCCAAATCGGACTCTTCCATAATTTACTGTGATAAAAAGAGTAAATCGACAATGAACCCAAGTTCCAAGAACCGGGCGTGGGTGCCTTCAGTTCAGGGAATTTAAGTAGGGTATGTTCGGGGGCTTTGAGCGACCTCAGGATAACATTTTATAATTCTGTAAAAAAAATACTTATAGACAATATACGAATAGAATAATGAGAAAACTTGAGTATGGGTGTTTTCTGCGATGTGTCATTTTTCTGGACACCCCTACTCTAGCTGCTAAACCCCAGGACCATGTATTTGCAAAATTGGACTTCTCTAAATCATTTAATAGCCTACACAGAGATGTAATGCTTCAGTCAACCTACACTGTAATGCTTGAAATTTAAATTCCAGTTCCAACGTCTTTCATCAGTGTTCCAGTGTGATTCTCCTTACAGATTTTATTTTAGTGCAGTTACAGTAACTGTTATAGTTAGTGGTTTCTTATTTTAGTCCTAGTTATAGTTATACTTAGTATTATTTTTCTTTGTAGTTATAGTTATAGTTACTGGATTTTAATTTCGTTGCTACTTATAGATACAATAAGGCTACGTGAAATTGCAAACAATAGCAGAAGCTATGCATATTAAGACGCGTTACGCAATTTGCTTAGAGCTTCGAAAGGCTTTGAAGAATGGGTGCATTCAGCTTTATGAATACACTTAACCTTGATGCTATAAATTCATCAATTCTGATAATGAGGAGTAGCTATTTCATAGTGATCTGCAAACCTGTTTTAATGACTCTTTTCACCTTGAAAAAAATAAATAAATTACCCTTACGATGATTGTGTAAGCTGTAAATGTATTATCTCAGTGTCGTATTGCATCAGCAGCACGGCCATTTGAAACACTTTTATTAAATACACGACAAATAGAAATATTTCCATATAATTTGCACCTGGAAAGAACCAGAGACTTTGCAAAGCCCTAAAAATCACCAAGCACACTGAAAAACACAACAAAGCCATTGGCACAGTTGAGTATGATAGTTTTACTATCTTTTACACACTAATATTTAACCGGTTTTGGTTGTCTTCGCGAGTTCCCTTCTATTCGCCTCGTCCTCTATGCAGCGCCAGACTTCTTTGTAAAAAATGTAGGTGGGTGGTGATACCTGAGATGATTGAGTGCATTAGTCGTGATTTGACCGGTTTCCCCTTATTAACAAAAAACGCTGATACATGAACTTTTATTTGTGCCTAATTCGTAGCCTACTTGAAATGACTCCAGGCAGCATTCCCAAATTGCGGTCGCTCAAGATCTTTAGAGATATTTTGACTACCAAATTAATACGACTGCTAAGTTTGCGAATTTGCGCTAATTAATCTGGGTCGCAATCGAAATGGAAACGTTTGCAAAATAGCTAAATTTAATTTTTTTAATGCACCACTACTACTGGGTTATTTACAAATCCAAAATACGGATCGAACATAGGCTATTAGTTGTAGCGCATTTCACGTTCTTATGTTTGTCGATATTGCACTTTTATTTTTTCGTACTAATGAAAATGGCGATGAATTTTCGTTAGTGCTACTTTCGTTATAGGTATAGTTATAGGCCTAGTTGATGATTTGTTTAGTTATAGTTAGCCTATTATAATAGTTATCGTTAACGAAATCATTTTATTTTTGTTAACGAACATTTTCGTTACCGTTATCGTTAGCGAGAATCACACTGCTGTGTCCAGCGCCAAAATGCCATTGCATTCAGAGGCACATTTTCTGGATTGTTGTAAAATCTGGGACGAAAGCTGATTTGTCGAAGAACTTTTTTGCTCCTAACATAATTTGTCGTTACTGAGGGATTATTTCTACCTCGGGTAAATAATGATGATGATGATGATCATGATAATGATGATCATCATGACGACGATGATGATGATGATCATGATGATAATAATAATTATAGCACTTCACATAGCAACGTATTGTTATGCAGAGAGTACAGGTTCGAGCCTCCTTGCGATGGTTGCCTTGTAGGACATTTGAGCAAAGTCCTTCACGCACAAATGCCTAATAAATGCAGAAATAATAATAGTAATGCGCTTTTCGATGAAAATGTGAATTTGCGCTCCACAGAACAGCACAGTACCAAGCCATCAACAATATTGAACAGGACTGAAACTACTTAAAGTCTTCCCCTTTAACATGTGTTGCAGGTGAACAATCCGTGTCCGAACACTATCGTCTTATCCGTCAAAACTATGATTGGCTGACAGAATCATTAGATCCTGATTGTGGCCTTCTAACTACTCTTTATGCAAATGAAGTGCTAAACCAACGAGAATATGGACAAATTGTTACTGAAAAGGATCGATTTGTGAAGAATGAGATACTATTGTCCATTATCAGTCGGAAGTCTGTTAAGGATTTCCATAAATTCAAAACCGCCTTAAACGATACTACACAAGGACATATTACCAGCAGACTCACAGAGACGCTAGGTTCGTATGGGAACAAATTAATTTAATTGTATCTTAAAGGTTTCTAACATCTTAATTCGACTATTTTCCCCAGATAGTTCAAACTTTAAACGTAATAATGTGATAAAATGTATTATTCCTACCTGTCAGTAAGGCTATAAGTTATTTTTAGCCTTACTCCTGCGATTAAATTCCCGTCATAGGCCTACCATTCTGTCTCTCGATAATTACTTATATAAAATAAGTCATCTATTTCCAAGAAACACTTTGCTTTGTATCTGTTTTAAAAATTGACTAATAAAATGTCTTTGTACTAAGTTCTACCGTCATTGCCTCATGGAGAAGGTTCCAACGTTCAGAGTCCTCGGATGAGGACTCTGAACTACTACATGAGGCAGGTTAATCCCTCGAGTACTTTGAGAAGATGACCGAGGTGGACCCAAAAGCATCCTCCTATCTTCATCACAGAAATACTGCTCAAGATCTGCTGCCATGCATGATACGTTGCACCTCTCTGCGTTAATACATTAAAGTAGGATATTCTCCTTGAGAATCAGAAACGAGCAGTTGCAAACCCCGCTTTAAAGAAGCCGTGACTCGAAGAACATAATTATAGGCCTATGACTGCTGACCGATGTCCGATTTGATCTCTATATCAAAGTAATCGTCAGAGTTGTTGGTTCTGCATTTTGGTCATAATTTCGAATCCAGAGACCTAATGACGAAAGGCCTATCATGTTTCGAGGTGTTTCTGGTACGGTTATTACTCCATTTCTGTAAAGAAATTAATTCAGATAAGGTCATTGTTTTTGGACCCACATTCAACCTCTGGATCAATATCAACTTCTATGATGCCACTGATCAGCCTCTTGCTTGACTCCGATTGTATCTACAGCAACATATACAGACGTTGGAGATTGATTCTGATGCTTCGGTTTGAACAATTACGTATCACGGCTTTACTTACCTTTGCTTTTGTCATTTCGACTTCGCCACACTTATGCCTTTGTGTCTTTATTGATTGGTGCCAAAAACCTCAACCACTGTTGCTGACTAATTGCCTACGAAATGAACCTAGGAAAGAGCATGGTACGGGCACGACACAGGCAGAAGCCAAGATCAATCTTACAGCGCTGCTGTAAGTGACTTGGAAGCCACTAGGTTTAGTTTGTGATCCTGATTCGCTTTTCACACTACAATTGACCATATAAATTACACCTGGAAGAGAAAACATTATGAATTGATGATGCTAAGAATCATACATGAACCTTTTAGTCTGATTCTGTTGTTACTCGCTGGTTTTATTGTGATTGCAACACCATTTAAGCTCGTCTTCCTTTCTTCTGGACTAGAAATAAAGTGAGTTCTCAATTCTTCTGGTCATCTATCTATTGGCCAATCTTCCACATGTGCGCCTATATCGGACAATTTGCGACGTTCCTTGCATTGGCTACCGATCGTTGACTTCATACGCCATGATGTCCTTCCGTGCACTGGCTTTTATGACGGTTTACGTTCAAAACCGCGATCACAAAACAGCGATCGTCAAAACCGCGATCACAAAATAGCGATGCACAAAACAGCGACTGCATAAAATAGCGATCATGAAAACAGCGATTTCACCTTATTTATTATAGAAAGTTTTAAATGTAGGCAGGCCCTATCACGAAGTATACATAGCCTAATTAGCCTATAACAAAATGTGTAATGTTAAATTTGAAAACTTAAATTATGTCCAATTCCACGAAGGTATACGTCGATTAGTGTAATCGCCGACGATGCTTTTTATTTTGTCTGCAGTTTCTCTGTATATAGATTCTTCGAGATGAATTTGATATTTGTCCTGCGAGGTACATGTACATAACTACAACATTTTAAGTTCAATTAAGTTCGCAATCAGGACCAATCAACGCTGTCATTTCCACTCTCACTCCAACAACTTCAAATGATGTAGCAAAATAATTAACGCTGATTAGGTTCGTAATCAGGACCAATCAACGTACATTAAAAAAGTCAATTTTCGAATTTAATCGCTGTTTCTATGATCGCTATTTTATGCAGTCGCTGTTCTGTGCATCGCTGTTTTGTGATCGCGGTTTTGAACGTAGACCTTTATGACTAGTAGTAGCCTTGAATGCGTCATTGAACTGTGTGTTGTTGCGGCCATTTTACCTACTCACCGGACGTTGCGTTATGCTTCGTGGAGCGAACGAGCCATTCTCCGTTGTCGCACATCATCACGTTCGCATTGGGGATTTGCATGCTTGGACAGTTTTATGAAACAATCGACGATTTGAAATGCATTGATTGCAAAGTAAGTAAAAGTTTATTCAACTTCTACAGGTACGTGATTTTAGAGCCTTGGTTAAGCTATGAAAATTAGGCTACATTATAGCAATAATGCATGCATTCATCAAAATTACTAAACCTAGTCGTGTTATGGCAGAAGGTGATGTGAATCAAAACGTGAAAACAACAGTACTAAAAACATTGCCAGGCGCATGTTCTGATTCAAATGTTAAAAGAATCCCACCAAAACCTCCACTTAAGCCGAAGAAGATACCGCCTACACCACCTTCCAGAAAGCCAGTGATTATCACGCCTAAACCTTTACTCAAAACAAAGATTCACCCGTCTAAGCCAAGCCGAACCCAGAAACGGGAAGACTTCACAAAGCACGAAAAGGTAGTAAGTACTTTTTTAAATTTGGCGTTTGGTCCAACTTGACATTGATATTTCATTAATCAATAGGGCCTACCGTATTACCAAATACTGTATTGTCCTAGAATTTCTTTAGCGTATGGATTAATACACTTAGCTATAATCTTACCTCATCTGTACAAAACAAACTTCCATATCTCCAGTCAGGGTTTAGATGATCCTATTCCACTAAAGAAGCCGTATTGAAAGCCTATAATGACCGTGCTTATGCTGCGTATAAAGGATAGGCCTATATCAGTGCCTTGCAATTCATTCCACTAAAGAAGCTGTCGTGAAGCCTATAATGATCCTGTCCTTGATGCTGATAAAGGGCATATCAATGCATTATTACTCCTTGAATTATCTGCGGCTTTGACTGTGGCACTAGAATAAACCCAGGGAAGTGGGTGTTTTCGTACATACTTTCACTTTTACTTTAGACCCAAATTATAGGTAGCCTAACATCGTACATGTATCTTTCCCGGAAACTTTGGAATGGGAATATATCAAGTTGCTGCATCGTAAGTTACTTCCAGTTGGCTAAGTTATGGGTTTTTCTTGGAAAAGATTTTCAGTCCGCTCGATTAAAACTGGTCATGGATGCCATGATTGAGGCCAATTAATAATAATAATAATAATAATAATAATAATAATAATAATAATAATAATAATAATAATAATAATAATAATAATAATAATAATAATAATAATAATAATAATAATAATAATAATAATAATGCCGACAATTTCTATGGCGTCGTAACGTTGCAAGGGCGCCTTGACAAACAACAGCACACGATCAGTCAGAGATATACCTTAGAAAAGAGATATGACTTGAGTCTTAACTTGAAAGACTCAACTCAGTCGGCTGAACGGATCGTGGGAGGCAGACTGTTCCAGCAGCTGGGGCCAGCAGTTGAAAAAGCGCGTTCCCCAATTGCTGTCACGTTACACGTGCAACTGAATAGATGTAATTGCTGCTAGTTTTTCGCAAATATAGTTTAATATTTTGAGTGGTTAATTAGTTCAAAGACATGATAATGTCTATAGCTTGTATTTAAAAATCAGATTAATTTACATGCTCTGTACATTTTATTGCGACCTGACCTTTGAACAAGACTTAGTGTTCAAGCTCTTAGTGGGTCCCCGCTTTTTGACTGAGCTTGAGACCGCAGGCATATGGTATTGTAATTTAAAAACTCGTTGTAACTATTAAAGTTACGGAGAATGTTTCGTTATGCATATTTTACATATCCACTATATTTCAATTGTTAAGCAACATCTTTTAGAAAAAACATTCAGTTGAATACTTCGAGGCAAAACTCAGAGGGCTCCCGAATGAATTGCTGACAGAAGTTTCAACGAAAATACTTCTATTACATCAGAAGAAATTGACAGTCAGTATTTGGAAGATTTCCTTCTCGAAAATACTTGAAGGTAAGCGATAAACCTAGGCATAAGCTGGCGTAAGCTGGCATTGCTATACTGCATGCCAATGACTGATTTTAGCTTTACTTCTCTAAGTTAAGAGTAGCTCGTTAATGAGCTACTCTCTTCTTCTATGGCTCTGCCATCTATGCTTCGCACTGGGTTGGACACGTGCTCTGATAATATAATCACTGAAGAGATCAGGACTGAATACAGACGATATTATCAACGATCGAGCGAGTTGAAATCTTACTTATTTATCAAATTTTGCCTCTTAGAAGAATACGATCTCATACCAAGGTTCCAGTCTGGCTTCAGAAGTTGATCAACAAAGACAGTACTCACAAGTCTAATTTCTGACATATCTGACGCATTTGGTTCCATATATGTCAGTGTCACTTAGCGTGCCCATTTGGATGTCGGCGCAGCGTTCGACACCGTAAACCACGAGACGTATGCGAGGAGACTTACAAACTAGATCAACTGGTTCGAAATCTAGCCTTTTAATTGACTTTCCATGCAGATGGTTTGACCTACTGTAGGCCTACATAGCAGGCTACATATGATAGCAGCTGTAATGATTCTGCATGTTAACATGAAAAATTTGCAGCCTATTTTTGTCGCACATTTTTTAGATCTGCTCTGTAGTTATTTCATGAGGTCCGTTCAATTTTTTGCGCGCTCATCTGGCACCTTAGTGGGAACATTGGCTTCATACCTTGGACCGTCCTTATAGAACAGGTTCCCAGTAAATATACAGATTTCTTGGATCGCACATATTTAGATCTGCAGTTTCAGCGGCTCTATGAGATCTCTACATGGTGCTTTATAGATGGAATAATAAAAACATGAGTGCAGACAAACTAGGGCTTTTATCGTAACTTGCATTGATGAATGTGTGCGTAAAATTGAATTGCAACTCTGTATTATCTATGTTCTTGTAGAATCCAGAAATATTAAAAGACAGAACATAATCCAAGCTAAAGCCGCAGACGAAAATTGTGAGAGACTAGCGCAAGAAATTATTCAACAAGAACGCGAAGTCAAAATAATGAAGGAAGGCATTCAGTTAGAGAAAACTATAACCACGAAACAACTAAGAGAATTACATGCGACAATTAATGAGTTAGAGGATAGACACAATCTAACAGAAAATGAGAACAGAAATATGTTTGCAAAACTTAAGAAAAGTGAAGTCGAGGTAGAGGGCCTAAAGCTGCTTAATTTACAGCATGCGCAAGAGGTTGGTGAAAAAGTAAGAATCATAGAAAAACTCCAAACTGAGAAAATACAGTATAAAGAACAACTCGAACATGCGAAAGCAGAACTAAAGAACACAGAAGAGAAGCTTAAGGAAAATGAATTAGATTTAAAATCAACCACAACACGACTAAGAGAAATCGAAGAAAAGTTAAAAGCAACGGAAACCAAGCTCAACGAATTTGAGGAAAAGCCAAAAGTGTCAGAGAAAGGCAATGATAATTTGAAATCAGAAGGTATGTTACCTTCTTTATTATTTCAAGGTTTGTCTATGACAAAAATTTCTAATTTTCAGAGTGTGCCTACTGCTATTAGACGAATCAACTGTATTTAATGAATTAAGGTTATTGGGCTATTATGTTAATGGTCACAGTGATCTATGCAGAAGTGTGAACAACACTTACCTTGCGAAAGACACCTGTTGTTGAAAAATGCTAATTATAACGGCACTACAGAACTGCCAAGATTCTATTGATGATAAATGGTCTTAAAGTGTATCAGTTGAAGTCATATTGTAAACTGACTCGGTTAGATATATTGGTTAGAGCGTTCATCCCATACGCGTCTGTGCGTGAGGTTGCCTGTTCGCTTTCCGGTGGTGGATTATTTTAAAGATACGAATTTCGGGCTAACATGGTCCGTACAGAGGACCTTACATGGCCTGGAAACCGTTGAACTGGCAATGGTGGTGGTGAAGTTTTTCGCCGGTCGAGGTAATACTGTCGCCATAGAAAAACGTGTACATTGGCATTATTTTACAACGTAATACGACGTAAGGGAACAACCTCCGTTAAAAGGAAAACAGTTTACAAAGCATACGGAGTTTTTTAATAGCCATTACTTTCGGTGTAGTAAATCCAAGTTCTATTTATGGCAATAGTTCCGACTCAGGCTGAACTTTGTTTCCTAGGATTACTTTGTAGGGTTAGTAGTTTAACGACACTGTGTGATAACAAAGATCATTAGCGTCGCCCTCATCCTTCATCCAGGCTTGCGTGTTTCGATCGATCCCATCTTGCTCATGCATCTCCCGTCAATTCATGTGCCTTGATCACTGTTTTGGCCAGTGATACGCCCAGTTGCGAAAGCGCTTGATGCAGTGGAAGCAAGCGTCGCTTTTCACGAATACCGCACTGCTGCCACATCTCCTGCAACCACAGATCTTGAAAGTATGGTGTGTGGTGCAGCAGTAATACGAAAGTGTCCGGTCGTTGGAGACTCTGACAACTCTAATGCACCGTTGCAAACAAACAACCCAGTCTACATTCACCACCAGTCTAGCAGCTGACTCGTCGATCCAGTTCAACAGGTCTGGGATCTCTTCACCACCAGTCACTTTTTACTGAAAGTGCTTCATCATCAGACACGAGAGCTGGCGATGATGGTTCCATCGCCATAAGCTCAATTGCAAACTATATCTCTAACCAGGAGCTGCAGGTGGGATCTCAAAACGCAGCTATGGCCTGTGACCAGTCACCCTGTACAGTATGTTAAAAACTTTGGAGAGACAGAACGTACGACGAGAAAGTAAATCAGAGGGAGGCGTCGACGAAGTGAAAATGACCGTATTTAAACAGGTTGAAACGGCTGCCTGAGGATGAATGACGGCCGCCTTCATTGAACGCCATCTTGAAATCAAGATGATTATGATTCAATACAGTTTGTTTTATTATTATTACTAGCAATTTTTACCCGGCGTTCGCCCGGGTTTTCCCCAGGCGTAATTTTTAACGGCTGCAAATAAAGGCTACTTACTTACTATATTTGCTGATGGGCTTCAAATATTTAAAAAAATGTCCATATATCTGAATGGAAACGATATTTAGAGGTGAACATAGTTGCTTTGCCCGTGTACTGCACGGGTTATCTCTATACTTATAATTATAGGCAATATTATTATTATTTTGTTCCCCGTTCTTTACGGTTTATCTCTACCTGTACCTGAAATAGGCGTATTATTTTGTTCCCCGTACTACACACGGGTTATTTCTAAATTATAATAGGCGTATTATTTGCCGTTGGCCAGCGTGACGTAAGATTGCATATTTAGCCGCGTGACGTAATTTAAGATTGCATATTAATTTTAGTGACGTGGACAAATGGGCATGCTTATAATGTCCATAAATCGGAATTGAAAGCAAATTATGAGCTGAAAGTAATTGGGATGAGATAGAAATTCGAATAGCTAAAGTAAGTTTCGAGTTGCTTTGACCTAGAAAATCGGCAATGGCCGTGGTTGCAAAAAATGTGAGCTTAGTGTAATTAGGTCACCAAATCTGTAAATGGTTGCGCTGACCTAGAAATTCGCCCGTGGCGACTTCTGATTGGTTGCTAGATGCTCCGTGTGACGTAAGATTGCTTATTAAGCATGCGTGACGTGAACAAATGGCCTTACTATGGGCGGTATTGAAATAAGCTCGCTGAAAAGTTAAATTTAAAATGGCCATATATCGGCGTTTAAATAAAATTGCGAACTGAAAATAGTCGCGTTGACCTAGACGTTGCGTAATAATGCTTTGTAAATTTTTTCAACTCGCTAAACCGTTCCGTTTCGGAGCCTTTAGCCGGACAGCGATGCATTGCAAACATACATACATACATACGGAAGGACAAACTTTAAGAATTATAGTATAAGATTATTATTATTATTATTATTATTATTATTATTATTATTATTATTATTATTATTATTATTATTATTATTATTATTATTATTATTATTATTATTATCATTATTATTTGTCATAAACAAATAAAGATGTCGTCAAACTGTGAGTCCATTCATTATATTATGTTTCCTGCTTTTGAGCGCCTGTTTGTCTTTTCGGGTATGCAGAGGCAGAGTCAACAATTTTGCGAACTCGGTACCTGCAAGCTGCAAGATGATCTTAACAGAAATCCGCTCGGTGACAAGGAGCACTGTAGTGTGTCTCACGCATGTATTGCCATAATAATGCGAACATTTCGACTTACAGGCTACTACTAAGATTGCACAGTTTAGGACGGACTGAGGCTGCCGCAAAGGGGTCGTCCATTAATTATGTCAACAAAATAGGGGGTGGGGGTTTGAAAAAGTTTGACAGTTGTTGACAAGGGGAGGGGGATTCGGTAAAAGTTGACGTCAACAAATTTTTTCCAATGAATCAACACAGACCCTTCAAAATGGTAGCGAAAACATTAAGTAATGCTAAAAATGTATAATTGCTTAATGTTTAATACTACTAAAAAGCTGGTAAAAACTAAACTCATATATTTTGAAATTCGAGATTGTATTTTTTAGTGTAAAAAAATGATTCTACATGTATTGAGCCATTGTGTTTCTTTTTTGTAGGGGGGAGTCTGGGATTGTTGACATAATTTTTAGGGGGTCCGTCAAAGTTTGACAGTTGTTGACAAGGGGAGGGGGGGTCAAAAACTGTCTAAAATTTGTTGACATAATTAATGGACGACCCCAAACGGAATCCTGGGAAGCCCGCAAAAATTGAATTGCAATAAATTATGCTTCTAAGGTGAAAAAGTGCAAGAGGGTCACTGCAACGCTGACCGATTGATTGCGTCGTATTGTATGACTCGTATCTGACGCAGCTGATAGAAGCAGGACCTGCCAGGGAAGTTCACGCGATCCGCCATCATCAAGTCTCTGGCCAGAAGCACACTCAGGTTGCGGACGACGAGCTGAGGATTCCAATTACGGAATTGAATCTTTAATATTATTGGTACTTTCGTCAAATGTTTGTAAACAAGCTGCGGCCATGTCAACTTGTGTCAGATTAAACGAATATTATTATTATGTATGATAGCACCTGGCGTGTGCTCAGCCAAATAAATTTTTTTGCGGATTCATGTGGCCTAAGAACGTGTGTTGTGTGGTAATATGGGTCTTATATGAGTTCCACGTGGGCATACTGGCAGGGATGATAAAGGCTGCTGACTGCCACCACCCAAAAACGACAGTGGCGTTTGACGTACTTTTTCAATGAATGATAGACAATCTAGCAGACTAGCACTGAAGAAACTTATTTTTGCTAGAAAATAAGTGCCTCCATTATTATTATCATTCTCATTATCATCATCATCATCATCATCATCATCATCATCATCATCATCATCATCATCATCATCATCATCATCATCATCGTTACCGTCACTTTCCACTTTGAAGCATATTTTAGAGGAATACAGCCTTAAATTCACATCTTGTTGAGAAATTTTCAGTTTATTTGGAGAATTTCATTCTATTTCCAGTTGAACTTCAATACAAATGGGATCCAGTTTTGGTTCAGACGATCAAAACGAAAGCCGCAGAAGAAGGAAAGACGGAGATCCATGGATTAGCGATCTTAGACAAAGAATTGTTTCTTGTGACTAATACGAGTTCAGAGATTGAAGTTTACGATTCGCTTAAATTAAGTTTCAGTCGTCGATGGAATTTGAAGGAATTAATTCATCCATATGACATGGGATCCTGCAACAGAAATAAATGTCTTTACATCGTCGAAGCCAAATCGAAGGAAATCTTGAGAGTTGATCCCAATGGAAAACTAATCAAGAAATGGCCAACAGGAGACGATTGTGGTTATCTATCTGTCACTGATGAATCGAATGTCATTATAACTGCTGGCTTGGATAAGAAATTAATTGAATATTCACCAGATGGACAATTGATCCGTGAAATAAATATACCGAGTTTTGATTCTTTACGGCATTCTGTACAACTGGACAACGGTCGTTCCGTGATTTGTCTCTGTGGTGGTGATATGGGTGGACTTTGTATAGTGCATGCAGATGGCACACCTGAGAAGTCATTCGATGGAAAACTTGGAATGCTGAGAGAATCAGTGCATTTAGTCCATTTGTCCGTCGATGGAAATGGATTCGTGATGGGCGCTGATTGGCACAACAGTCGTGTTTTGTTATTTGATTCAGATTTGAAATTTAAGAGTCAAATTCTCTCAGAAAGAAAACACGGATTACAATTTCCAGAGAGGATTCTTCTAGATAAGACAAATGGTCGACTCTTTGTGGTTGACTACGACTCGGACTTTAATCAACGGATTTTGATTTTTGATTGTAAATAATTTATTAAAAGACAATAAAATAGAAATTACTTCATACTTCATTCAGGCTGTTTCGCAGGCTGTATATATGCAACAGCGCTGCAAAATGATTATATGAAGGGACGATAGGCCTATATGAATGCTCAAATTGAATGAGAGAAATTGTTTCGCAGGACCAACAAAAAACGACAATACAGGAAAACAGTAGGCCTACGCCAATATGCAAAAAAGCTGAAACAAAACTCGAAATAAGATTTTAAGACGAACTTATTATCTTCAAATTTCAAGTTTCATTTACCTGACTTAGCAGGGAAACTGATCGAACGTTGCCAACAATTCAATTCTAACTGAGCTGACTTAATTAATCGCACGTGCTTAATTAATATAAAAGTTGAGTCGGTTAGATTTCAAGTGACTCTCAGGCTCCCTTTCACGGGCGCTGGGAAGAACGCCTCCCACTTCTTTGGGTTGTAAATATAGGGCCATGGAAAACAGCGTTACCACTTTATCTGTGCATTTACCTATACAAACATACATACATACATACATGCATACATACATACAAACATACATACATGCACATTTACATAAGTAGTATATAAACTGTGGATCCTGGCGCGTTTTTGTTAAGTTTTAGTTTTCGTTACAGTTTCAGTTTTCGTTAATGAAGTTTTCGTTACAGTTTTAGTCATCGGTAATGGAAATTTTCGTTACATTTTTAGTTATCGTTACTATTTTTAGTTTTACCAATAGGACCAGGAACTTACAGAAGAAATGGTGCGATTGGTAAAATCAATGTGTAAAGAAGCAAGGACTTCGGTGAGGCGCGGCATTCTGTAATACAGGAAAATTTGAGATCAGAGTGGGTGTACTTCAGGGATACTGCCTCAGTCCTCTGCTGTTTATTATAGTAATGGATGCTATATCGGAACATGTAAGAAGGCAGGTACCATGAGATATGCTGTACCGGGATGATCTTATTGTGGCAGACGAAGAAGAGGCAGGGATACAGACACGCTGCAATGATTGGCAGGAGGCATTGGAGAGCAAGGGCCTTAAAATAAACGTTAATAAAACAGAAAACATGGTCTGCTCTAAAATGGATGAGACACTAATGGTCAGGGACAGGGCTGGAAACGTACTGAAACAAGCGGAAGCACCACCATGTTTAAATATCTTGGATCGGTAATGAACGCTAAGGGTGGTTATAAACATGATGTCAAGAACAGGATCAAGGCCGCTTGGCAAAAGTGGAATATTTAACGTGCACTGTGTGACGCCAAAATGCCAATTCATCTCAAGGGAAAGGTGTACACTGTACAAGACCACGATAAGACCAGTGATTATGTAAGGAGCAGAGAGGCCTGGACAGTGACGAAGAGGGAGGAAGGCTTCCTGGAGAGAACAGAAATGAGAATGCTGCGGTGGATACTAGGAGTCTCGCTGAAGGCTAGGAAAAGAAACGAGGACATCAGAAAAATGCTGGGAGTGGCATTGTATTACTGACAAACTACGAGAGGCAAGATTAAGATGGTACGATGGTACGATGTGATGAGAAGAGAGGATGAAAGTTACGTCAAAACAATAATTATTATGACAGCAGAGATCACCGGACGCCGCAGTCGGTGGACGGCAGAAGAAGAGATGGAGAGACATTATTCAACAAGATCTGAAGTCTTTTTAGATTGCAGAAAGAAGACACCATCGACAGAAGAAAGTGCAGAAGAAGGATCCGAGTGGCTGAGGGACTAATTCAAGCCTGAAGGAGATATATACAGGGTGGGCCAAAAAAGTTACCCCAAAAGGTTATTTGCTAATATTTAGGCCAAAAGGAAGAATTTTTTATTCAAGTTTTACAGGCTTAAAGGTAATTCATATCTAGGTACAACGGCCAAATTTCACCAAGCAATTTTAAACCGAACAAAAGTTATATCACTTTTAGTGACTCCACCCACTGCTTTTTATGGTCCAAAAACATGCAAACCACAAAAAGTGTCCAAAACGATTTTATTAAGTCATATCTCAAATAATTGTTATGAAACAAACTTGATATTGCCAGATAATTATTATTATCATTTAGAAAAGAAACGGGATACCAGCGATGCTGCACGTCACTGTGACGTAATTTGGCAAGAAGACAATGAAGTTAGTAAATAACGAATTTTTCAGATTAATTATTTTGTCATTAAGGCAATGAAATTGAAATTTCTAAAAATAACTCAAAATGGGAAGGTGTCAATGACAGACAAAATGCGTATGCAGGCACTTCATGAGCAGAGTCTGTGAGCTAAAGCTCTAATCGCCGCTTACCCTGATAAGCAGTGGAAGCTGAGTACCGTTAAAAAATAATCCGCCGCGTTGATGAAAGGGGATCGGCTGTGGAACGTCGCAAGAGGAGAAGAAGGCCGAAATCTGTCCGCACTCCAACAAATGGATTTTCACGTATGGGAAGCTATGCTGGAGAAATACCACAATCTGCGACCAAAGCCAAAAAACGATAAGAGAATTGACGGTCACATTGAAGTTGATATTGAAGTTGATCAGATTTACCTCTGGAACCCATCAACAAAGCCATCAAAAACTTTACAAAAAGACTCAGAACATGTGTGGGTACTGGTGGTGGACACATTCAACACAAGTTGTGAAACAATGTCAAGTTGGTTTGATAACAATTATTTGAGATCTGACTTAATAAAATCGTTTTTGACACTTTTGTGGTTTGCATGTTTTAGGACTATCAAAAAACAGTGGGTGAACTCACTAAAAGTTATATAACTTTTGTTCGGTTTGAAATTGTTTGGTGAAATTTGGCTATTGCACAGAGTTATGAATTACCTTTAAGCCCTTAAAATTTGATTAAAAAAGTCAAACTCTTGGCCGAAATTTTAGCATAAATCTTTTGGGGGTTACTTTCTTTGGCCCACCCTGTATATTTCAAAGAAAGGCATCGTGACGAGGTCTGCCATGTTCTCGGCTACCAAACTTTCAGACGGGACAGGAGAGGTCGGGGTGGGTGGGGGACTGGGGGGTGGATGTATAATGTCAAGGAAGAACTCCGTGGAAAAGGATTTTGCTGCATGAACCTGTCGGAAGCTTTTGAACTATTGTCCCTGGCTGACCAGAGCTCCGCCCGACTGGGTCAGCGACGTCAGCGCTTATCTCTGTCCTTCTTAACATGACCGAGCCCCTTGTCGATAATGAACATGTGGCTGTAGTTGCGCTGGACTTCCCCAGAGCGCTCGACTTGAAAAGGCACTCGGCAATAGCGCAGTCTCTTTCAATGCTGAGCTTGCATGATAATATCTATTACTGGCTTGTCAATTACCTGCGCGATAGGAAACATATGCTATATCGTTTAATGGCCAAACCTCAACAGTTAAATATATCAACGCCAGTGTTGTACGTACAAGGGTCTGTGGTGGATCCGGCAGAGTTTTTCGTAGAGACAGTCTCTACGCTCACAACAGCCTCATCAAGTATGCTGACGATTCATATCTTTTGATCGGATCTAAGCATGGCTGCATGGGAAAGGAAGAACGTAAAGAGTAGGCATAAAGCAAAAATCTCCGCCTTAGCCTAGTTGAAATCCGCGAGATTGCCATTGCGAGGAAGACACGGACCTCTAATGCTCTCTTGCAGTTGTTATCTGGAGTGTCGCGATCGGCTTCCATTAACATCATTGGTGTCATCATCGGTGAAAAGCTAACCATCTCCGAACGCAATGCCAAGACCATCGGTGACTGCTCTGCTTCTCTCTACGCGCTAAGGACTCTGCGGTGCACGGAGCACCAACACCCGTGTTACCGTGATCACTAGGAGGAAGACCGTGGCTAAGTTCACGTATACGCTCTGCTAGCATGGTGGGGTCCTGTGGGTGGAGGAAAGGACTCTCCGGGTGCGAGGAGCACCAACACCCGTGCGCTTCGCTTGGAGGGATTTATGCGAAAGATCAAGCGAGCCGGGTTCCCTCCAAGTAATGCCCCAACGGTTTCCGACATAGCGGATAAAGCCTACGACCGACTGTTTTATGCGATCAAAACTAATAATTACCATGTCCTTCGCCGGCTGTGCCCCTGACCTCAAGCAATTCCATATGCCCTAGGGCCAAGGCAGCATCAATTCTCAGTACCTACTAGGGATTCCAAGAACTTTATTCCGAGACTGCTTTATAAGGGCATCAATTAATCGACTAAATAATTATGTCTAGGACTAAATGCTAAACCTAATGTCCATTAATTATTGGTTATCTTCACCTTTGTAACGCGATGCGTCCTGACAATGTGAGCTTGAATAAACGAATGTTCAGTTGTAAGTGGTCATCTGGCGAATGAGCTGCGCATTATATATGCAGCGAAGTTTTACGATGCATTACGATCTTAATAATGTTAGGCTAAATGTGTTAGTGCACTTGCAACTTCTAATAGCTACGTAGCCCCTTCGTTGCAAATATAATATTTGAATAAATAACTGGATAACACTAATACCATACCAGCATATCCGTTGGTAATAGGTTGTAACTAAATGGACTCCATAAAGGTGCCATATGAGTATTATGGGACCAATTTAGGCTTCATGCAGCCAAGCTGGCAGAGTATGCGCTTAGAAATCGTTACTGTAAGTAAACGTGATTCCTCTCATCCGTACAAATGGTCGACTGTGGCTGGCAATAATTACACATGGGGCTGTGGATGGACTTTAATTTTTCCGTTTAAATAATTAATTAAAGGGCAATTAAGAAATTTTTCACTTAGGTTTAACTGTAGGGAAGATAGATATCAGCGATGAGCGATGAACGTGTTGATGGTATGATTTCTTATATTTTTTATCTTGGAAAGCGGAGTGCAATATGGCTGCCAGCTTGCCGCAGACTTGTATCTGCTGCCAATGGACGTGATCATGAAGCACCGAACGCCATTGATTGTCTTCTGATCTTCACTACTGGATGTCGACTAACCGACTCTGCCTAAATGCTACAAAGACTCAGTTGATCTGGTTTGCGACTAGACAACAGCTTTCCAAACTTGACTTTCAATTGCTGACTGAGAAATTCCCTGCCTACACATACTCTTCAAGTGTCCGTGAACTGGGTATAACGCTTGGCTCCTCCCTCACATTCAGTGATTCACGGAACACATATCTAACCTGACTCGCTCCTGCTTCTTTCAACTGAGGCGTCTCAGAGCCATCAGACGATCGGTCTCTCCCTCTGTCTTTAGTCTTTACCACCATAGTACATGCGTTTATCTGTTCCCGACTTGACTACTGCAACTCACTTCTCAAGGGCCTCCAGAAACAGCGTCTTTCTCCCTTCAATCGGTCTTAAATGCTTCAGCTAGGCTCATAGCCCGACTCCCTCGCTTTTCGCATATCTCTACATATATGCTTGATGTCTTGCACTGGCTTCCTATCACTGCGCGCATCCATTATAAGATCCTCTTTCTAGTCTCAAAAGCGCAGCTGAGCAGTGCCCCAAAGTGTCTTTCTGACTACACTGTGTCCACGATAAAGTAGACCCCTAGACTTTGTGAAATATCTTGGTCATTTGTAGTACTATAGGTACTAAATTTGGTACACATAAACTTCAGTCTATTCTATCTATACCCTGCAAATTTTATTACAATTGATGCAACGGTTACGAGGATACACCCTTATGAAATTGGGTGGTTCAGGAACCAAGTTACCAACACGTAAAACGCATAGAATGACGTAATTTTTCTGGCTACCGCAGAGGATACATAGGCTGTTGTTTATAAGCGCCATTTTCAGAAACAGTTACACTACGAGACCTGTTTTACATAACAGTAGTTTTTTGTAAAAAAAATGGTTTTCAGCGTAGAGGACAAGATTTTAATCAAGGAGTTGAGAGAGACGAAGGGGTATGGCGCAAAGAGATTCATTACAGAATTTCCAATGAAAAATTGGTCCCTGGCTGGTGTCAACAAGCTGTTAAAAAAGATTGCCACAACCGGATCAGTTGCAAGTAAATCACGAGATCGGACGTTACGAACGCAAACAAATATCAATGCTGTCGAAGAACTGGTGCTGAGTCAGGATGATCAGCCGCGCACGCATCTGTCGATGCGTTTTACGTGTTGGTAACTTGGTTCCTGAACCACCCAATTTCATAAGGGTGTATCCTCGTAACCGTTGCATCAATTGTAATAAAATTTGCAGGGTATAGATAGAATAGACTGAAGTTCATGTGTACCAAATTTAGTACCTATAGTACTACAAATGACCAAGATATTTCACAAAGTCTAGGGGTCTACTTTATCGTGGACACAGTGTATATGCGAAAGCCGTTATCTGCGACCTCATCTCGTTCCTTGCGCTCTGCTGATTGGCTAGATCTTTTTGTTCCTAGGACTAGGACAGCCTTGGCTCAACGCCTGGCATTTGCTGTGGTTGGTCCCTCGACTTGGAATGACCTTCCCCCTCATTAAGGGCTAAACTAATGACTAGTTTTTCCTCTTTGGTCTCTAATTCTTTAAAGACGTTTCTTTTCCCCAGGGTTTTCGTGCTGAGAGCGCTTCTGAAGAGTTATTCTGAGAGAGGCGCTATATAAATCTTTAGATACAATACAATACAATGTGGATCCGCATTTCGGACTGGATATGTTCTCGTATCTCGACAACAAAGAAATTCTCTTGCCGAAATTCTGGAGACTGGTTTTGTCGCTAGAAATAATGGATCGAGAAGGACACGGGCTTCGAATGGATGTTTGCGAACCAGAACCAAGATAGCATGCAGTCTGAGCGAAGCACATTATGACTAATAGGAGGATTCTCCTACCATGGGTCGAACGTCGAGGCTGATCGTAACAGCGAACCAGAGATCCGACGTTGATTGGCAATTTGTGGTGACTGCAATATGAACTCTCTATATTATTTGGGAATTTGCAATACAAGCATTTGGCTATAGACACGTCTTACATTATTACAAGTAACCTGTCCTCCATGATGGGGCTGAGACTTGAAAGCCCTGGAGACTAAACTAGACCTTTCCAACAGTGGCGCCTGAGGAGTCTTGCAACTAGCATTATTATATACTGCGTACTTAACAAATTCGGAGGTTTTTTCAGGCACAGGAGATCTTGGAGATGATCAAAACTAGAAGATTCGGGGTGTTTGACTGTTTGGGCATGTGGCACGATGTGATAGCAGGTAGGACCACATGTAAGCTTACTCCAACGCTCAGAGCTTTGATTTCCAGCCTACAAGGAGGTGGAAGAGACCATGGCAGTCGGACGGCCAAGGCACACATGTATGGACCCGGTAGTAATTGCAATAATTATGAAATTATTCAGGTATCGGAATAAACTTGGTGTCAGTTTTGAATCTAGATCTGGATGGAGCGCTGTTGATTCAGCTTTGCGTGCATGCGAGAAAACCCAGTGGTGACTTCCAGTTAACTTGTTTGCTTAATGATCTAAATTTTATCTAATGACTTCTATAGGGGCGCTATCATGGTATAGGCCCATATAAATGCACATACATTTATTAACACGGTAGGTAGAAATAAAGTGACATAATAGATATAGATTTCAAAAACTGGAAATTTGACATCAGTTATATGTTGCAATATAGACATAATTATCAATAACATAATCATGAAAAATAAAAATTCAGCATTGTAACGCAGTACTTTTAGAGAATCATTGAGAACACTGTTTTATCGTTTCCATACAGTTGAAGATAGTTCATAGAGTACGCAGACCGACTTCCGCAAACATGACCCATACTGAAAGTCTTAAACCCCTTCCTCCACTTGTCCGCCTCTGAGATTAACCTCCCCATCTGCCTTTGCGGACGTCCTCACTTTTATTTTCTACATAAACATCGCTTTTAGAGATATAAAGCCAAAGCTAATACATACATAAACATTTCGATTCCTTTTAAGGAATCTCATAGACTGCTGCAAGGAGTAGATTACAGTTAGTCTATCGGTCATCATAAGAAGGACAAACACAAAGAAAATTAGAGATATTTACATTATTGCAGCCCAGGGTGCGTGGCTGACAGATGATCTGCGTCAATAAATTATAGTTGGTTCTATACTGTGCGGGCAAGTCCCAAGGCTGGCACGATGAACAGAGCTTTCCTCTTAGCTCTTTCTCTGGATATCAATAGTTTACATAGGGCTTATCACTTATAAATCGACTATACCCACTGTTATGCTTCTGCATATTTATATACATAAACATTTGTAAGGTTTTAATGTGCTTCTATCGCTTTAAAATTAAACATAAATACATATATATTAAATAAATATAAAATTAAACTTAGATATTATTAATAGGATATAGACATGACTGTATACCTCCCGTCTCTTTAAAGAAGTTGAGGTCTGGGTAATGACTAAGGCATTTGGCTTCTACATTGATAGTGAAAAGCAATGAGCATGTTGTTCTTTAGACCGTGAACAACAGGCCTCTAGCAATAGCATCTGCCTAAGTACGGTAGCTGTCTTCTCATGCCTTGCAGACACTTATAACAATAAATCGACGAAACCTTTCATAGCCCACTCTGGCTACGTATGTCGGCCTGGTATTATTTGACAAGAATGTTTTGTGTAGACCTACATACTGCATATCTATAGGACTGCTGTGAAGATCGTGTTCAGTTTAATATTGTTTTCGTTAACATAGCACATCATGCACATGACTTGATAAGACAGTGGACCTAGGCCTATATGAACTAACTGTTGTTCCTAAATAATTCTCAGGTAAGAGTAAGAGACAGAAGCATGGCCGTGCGTGCCGTCGTTCATAACCTTAACTTAATCAATTAATTAATTATTTATGGTTTTATGTTTGGCAAAAGTCTGGTTAAGCTGGATCCTTCTTGCCTTGCATTTAAGGCAATATTTAGTTCAGTTAAGGTGGGTCTTGTTTACCTTGTAGGGTAAACGGGGCCAGCGGGTCAACAAAGTAGTTCAAATCTTTATCAGATTCTGCAGAACGGAAAGACAAATTAATTGTAGGCCATGGGTACCGGTATGTGTGTAATATCATGACGGTAAAATAAGTAAGCAAAAAGTAAAAGCCCGTTATGTAATTAATTCTGTATGTTATAGGATTTCTTTCATAGGTAGGCCTAGCCTAATCTTGATTTATCAATTGAGTTGGGCAACTGTGACAAATGTTGCCAATATTCACACAATATCTTATTCTTGTAGACCTACTGTCTTTCAGTACTTTGATTATACATACCTATATGATTATATTTCAGATCCAATATGTTTCCACTTCTACCGTTATGGGGGCTGAGGTCGATTCTGCAGAAAAGAGAGGAAAGACAGTCGCATAAGTTTGGTATGACCGGTTCGAATGTATTCTTCATTCTTTCTCTAGATCACAAGTCAACAGCATATTTGACTGACTACGTCTAAGTTTTTGTGTGGAGTGCTGACTGTAGTAAGTGTGCCCGCAGTTAGAACGTAATAAATTTGACTGTACCAAATAACTTTCTGCCAATTAATTATTTGTAAATCAGTGCGCTTTTACATTCGGACCATTCTTTTAAATAATATATTTGAGAAGCCAAAGCATATCATCAACAGCATACACTAGATTAAAAATACACTAGCAGTAAAGAAGTGGAAATTCAAGGAAATAATTAGGTAAGTCCTCAGTATTATAGGCCTAATGTTCATATCTATGGTAAATGCTTAAACTCTTTAAGCTCATCTAATTATTGCTTATAACATAAATTTCTTAATTGTTGACTAATGCTACTTAAAATTCGCAAAACAATATTTAAAATTACAAAATCCCAAGATGTCTCAGTTACAGTTTTCAAAAAGTACTAAAAGTATATGTTAGTGCAACTAAAAATGTACACTAGGCGTACTAGTCTATTGTACTTTTGGCATTTATTAATATTTAGCGCACCTAAAGTTGCTTGCGTGTATAGGCTAATTGCCACAGCAATCATGACGTCTTTGGAAACTCGATCCTTACACATTCCTAGCACGCATTCATCAATGGATCTTACTCTTAATTATATTATAACCACAGTTTCCACAAGTGTTATCCATTCCATGGGCAAAGTCCCATCGTCGCATTTCAGTGCACCATAGGCTATGTGAATATTAAATTTTGTGCTTCTGTTACTGTTTGATATTGTACCTCTTTTCTTGTCTTTTCTGCCAGTCTGCTTTGTTTTATTTGACTCAGTGTTGTAGGTTATTATGTCTGTGAACTGTTTATAATTATCCATCTGTATTCCGATCTTTTGCAGTTTCTATGGCCTTCACCTCATTTCGTCAACATTTTCCTATAAGCCGAAGATGTTAAGTTCATTGTTGATTCTGGCTTTCACTTCCTTATTCGTTGTACTGTTATTTTGGGCAGTGGGCAAATCTTACTCAGTTGCATTTATTAACGCAATTTTAATAACAGCCGTAGAAAACCTTAGATTAGATGAGCAGCTAAACTCATTATACCGTCAGTTTCGTTGACGGGTAAGAGAAGAGAGAAGAGCAGTCCCTTAAGCTAGTCCCGAGTCAGCCATTGGTGAGAAGTGTTAGCGACTTCCTTTTATAAGCCTCCGCATATGAGGGCGGGTGTCCAGTCTCACTCCCACCGACGAGTAGCCGTCTCAATTTCCCGAGGCGACAGGTATGAAATGTAGCGCCAGTGTAGTGATTAGCCCCTGAAGCTAGTCCCAGAGGCAGCCATGGGTATGAAATGGTATCGGGTGGCCAGTCCACTCCCTAGCCGTCTCATTTTCCTACCGACAGTGTTCGGCCCAGTGTACTCATTATAGCTGAGTTGGCTAAGCAACGTGCACCTGGTCAAGATTTGAACCGCCGACCTCTCCATTGACAGTCCATCACGCTGACCAATACGCTATCGAGCACCCTGGGTGAAAACACAATAAAACAACATTTGGTATATGCATTTTGAACGGTTTCTTTTTGTAATTAGAATCTACACAGAAGCTTCGATCAAAATACACACAAATTTCCAATGGACTGATACGCACGGGAGATATTGTGGCAAAGCTATTTGAGAGTGACATATTAATACAAGGAGAAAGAGATGAAATTCAGCAACTGTTAGCGACGCCGGTCAGAGCAAATGAACAGCTACTAAATAAACTGATGTTGAAAGATGACCGAGCCTATGACTGCTTTTTAGCAGCCCTCATCGAAACAGACCAAGAGCACATTACAGAAATCTTGAATTGCGACGGTAATAATATACTTTTCACTATATAATTAGTTAATTGTGAACTAAAATGCACTACTCTATGCAACAGTATTGCACAATAATTTCACGTCTTTTAAAAGTAAAAACTCCGGCAGCCCTAGTAATTTTTGCACGTCCAGTAATTTTGATCTCTATAGCATCTGCTAGAGAAAGTCAATTTTCAATCTGAAAACGTGATATCCAACCTACAAAGAAGTTTTAGTTGTACTGTTTTCTGTTTATAGACAAATATCTCGATACTGAACATTCACTAATGATACAAAGGAACTACGCCACACTCGTCGATAATCTTGACGTCGACTGTGGACTATTATTAGATCGTCTCTATGGATCTGGCGCATTACTCGGCAGAGAAGTGGCAACCATTAAAGCGAAGCCAACTAAATACGAGAAAAACGAAACATTATTGTCCCTTGTCAGTAAATTCAGTTCTGCCAATTTTGAGAAATATTTGCAAGCACTAGAAGAATCAAGCCAGGAACACGTGGTTGCGATTATGACGGGAAACCGCTGTAAGTATAAAACAAATGTCTTCCATTTTTGACTCACCTCTGCGCTCCGGGTGTTTAGTCTAATATGGGGAACCACGGCGACAGATAGACTATTGTAGATATTTCCTAATTGCCAACAATTTCAGTTACGGGTGCTGCCGCAGCTGAACTGGTAACAGCTAGAAAAGATGCTAAATGTAACTATCTCCGGACAATTTTATCTCGTGAGGGATTATACTTGCCTCGGATCAAAGTACTTATTAAAATGATAATTCAAACGATAAATATTTCCATAAGGTTGAAACTCCTTGTAGTCATACTAGAATATCGTATAAATATCGAGCCCCAGGTGCACGAAATAGGACAAAGCAGTTCTCAACTACGACAGTGCACTATGGGACTTTCTTTCTCCTAATGTCAAAAATATATTGCCCGTTTCTCGCGTTAAAGCCGAATTGAGACATTATCTATTATCAAAAGAATACCCGGCATATAAAATAGATAAGACTGGAGTGTTGTACCTTAAGATGGTTTGTGACTTGTGTTATAACTGTGGTTGTTGTAATTTTTTTTTAAATTTCCAATTGCAATGTTCTGCCTCTATTGTTTCAGATGTTTGGTTATGGTATTTTCCAAACACTGTTAAATTAGGTTTATATACGACTACAATGGAATAAATTGATCATAATGAAAATCGTTTAGCCATCTGTAACTGTATTAGGGACAGCCCCGCACTAGCGGATTTGATTATCTTATAGGATTGCCCTGTTGATGATTAACCTTTGAAATTTCTGATTCCTCAACGACTTTGTGTTCCTGTAAGATTTCTTTTGTTGTTGAGTCAATGAACGGCTGATTGATTGATGAGGATAATGATAACGATGATGATCCTAATTAACGACCTAAGACAGTGAACATATCAATATGCAATACCTGATCGTATTGCACTTTCAATATCATTGTGACGTTAATATTTAGTCCTGTGGAATCTTCCAGAAAAGGAGTTAGGCTTAGTTAAATGAATGCGAATGCTTCATGTTCCTTAGAAGCATCTGATCTATTTAGTGATTTGCGTAAACATCTGTATAGATGCAAGGACTGAATCTAAAGCTTCCACTTCAACAGCAGATGAATCGAATAACCACTACCAAGAGTCTGCAGTAAAAGACGAATCCCAAAGATATCTGGAGTTGCAAAGCGATTCAATTCATGATTTGCGTGACGAGCAGCAGCAGGAAAGTCATCACTGCGTTAAAATAATTAGAACGTCATCCCTTCGTATGGTAAATGCTTTTATGTTATATACCTTCATAAACTCTTGAACTTGAACTTTTACAAATGAATATTTAACCTATGAAATTAAAGAAATAACTTTTATCCTGTGCATCATGTAGCCAGCTATCTTCAACACGTAAATGCCTCCATATATAGCCTACTACAGGTGAGCACGAGTAGTGGACGGAAGATTTCCACATTGAGAAAGCGATCATCAAAAAAGCTTTAATCTGCGATGTATAAGTTGCAGCCCAATGTACAATAGATGACAGGTATCTGAAGAAGGTGCACAATGGGCAGAGAAAGCACAAACATAATAGAAGCCTTTTAACGAAACTATCAGCAATTGATGTACGACATTTTATCAGACGACGTATGATCACATGGCATTTGAAGACCGACAGTTGATCCTTTAATTTCAGTGACAATTATCATTACTGTTTTTACTATTACACTAGTCTATTACTGTTACTCTTACATTTATTTTGAGCACAGTCAGTATACCTGAACCTGAGGCGCGATGCAAATGTGATTGAAGGACTTGTTCAAGTTGCTTACACAAAAAAGCCTCGTACTCCCCGCGTTATTAGCCGAGAGCTCAAAACAATCAATAATCAAATTCGTTTATTTAAAACCAATCTGGCAATATCGCAAATTGTTGCAACAGTAATTAAGTCAGTAGGGAAATGGCTTAGGTAAACGTTTTATTCAGTAGTTGATTTACATAGGACTCGTGAAATAACTGGATCAATCGGCTGTGTAAATTAAACCATTAATTTAGCTTAATTGTTAATTAGCACCATGGTACTACTCCGCTTAGTCCTTCGAGTGCACGTCTGCACATATTATTATTACACTTTTACTAAAATACACTGTCTACTTTACAAGCACCAATCGATTGCGTGAGTGAAGGAGTTGCTTAATGCACCTCGGGCCTCTCTATTCATCGTCTGTTTCTCACTTCATACCTCTGCATCTCTGCTATGGTCTCCGACCAGTTCTAGCTAAATCTCCCTCGAGTTATTTCCCCATTACTGAACTATCTACTATCTTGCTTAATCCTGTCCCTACGAAAATGTACCATCTATTTTCGTCTTCGTTTCTTGGAGCACCACAAGTAGCAACAGCTCAGCATTTAGCGAAAATGTACGAATCACTTTCTACAAGATAACCAATGTCTACGTTGAAACTAAGAGACAAACTACGCATACATATTTCAGAAAAGAACATCAATCAAGACACTGGAAAGCAGGTTCGCCAATCTTCCGGATGAATTGCAGACGGAACTTTCTTTGAAAGTAGCCGCATTGCACCAAAAGACCGTTCTTCCATCTGGCGCAAACGTAAAGCTATGCTTCCGCAAGCTGTTACAAGGTATATATTTTTTAACAGCTGCCACAAAACATGATTTAACGCACACGGAATTATCGATTATTCTACATAATTTTTAACAACTGCAACAATATATGAGTGAAACGCACACATAGGCCTATTGCTTATCCTTTATAATATTTTGATGCCTTCGGACTGTTTTGGATATTGGTCTCATTACG
The DNA here is from genome assembly GCA_020284085.1 of Aporrectodea caliginosa. Classification (NCBI taxonomy): domain Eukaryota; kingdom Metazoa; phylum Annelida; class Clitellata; order Crassiclitellata; family Lumbricidae; genus Aporrectodea; species Aporrectodea caliginosa. The sequence continues at coordinate 40,015 of JACEVL010000440.1, read as the reverse complement.
CCTACGACTGGGTGTTGGTACGTCATTGCAATGGTTGACTCCTTGTTCAATAGATAGAAGTTATAAATTACAATTATAACTGAGCGCAGTAAAACAATGGATAAAGGTATCATTAGGCCTACTAATGTGATATTTCCTTAACTAGTAAGATTTAAGAAGTAAGATTTTGTCGCATACAATGCATGTATAGCAGTAGACATTACTTTAGCAATAAAATTAAGTAAAAAACCACAAAGTATTCGTGACTGGCTGATTGGCTTTGCAGTTTATGACATAAATTAATTTCCGTTTGTCTGCTTGATTGCCTTTTTGGATGAGCTGTTGCAATAGCTCAGAAGTTTTATCTATCTGATTAGGAGAAAGAATTCTAATATCGACTTCAAAATAATGGTATATTGCAATTAGTTATTTTATTCATAGAGTTTCTGGAATTTTAAGGTTTCATTCAGCAAAAGAGAGAAGTGAACAGAAAACAGACCGATGCTGAAGATATGCGTGACATCTTAAGACGAGTAAATGAACTTTGCACAGAACTCTGCATATCTATTTGAAGACAAATTTAAGACAGAGATCCAGATATTAAATGAAGAACTGTTATTGCATAGAACCAACAATCACCTTCTCAATGACTCGTTGAAGACGACATTATTCGAATTGGACAACGAGAAAGAGAAGAGTAGAGGACTTGAAAGGCTGCTTATACAAAGTCAAAATGAGTCAGACAATCCTCTAAAACAGATAGATGAACGTCGAAAGGAATTAGATAGAGAGATTCAGGTATTAAATGAAGAACTTGCATTGCATAGAACCAACAATCGCCAGCTCGATGAAACGTTAAAGAAAACAGTTATTGAATTAGATAACGAGAAACAGAAGAGTAGAGAACTTGAAACACAGCTTGATCTATTTCAAAATGAATTGAAGATAACAGTTATCGAATTAGAGAACGAGAGACAGAATAGTAGAGGACTTGAAACACAGCTTGATCAATTCCAAAATGAATTGAAGACAACAGTTATCGAATTAGACAACGAGAAACAGAAGAGTAGTGGACTTGAAACACAGCTTGATCAATTCCAAAATGAATTGAAGACAACAGTTATCGAATTAGACAACGAGAAACAGAAGAGTAGTGGACTTGAAACACAGCTTGATCAATTCCAAAATAAATTGAAGACAACAGTTATCGAATTAGAAACAACAGTTGTCGAATTAGATAACGAGAAACAGAAGAGTAGAGGACTTGAAACACAGCTTGATCAATTCCAAAATGAATTGAAGACAACAGTTATCGAATTAGACAACGAGAAACAGAAGAACAGAGGATTTGAAACGCAGCTTATACAAAGTCAAAATGAATCAGTGAATCTTCTAAAACAGATAGATGAACTTCGAAAGGAATTAGATGAGGCACTGAGGCTGATGGATGAAAGCAAGAAAAAGGTTGAGGCTCTGCTTATGAATAAAGGTTAGCTGAGTAAAATTCTAAATTATCCACTAAACTATAATTATATCCCTGTCTTACGCGTTCTATGTTAAAGCTATTCTAAAATAAACCGGTCCCGGACTTCATCGGGTACCGTACTCTCTTAGTTCATTTCAATTCATTGTATTTTAGACCCGCCTATAGGCCTAGTCTTCACTTTACAGCACTGAACCGATGTATCATCCCGTGATGTATTTGTGCCGCATGAATTTCGGCAAGGGACAATTCGGGAGTATCCCTTCTCAAGTTCACGCAACCTCTTTCCATCTCGTTAACCGTTTGAGAGTCGTTACACATTACCCTGAAAACCTAGGAAGAACCAGCGCTTGCGTCTCGGGTCCGTTTTCCAAGACAGCAAGACAGATCATTCGCCCTCGGCATCAAATTGGTGAAGTTGTTCTTCAGCAATAGAGATGTGCAATTGTGCATGCCTGTTGCTCGCAGCCCAATATATTCAACAGACAAAGGGATATGAATTGCATCATCATCATCGTTATCATCGTTATCATCGTTATCATCATCAGCATCAGCATCATCATCATCATCATCATCATCATCATCATCAGCATCAGCATCATCATCATCATCATCATCATCATCATCATCATCATCATCATCATCATCATCATCATCATCATCATCATCATCATCATAGACCATGGGTTCAACGACGTAGGTGTCTGATGCCGTTCTCACTATGTTCATCCAATGCCGCCTGTCCATCGCAGCGTGTGTCAGTTCTTGTAGCGTCAGTTCTTATGCGCAGCTGCATCTCTTATAATATTCCATCTCTGCATGTAATATTGTTGCTTGTGACAGTTGGTTAGAAGGCGCCACGAGTATGGACCAGTTGGCGGCTTAGTCGCTTATATGCCACTTTGCAGACTAGACTAGTGGAAGAACAAGGAATCCTTCTGAGCCAAAAATAATTATTTCTGCATTCTGATGTCCTTTTACTATGGTAAGTGTTTTATAAAAGCAAATGTTCCACGTTGATTTTGGACGTTTTAGATGGCACAGTGTCGGAACTCAAACTCAAACAGCAGCAGGAGACTAAAATGTGGACAGAAGAGAAAGAGCATCTGATGAACCAAATACAAGAACTGCAGAAGGAATATTCAGGTAAAATGTATCAGCTACCTTATTCAATTCAGTCAAACAGGTTCATACATCGGTAAACTAAGTTTAATATGAATCTCATAAAAACTCCGGTGACGATCAATAAATTGTTGTTATTTTTATAATAATAGAATAAAAATTAAAATGATTAATAATTATTATGATTCTTGCTGCTATTATTAATATGATTATTATTGCTATTAAGTTTAAGTTAGTTAAGTTTAAGTAGAAAAAAACGCTAAAAATCAAATGTTGTTATGACAACATAGGAGCTATCCAATTACATTCTAAGAGCAATTTAAAGGATTGTGCTGACGTGGAAACGTTTGATTTGCCATCAGTTGATCGCCATTCGCCAACCGTTCTACTGAACAGTCGATCGACATTGAAAAAATAATGATGGAGGAATATTTATTAATCCTCCATTTATTAAGGATAAATTTCACCAACACAACGTTTCAGATTCACATTTCGGTGTGACCTTGCGCGCGTTATAAATTTATTTAATAATAATAATAATAATCGTTGGTCGATAGTTCGTAACTTAGCTCTATGCATGCTTATACTATGAATAATATTATTTTGACATTTATTTTCAGAATGCAGAGAGAAACTTGTAAACCTGGAACAGGAATTGGTGCTAGAGCGAACAGTAAAAAATCGTCCAAACGAACAGATACAAGAACAAAAAAGATTTAGTGGTGAGGATTAAGAATTTAAACTTTTTCAACACATCCACATTTGTCCAACACACATAAAAACATACGTAAAACATTTCAAACTGTTTGGCCAAAATGTGTCTCCCAGTTAAATCTTATTTCTTGCAGTTCAGTAAGAATGTATTATCTGATTTTCGTCTGACACTTGTCACGAGTTTCAGGGCGCAGCTTGATACCGAGAGAATAACCGAAATTGATTGATTGATTGAAGATCATCAATTATACATGTAGCGCCAAGTTCTCGTCTGTCAACTTTGACGCTGCCATCTCAGAACGTCGTGTGGCATTAATTTTATAAAAAAAATTGCCGAAAATCACGACAATTCATGGTATTTGAAGAAATTCACGGCATTCACGGCAAATGCCGAAAATCACGGAATTCACGGTTTCTGTGACTTCGTGAATTTCTACTATCCCTAGAAATAAATGTCTACGTGTTCAGAGGCATGCTTCGATGCAATGGCGTTCCATACTTGACGATTGGCGTGATTGACATTGCACTTATGGACAGCCGCTGTACGCATGTTTCTGACTCTCATATTACGTCTGTTTGTCTATCTGGGTTTACTCTTTCTTTTCCTATTTATCTTCCTCTATTAGTCCATTTGGCGCTCAGTTATCATCATCATCATCATCATCATCACCTGCAATTTTGCCTTTGAAATATATTTTACGCGGCCTTGAATTCACATCTTGTGGGAGAAATTTTCAATTTATTTGGAGAATTTTTCTATTTTCAGGTGAATTTCTATACAAATCGGATCCAGTTTTAGCTAAGAAGATCAAAACAAAAGCCGCAAAAGAGAAGAAGAAAAATATCAATGGAATGACGATCTTAAGAAGTTGAAGTTTAGAGATGACATAATCGACAGACTGACGCTGAAGGTAAAGGAACGACGTGGGTGGCCTTCGTTTCAACTCGCCGACTCCAGTGGATCAACGCAAATGCCAGCAGCGGAGAAGCTGCACAAGAATCCCAAATGGTAGATACTTAAATGGTAGATTCGCAACCTAGACAGAGACTTAAAACGAAGGATAGCTTACACACCAAAGATTAAGCGCTAGAGAAAGCGTATAACTCTGTATCCTATAGGATACAATGACGTCTACAAAAGGTGTCACCTATGACATATTCAGCCTTCTCCCTTCTCAAAACCTTCTTCTCTAGGGTTTCTCGCACTGGGAGCGCTACTGAATGGTCACTGTTGTGAGCGGCGCTATATAAATTAATAAGATACAAAACAATACCTTTAGCGTTAGAGCTATTATCAGTTTTTTGTAAGTACCCTAAGTGCCTCTAAGTGTCTCTATATATGCCTCTATATATGTATGTACGTTTTTTATGCACAGTATGTAGTCTATGTATTTGTGTTTGTGTGTGTGTAAGTATACCAGTAACTATATATGTACAGTATGTACTATGTTTATATGTATATGTGTGTGTGTAAGTATACCAGTAAGTATATATGTACAGTATGTATGTTTGTGTGTGTAAGTATACCAATGACATCTTTCTTGATGCCACTGGTATACTGTTAAGGTTAGCGTTAATAGCAATGCAGGTGTAAGTGGTAATAGCAGCGTTGGTGTAAATATCGGTGGTAGTGTAGGTGTATTGGTGTTATGATAATCACGACGTTTTTGCTATTGTTAAACGTAAGTCTGTTTCGTGTATAAGGAAGCATCAGTGTTCGCAGTTCAAGGAGCCGTTCAGCTGTCGGTTCAATTCTGAGGCTCGGTTCGATCATTCTGAACGGAAAAGAGGAGAAAAACTGATGATAATGAATGGAGGAAGGTCTTCGCCTCTTCTCGCCAGCGATTCTCCTACACCAGACAGAAGAATCTGCAAACAGAAACAATTACGGGTATGACTTTAGAGATTAAGTAAAATGGACGCCGCCGATCCTAGCTGCCAGACTTTGTCTGTAAACCAAAGTGCGATTAGCAATTGGTTAATAAAGAATATACTTACTTACTTTACTTTATCACAAGTCGATGAACTTGTCTAAGCTTAACACTAGATTGCGGATAATTCTTTGCCATAGATAGGATACCCACAAACTCATTAAAGTTAAAAATTAATTATTTTAAAGACAATACTACCGATAATATGTGGTGTGCCACACCCTACAGAGCAGCAGAACCATACTCATACTATAAATGACCACAAACTTGTTTAAAATTAACCTGAAAGTGCGAGTATAAATTTATTAGAAATGACACGAACTTGTTAAAAAAATTAAATTGTAATTTATCTTAATCTACTGTAGACCTAATATAAAAGGCCAGGAACTTGTTTCATATTTCCATATCAATTCACATTAAATTATCTGAACTTGCGCGACCGAGTTACTTGAATAGTTAGTACTTGTGACATGCTGGGCGTCGAAACAACTTTGACTTTAAAAGTATTGTAGGAATCTTCATGATAAAAGTAACTGGAGTATAATTGTTCTGGGCAGGTAATGCAGTCACTGAATTGTGGAATCCTCACACAGCGACGTCTTTTTATTGACGATGCGAAAGCTTCAAGCCGCTTCGAGTAAGTCCCTGTTTTCAATATCCATCATCATCAAATTGATATGGTAGGGTAAGTTATTTTTAGGTAAGGTAAAATAGGTAAGGAAGTCCCGTTTTTATACAGACGTAATTAATTTTGACAAAATAATCGTCTAGGCTTGGTATCAATTTCTCCTAGTATTGAACGATGTTTAGACTGAAGCGCATACAAAATATGAGTAATCCAATCACAGAGTTGATATGCTTCATGTGTAAGACTTTTAGCGCTCAGGTAGGGTTGCTATCATTCTCCTGAAAACTTTTTATCAAGTTAGTGTCTTCGTATACTTATTTGTTCTTACATGCATATTCCATGTGTGCGCCTTTCAGAACCTCTGAAATATCGATTTTATATCATGATGTGGTTTATCAATTGGCTGACAGAAGAAGCTGTTTCATTTCAGTGGTGTTTTTTAAACGCTTTTGTATTAATTCGAGTGTGAAATGTATTGGTCAAAAATAAACTCAGTCGACTTCATAACCTACATACATGTACGGTCGCTTTTATGGTGGATATTTCTCTGCTGATAGCGGAAGATCAAACGACCTGTCTCTGGTTGAACTGGATCGCGATGTTGAATTCGAATATGAAGCACTTGTCGGACAGCGGCACGGGAAGGACCTTGCTCTGACCAGTTCAACCGCTCTGACCAGTTCAAACGCTGGCCAGCTCGGTGAAATCACAAATCGGGTAAGATACACTTACTCAGACTGGCCTACTGATTAAACTATCTGTCATACACTGTTGGTCAATGTAGGCTTGAGTGGAGCGCTATAAATGCGGCATTGTAATGTAACGCAAGGTGTGTATTTTGCGATAAACAAATTTACAGCTGCAAAAAGTGCGCTATATATAGGCCTATAGCACGAAAATGCTAGTATTTAGCTACCTTTTTTTTACTAGAAAGCGCCATTTTATAAATGCCACTACTGCAGTAGAACAAACATGTACAACGCTTCGACGAGAGGATGTTTCAGCAAACGGGGCACGGCAACCGATTAGTTAGAACGGTAGGACTGTAACGCGAAAAGCACGGGTTCGAAGCCTCCATTGGTTCACAGCTAGACGGAGGGCAATATCAACTATAGTTGTATTGTATGACAACAAGGTACGACGACAGACAGATGGATGAAGAGTAACAGGGCAATTATGCATCCTTTGATGTATCAAGTAATGTACAGATGTCCAGTTAGTCAGTCAGTTGATCGGCCAGCCAACCATGCAACCAAGTTACATGCAGTCAGTCAGTCAGTCAGTCAGTCAGTCAGTCAGTCAGTCAGTCAGTCAGTCAGTCAGTCAGTCAGTCAGTCAGTCAGTCAGTCAGTCAGTCAGTCAGTCAGTCAGTCAGTCAGTCACACTCAGAGAACAATTTTCCGTTTAGTGGTTTCTTTCGCGCGCGTAGTAAGTCATGAAGGCAAATTAAACAAATAAAATATGTAAACCAGCGTTCAATTGTAATGTAATAAATATAATATCTAGCGATATAATGGTGTCATTTTTCTTCGCCTACCTTTTAAATGTCGGATTTTTACGAGTCGTATAATCGCTCCAGATGCACTGTCATCTCCCTGTATTGTAACTTCTAAGCATTTATAAAGCGCCTCTTGTAGGATGAACCACTCAGAAACGCTGATTAACATAGCCACGTTAATTAAAAAACATAGGGTCTGCTCGGTGATACCGTTAGATACAAATTGAGATCTTCCGACTAAATCTGACTGACTGATCGTATAAAATTATACTGACGACAGATGGAGAAACTGGAGACTCTGGTCAGTGGTCAGCATCTTCTTCTGACCTTCACACGTGACAGAATGACGTCACTGGAGGACGACAACGAATTCCTGCGTCAGCAGCTGGCAGCACTTCGACAGCGCACCTGCCGTGAACCAGAAACTAACAGGTAAATGTTTCAACGATCATCCTTCGCTCTGATAAATTAGACTAGATGAGGTATTTACCTTCAGATGTGACCCTACACATATAGACTACAGTATATCTTTACCATTGGGTTTGGCAGTCATCGCCATCATCATCATCATCATCATCATCATCATCATCATCGCCATAATAGGCGGTTGAGGTGTTTGGGGCGGATCATGCGTACGGCTGCCCAAAGTTCGTCCATGTCACCGATTATAGGGATGTCCTACACTGGCTCCCTATCTCACAGCGGATTGTGTACCGACTTTCTGCTTTGGTGTGGCGGTGCCTCTTAGGTTCCGCTCCTGTGTATTTACAAGAGCTCTGTCGCTCTACTTTGGGAGTGCAGGGACGTAGCGCTCTCCGCTCCTCCACACATGGTGAACTTCTTGTTCCCCGTAAGCGAACTGCTCTTAGGCAGCATCGTGCTATACCCCGCAGCCGATCGAGTCGATCGATCGAGTCGATCATAAACTCGGCCAAGTCGAGTCGATCGAAAAATCGTCGACTCGATCGACTCGCCGATCGAGTCGATCGTAAACTCGGCCAAGTCGAGTCGATCGTTGTTTCCTCGACTCAACTCGACTCTGAAATCTTTTACTTAGGCCTACTATTTTTTCACAAAATGACAGACCTTATGATATAATGACGTAATTCAGTGTAAACACACAACTACCGTATGAACCTAATAAAATTATGAAGTTCGGTTGTGGAAGTTATAGAGAGTCTAGAGACAGTTTTTTCACAGTTTTATGGTGAAAATTGGAGCGATTAAGATGCAGTTTGAAGTTACTTGAGCTAACTTTAATTCATTACGAAGATTTATATAGCGCCTCAGCAGCGGAAGTATTATAGACATTACATTTGGGCCACTCTACAGTGAGTATTAAAGGGAGCCGCATCTCTAGTACCTACCTAATGCCTTCTTATTTGTTGAGCTGGTACTAATTTCTGCCCCGTATAGGCTACTATAGGAAATTCCATTGTAATCTAGCTGCTAGCTGATCAAGTCGACAGATTAGGCGAGGCTTAATCCTTAGGCCCTACAAGTCAACCACAGGCACACGCGATATCATTATGATACCTGAAATGTCACTTACCAGTTCAATTAGAGTTTGACAGTTTGAGGAAGAGTGTGCAATTGAAATTCACGAGTAATTTAGGTACTGGAATATAAGAATGCGACAGCTGTCAGAAATTTTGGCCACGAGACTACAGTCCAAGTCGAAGAAGTCGATCGAGTCGATCGTCGTCCGAGCCAAGTCGATCGTATACACTCGACTCGATCGACTGCGGGGTATACATCGTGCCTTCTCTGTTGCTGGCCCTGTGGTTTGGAATGGGCTCCCATTAGCATTGCGCTTTATGCCTAGGCTTCACTCAGATGCGTTTTACTCTACTTAACCTTAAGAATTTCTTTTCAGCAGGAAATGGGTAAGAAGCGCTCCTGAGTAGTAACCTTGAAAGGACGCTAGGGCCTATATAAATCTTCGTAATGAATGAAAGAATATACTACCGATTATTTTTGAGGTAGTTAATACAGAGTCGAGCGTGGAAGAGTAGGCGGGCTCGGCCGTGCTAAGTGTGGAAGCAGGCCGCATGTAGGCCTATTATGCTAATGATAATATTTTATGCTAATTAGGGCTCGGGGTGGGACTGCTTTAGTACTCTCACTTGTCTCACTATTATTATAACTTGGTAAGTGGTTTGAAGGCTATAGCATAGCCATACTGAATTGTACCGTGTGTATAATGCATCAATTGAACATAATATTGATATAGTCTCGTACATATCTTTACGCATTACGCATTTATTGTAAACAAGGTTTGTCGTTTAAGTAATAATTATGATGAAGCCTAATAAGCACGTACCAAGAATTCTGCAAAAATAAAGTAAACTAGTATAGGCTAACGTAAATCAATGTCCATTCAACACCTGCAGAACCAACAAGACACCTAAAATAAACTGAACTTAAATTAACCAAATAATCGAAAAGCTACAGTTACAATTAAACAGAGGAAGATTAGAATGATTAAGCATATGACATACAGTCAAGAATATTTATATATACTAAATAGCAGCAAGTTCTTATCGACAAAGCTTAGCAATAATGCAAGGAAATGTTTGTCCGTTTCTCATTATAACTTGTGTGTATTTCTACCAACATTGAGAACGATTCATTTCGTCACCTTCAATTAACACAAGTCTTCTCCGCCCCATTCAGCACTTCCTGGTGCAGAAGGAGTTGACCCGTTGTTGCAGCCGTCACTGTCGCAATAGCTCAAACAGTTGCAGAAATCATCAATTAGTCTTGCACAGATGTTTCGGTTTGTTACTGGCCCACATCCTCTATGGACATCTCGTCGCACCCATCCATCATCTGCAACCCAAAACGATAACAAAGAATTTACCATTTGCGAAGAGGTAAAGCAAGGTAAAGTAATAATAATAATAAAGTAATCACCGCATACCAGTACAGGTCTTGGTCATCTCTAGAATCGATTATTGCAACTCAGTCCTCTATGGTCTCCCTGGATCCACCCTTCAACCTCTTACCACTGTTCTCCATCATACTGCACAGCTTATCAAAAAATTTACTCCGCGTGATCATGTCACCCCACCCGTCGTTAACTGTAGTCATAGGCGCAACCACCCTATGGGACCCGTGGGACGCGTTCTCCCAACTTTCGAACAGGCTGGGACGCCAGTGGGACGGTCCCCTCCAACTTTTGAAAATTGTGAGGCAAACAAGAGCCCAAAATGCACTCCATTTGGTATCAAATGTTCAAAATTGCGTCGGCTTCTGGGGCTCCGCCCCAGACCCCGATGGGGAAACTTACCTCGCCAAAATCTCCTAGTCGGTAGGAGCTTCTTGCCTTCCGCGATCTCTCCCATCTGTACCATTAATGCCAGTATAGTACAAGGCTCTGGCCTTGGACATACTGATGAAAACCGTCTCCTTAAATATGCCGACGATAGCTACTTGCTGGTCTCTGCTTCCTGCATTGACGACACTCTGTCTGAACTTGACCATATCTCTAAGTGGGCATCCATTAGCAATCTTAAATTAAACCATGCTATAAGACCAGAGAAATGGTTGTCAAACGACGAGGTCCAAACCTATTTCCCTCAATCCTCTCATCCCTGGCAACGAGCGGGTCCAGGAGACGGTTATTTTGAGTTTCACCATCTCTGATCAGATTGGCTTTGGGGCACACATGGACAAAATATGCTGCAAAGCCCGAAAATCCATGTTCGCGCTACGTGTTTTGGTCGCCCACGGTCACCACGGTGAACGTCTCTTTGACGTTGTTGAGCTACTACTCTCGCACGGCTACTTTATGCCTCCCCTGTTTGGTGGGGATTTGCCACTGTAGGGTAATACCTTAACGGTATTCTAAGAAAATTGACCCGTTCAGGCTTCCTCCCTGCCGACATTCCTAGTTTTTACAAACACTGTTCTATAGCTTATTCTACTCTCTTCCGTTCAATTCTCTTAATTAAACCCTTGTCACGTCCAGTTTATTCATATAATAAAGTCACATTTTTCACAGATCTAGGTGGTTTAGGTACTTTTATATCGAAATCATGGGTGAAAAATTTGAGGTAAATTAAAGCCCAAAATGTACTCCATTTGGCATCACATATGCTCAAAATTGCGCCGGCTTCTGGGGCTCCGCCCCAAACCCCGATGGGGAGCTTACGACGCTCCCCCATGCCCCTAGTCGTTACGGGCTTCTTGCCTTCGGCAATCGCAGCTTCGCGCCTTCGGCGCTCGCAATTCCTCCCCCCCAACCAGACATTCTAGTAGGTCCCCCCAACTTCTGGACCGTGGTTGCGCCCCTGACTGTAGTGGCTTCCCATACAAGCCCGCATCATTTTCAAAATTTGTCTTCTAATGTACAGAGTCCACACAAATTCGTCTCCTTCGTATGTGTCCTCACTTAATTGTTACTCCCTGTTCATCTCTCCAATCCAGACGAGTACTACTATCTTCATCTCAGGCTGACTTTGTTGTCACACGATCACTCAGAAAATTTGGAAACTGTGCATTTGCACTAGCCGGCCCAGCTGAATGGGATAAATTGCCGGACTTTATTCGCAAATCTTCAACATTATCGCTCTTCAAAAAGAACTTCAAGACTTATTTGTTTAAGTTTTATTATGATTAGTCTTTCCTGTTACGCGCTTTTGTGCAAGATTCTTTTGTTTAAGCGCGCTATAAATGTCAGTCTAATAATAATAATAATAATAATAATAATAATAATAATAATAATAATAATAATAATAATAATAATAATAATAATAATAATAATAATAATAATAATAATAATAATAACAATAATAATAATAATAATAATAATAATAATAATAATAATAATAATAATAATAATAATAATAAAGAGCAGAGGCGCTATAATCGTAACCCTAACTCTAAATTTCTAAAACGTTACTATAAGCTAAACTCAGGACACTACCTTTTTACGAGCGCTGGGTCGTATCAGAGGATTGTCCAGAGAGCTATGCCCAGTGGAGTTCCGATTGCAGTTGCCAGAGACCAGTTAAAGGACGCAGAGCACTTGCTAAGGCTGGTTTAAATGAAGATAAGAGAGATTAGAATTCGGAGGATCAGATGAAATAGGGTTAAATTTCTTGATAAGGCAAAACTTAAATTTGAAGTAGAAAGCCCGTAGGATGATAAGAAGCAGATGACGGTCTTATATAGGCTACTGATCTAAGACGTGTTTGTGCTATGGTAAAAGAGATTCATGTGACACATGGCCATACTGTGTAGGCTAATACTAAATAAAGGCCTTTGAAGTCATTATTTCACAGGGACCGGAAGATCAGAGAACGATTTACTTGTTACCACCAAATGAATACTAATGGCGATCATGGTATGAACTTCGTAAGAGCCCCCACTGCCCCCAGCTTTGCATCGCCATAGGCCTTTGATGTCATTATTTAACAGTGAGGGGAAGATCAGAGAACTTTTTGTTTGTTGCCACAAAATAAATACTAAATGGTGATCATGGTTAGAAAGCCGTATGTGCCCCAGCTTTGCATTTTGCCATAGGCCTTTTATGCCATTATAAAAATAAATACACGAGAGCCCGACGCTATTCTATCCGCTGCGAATTGCCCGGCTCCGAATTACCCGGCTCCCAATTGTCCGCTCAGATTTATCCGCTGCGAATTGCCCGGCTCCGAATTACCCGGCTCCAATTATTGTCCGCTCTGATTTATCCGCTCCGAATTGACCGGCTCCGAATTGACCGGCTACGAATTGTCCGTTCCGAATTGACCGGCTCCGAATTGTCCGCTCCCAATTGTCCGCTCCCAATTGTCCGGCTCCGAATTGCCCTAGAACCGATGAACGCTACGACGCCTAATGACTGCATAGGCGTAGCTACATGAAGGCAGGAAGAGGCAGTTGCCTCCTCTTGCTTTTTTCATATAGTGGAGCTTCAATTGACCAATGACCTAAATGACCAAGATTTTGCCAATGGTCTGCGAAGTTGCCTCCTCTTGAATCTTGAATCTAAGTCTCGTTAGGTTTCTGAAAAAAAAGTCATCAGTGTAAAATGTCTAAAAAAGGTCATCGGAGTTTTAAAAGAAAGTGTGAAAAAGAAAGTCTAAAAAAGTCATCGGAGTTAGAAAAAAGTCATCGGTGTTAGACAAAAAAAGTGTAAAAAAACGGTCATCGGTGGTAAAATGTCTAAAAAAGGCCATCGGAGTTTAAAAAAGTGTGAAGGTCATCGGAGTTAGAAAAAATGTCTAAAAAAGGTCATTGGGAAAAATATGCACTGGTCTGTGAAGTTGCCTCCTCTTGAATTTAAGTCTGGCTACGCACCTGAATGACTGGGACGGTCCGCTGGGAGCGAGCTCAAGAGACGACGACGACCGTAGAGGATTTGATTAACGGACGGTAGATCAGGGATGTAAATCTGCTTCGAGATGTGGGGTGGGAAAACTGTCCCTTCAGAAGTGTGTATCGGCTACGTCCATTAAGAAATCTACTAAGAAGCATTGCGTAGGATTCTTGATTATTTAATTAATGCATTGAGCCAAACAATATTCCAAGCTTCCACTAGCGGGTAATGACTGATTCTCACTACAAAGTTCAGTTACACACTAGTAGGTAAGTGTTTTAGTCCAGGCAATTTAAAAGCCTGGGCAAAATTGCTTCAGAAGCTCCAGCCCAGAAACCATTGCTGAATAACATATTCAGAATTAATTAATCTGTTCACACTGCTGCATATTGGTTTGGACTGCATATTTGATGCATTTTAGAACAAATTGCGGGGAGGAAATTCCTTCACGTTCCCTCCCCAAGCTTAAAAGTGGGGAGGGAATTCCCACCCTTTCCTGCCCAGGATTTACGGCTGCTGTAGATTAGAGATAGCCACGACAGGAATGTGCTATCAGAATATTGCATAAGACTACAGAATGTGATTTAAGACATAACTAGGCCTACACCGTGATTCAATAAAAAGTAAGCGAAACTTTGTATTTCATAAAAGTAATTCTAACATGAAAACAGTAGGCCTATTTAATATTTTTGTGAAGAAACTCTCAGTAGTATAGTTTGATTATTTATTTAAAGAAGATGTTCAAAATGTCCTCCTTCTGCTTGCACGCAAGCCTGGAGGCGCTGGCCCCATTGGGCAACGTTTTCTTCAGTGCGCGCTGACCTTCGTCTGCCACTACCAATGACGCGATCGACTGACCCTGTTACGCGAATATTTCGAAGCAATTTATCTAATCCACTTCTGGTCCAGTGTTTTCTGGAAACTCTTCTAGAAATTGACGGCTGCTGTAATTCTTGGATTCCCTCAAACCTTTTATCATGTGTAAATCTTCTTTACTAAAAGGTATTTTTTCGGAAATTGCTAGTTTCTTGTTTATGTTTTCAATCGTATTATCGTCTTCTTTTTCGAGTAGGAAATATAAATGAAAGTCATTAAAATGAAAAAGTAAGTATGTGCATATTTTTATTTTGAAAATATTATTAATAAAATATAGTTGAAGCTTTAATATTTGTTTATAAAGTTTGGCTTACTTTTTATTGAATCACCGTGTAGATTAGATTTCTTTACTGACTGTCGTAATAACTCTATTAATTGGCTCTATTTATCGACTCTTATATTCATCACGTTACTTTTATTTAAATAATTTAATTCTCTAATAAATTTAATACTTCGTACACGAATCGTATTATTAGTTCGTGCAGCCCTGCAAGGCTGACCATTAGGATAGTTTGGCCAACACGACAGTTGGGATAACAGTTTTAATATTACCACGCTACAGAACACACTGGCATAACAACGTCTTACATGATTAAGCCACTCACGCTGACCACGTTTTAGTTCCTGCACGAAACAAAATTGCATATGTAGGCCTACCCCGATCAGTTGTGCATAATTATTAAATCTGGAGGGCGAGTGAAAGGGGAGCCAAGACGTCTCCGCTCTTTGAAACATGCACGGACCTGAGTTTAACCGTGTCGACGCCTAAAGTCGATTACATCCTAATTAACTTGCAAAATAGCTATGATAATATCGCCCGAAAAACATAGCTTATGATTCTCACAATCGTAGGAATAGTCGTAGTATAGTTACTATAGTATCAAAGTATCAGCGACTGCCCTTCATCGAAATTAGTATCAGCGGTATACAGAAACTATCATACGAGGTGTGACCAGCCAGTATAAGCTTATGTATAATTAAGAGCTTTCTTCCACGTGGCAATGCTTCAGTATGTCAAGTATATTAAAAAGGCTTATTGCTTCTAAAACTCAATTCATCTGGTTTTGTATCCCTCAGCAGCTCCTTAAAACTTGATTTTGTTATCTTCTCTGAAACGTCCCCACTCCTCTTTCTCGTCAAGTGTACGTTATCTGGGTGTTACCCTTGATAGTTCACTTACCTTTACCAAGTACATATCTAATCTCCCACACTCCCCCATTTTCACTTAACTCAGGGTCATTTGTCGTTCTGTCTCCTCCGCCATCTCACTAATTTAGTTCATTCTTTTGTATGTTCTCGGATCGACTACTGAAATTCCCTTCTTGCTGGTCTTCTAAGGTTCGTCTCTCGGCTTTTACACGGTTCACCCACTAGAGGCGCTTTACAAATGCTTAAATACAATAAAACAATACAATACAATAATAACTAGTAGGAGAAACTGTTTATTCTACCTTCATTTGTGTATGCTACGTGTACTTCGCAGAGATTCGAAATACACGTCTTTTTATTCAGTCCCTGATTGAAGCAATCTGATCCATCCTTATTGAATGTGCACTCCCAGCACTGGCGACCTGCAATGATATTTTTAAAACGTGGTGTAAATCTTTACCTACAGGCAAACAGCAATTTGGTCGATAGAAAAAGATGAAAATATAGACATAGGCCTATATCATAATTATAAGCCTGCGTTGACCTGAATTTAAGCTGTTGACCTCTGTTATAGCAGTTCTATGGCACTGATTATATGCAACACATGTAAAGCTATTCCGCTGGGACGAAGAACTATATAATATTTAATGCAAAATAATTACAAATCCAATCTTACCGTCAATGAGCGTTGCAAAGAACAAATTAAGAGAACAATGTAAAATGGGAAATTAGGAATGGTCATTAAATTTTTGGTCATCAACGAATGTTCGCTTCGCTTCACGATCGTATTTTGATATCAAAATCATTTGCGTGTATCAAGAAGCAAGATGGGCAATAAAGCATTGCGGAATAGCTGGATCGTTAGCCCAAACGTGAGTGACCTCATAGAAGCTGCAATGTGACCAGATACAGGCAGTGAATCCCGTACCTTCTGCCCACCAATCGAAAAAGTTCGTCAACCAAGTATTGCAGGTCATGATTGCAGTGACATCAAAGGCTCACTCGAATTATTATGCTTTGGCAAGATAAGACGAAAGAATAAATTTTGTATAAATAACTAGAAACTGTTGAGAGAAATTCCCATGAGCATATGAAATAAACTTCTGAAGCTCACTGCCGTCGTTGCGGCCATCATCAACGTCATCATCATCACCATTATCGTAGTCGTCTTTGTCGTCGTCATCATCGTCAACCCCATCATCGCCATCGTCGTCGTCGACTTTGCCATTATTATCGTATTCGACAAAATCAACATTACGATAATAATGGCAGGAACATTTAAATTCATGCCTTCCGAAGAGTCATGCTATTGTCGAGAAAAGTTATGAAGTTCTGTTTACCCTCAGACAACTCGAACACTAAGCACGCACAAAGCAGAAACCCGAGAAAGCTGCCCATCGTTCCTACTAAGTGATTACAACAAGGAGCTGAGTAGGCTACCAACTGATATTCTGGACAGAACGCAGCGCGAATGACTCGTACAACGAGCTTTATAGCAAACCATTCCGTTTACGACTTTTGAGGCGGGCTTATGGAGACTCGGAATTTAGCTAAGACATCTGCATGCGACCAATTAAAATCTCTCATTTGCGGTATCTGGCACGTGTGAGCTGTTTATTGAACGATTTCATTTCTCCAATCAGCAGTATGACCAATCATTTGGGAGTCCAATTACAGCAGTATGCTGATGATACTCAGCTTTTCATTGGTCTGTCGCCAACAGATCATTCCGGCAAAGCAATTCGTGAGGAGTGCCTCTCTTCATGGTTCTGTTTCAATGGTCTGGTCATAAACCCGGATAAGTTTGAGGCAATAGTGTTTGGCTCACGCCAGTGACTACGCTCTTTCCCTCCTCATTCCATTGTTAAACTTGATGGCACTGTTGTTCCACTTTCAAAGTGAGTCAAAACACTAGGGGTCGCTATGGACAGTTGTAAATCTCACATTCCCATTCCATTATAATAAACCTTGGCAAATCTTGTTTCTACCACATCAATGCTATTACGTCGCATAAGGTCGGCTCTAAACAAAGACATTATCACAGACCAGCCTGCTCTCTGTATATAAAAAATTATATATATATATATATATATATATAAATTATATATATATATATATATATATATGGGCTGCTTACTGAATAAAAATTAATCGATTAATCTTCAAATTTTAATTTTGATCAATTGATTAAATGCGATTAATTTTGTATCTTTTAAGTGAAGAGCGAAAACTGTTAGAGATGAAGTCACTAAGTCAGTTGCTACTTTCTTTCTGCAAAAAAACCTAAATCTTTCCACATGCTGAAGTTGATACTCAGCGATGTGTTTGAAACACGAAGAACTGTTTGTTGCAATGAAGACAGTTAACTTTGCCGCCATCTTCGACTTTCCATTAGCATTTACCTTATGATATGCAAAATGACCGCTTAATTTTCCACTCAGTCGTTTACCATTCTATTTTTTACCGTTTGCTATTATTGTTTAGGCCTACGTACTCTGGGAATGGGCTGCTCGATATCATGAAATAAGTTAGCAAATTAATCGAACAAGACGAAATTAATCGTTTTAATTTTTTACGATCAACTGATTAGCTAGTCGTTAAAATCCACTGTCCTGGGTATATTATAACATTATATTGTTTTATCTGGCTCCTTCATAGGAAGGGATATTCTGGTAAAATCCAGTTGTAAAACGCATTGGTAATTAGGTAAGCTTACTAACTGACCAGTTTCTAAGAAGGTGTGGTGGTTTTGACGACTCTACATAAGCTTAGTGAAGATAAGGGGAACGGGGAGCTTGGCATTATAATTTTGATCTGACGAGATCTTTTTGTGTGTTTTGGGCAGGGAAGTCAAGCCTCCGGTTATGTAGTTAAGAAGTTTAACCGTGAGAAGCTGAATACTAGGCCTACGTAGTTATAGCTGTCTGTTTCGTTGTCTACGTTGACCAACAGAAAAGATGCTTGGTTAAGAAAAAGGCTGCAGTTAGGTTGTTTGCTCGAGGTTTTGTGACGAATTGTAGTTGAGTTTTGTTGACGAGGTATTTATGTACATAATTATTGCTTTAATGTTGAGAATATAATTTTATGTTAAACCCTAGCCAGTCGTAGCTTTCTTTAGGTGGGGCCTTTAACAATTATATATATTAGGGTGGTCCAGAAATATAAAATGTAGAAAATCAATTTGGGTCACATTTGTTCTTGTTCTATTCAGTTTAGGGAATATTTGGACCAATTTTTGTGACTTTAGAAGAATATCTAAGGGTGGCTCAATTTTGAATGATAAATGTTGTAACTGAGTCATTTTCCGGTAACATGGTAAATTCACAAATTCAACAAGCAAAAAAAATTTTTTTTAATAAATTTTTTTCTTTGGAACAAATCTTGAATGTTTCTATTTCACAAATATATATATTTGGTTTTGCACTAATATGGAAATGTAAAAAGTTTTTGGTAGAAAAAAATAGCCCTACTAAAATATTTGTCCACTCCGTTACTGTATACATATGAGATCTGTTTTATACATTTTACAGCTTCTGTTGTGTATTTTGACATTCCAATATGTTTCTAGTATTAATATTTATAAAATAGAAAGAAAAGAAATTAGAAAACTTATAATGATTTGATTCCATCACAGTTTCATTTATTTGGAAAAAGGTCCACTCCGTTATGGAAATAAAAGCATTTAATGTTAAGTTGAATAAATATTTTTGCCCAAACAACTGAAAAGAAATCACTTGAGCCAATCATTCCCAGTGATCGAATAGACAGAAAACACTAAAATATTTATGGTATTGTCTTAAAAATCTGCTCACAGCATCAAAATACCACACCATTTAGCCTATAATAATTCCACTCCGTTACTATCTTTCGAGTGTCGAACACAATTTTTCAACTCCGTTACATAGCTGTCCCATGCGTTACCAAATAAATGTTAACGGAGTGGACAGGTAACGGAGTAGACAATTTGGGTTGCAGCACGGTAAATACCATATTATCGCTCACGCGTCCACATCGATCGTTGGTAAAATCATTATTTTGCTTATAAGCGTTATATTACAAATATTATTGGAATTAGATTCATTTATAATCATGGCAAAAATGCAGTAACGGAGTGGCCGTATAATAAAAAAAACACATCTGGTACGAAATAAATGAAAATTCGTATGAAATTTGTCGGACCATTTATATCGTTGGTGAAGATATAAATAGCTTACATAGATTACATAGAAGAGAGGAGTCTAGTTGCGCGACCACAAGATTGAATGGTTCTGAGATAGAAGATTAATTTTTTACATGGTAACGGAGTATACATAAATCCTGGGGACAAGTTTTAAAAATTTTCCTTTAATTATGCTGAAGATCCGGTTCACCAAGTTGTATTTTAAAACATACACAAATATATAATACATAAGAAACACGTGAATTTTTTGGCTCAATACAAATCATTTCGAAATTGCAGACTAAAGCAATAAGTACTAGAGCCTAGGGACAGTAACGGAGTGGAACATTTTAAATTGAAAATAAATTTTAATAAATTAGGTTATTGCTTTAAATTACTTTCAAATATCTGAAATTGTTGACTGATCAAATACATTTTAATATCAACACCTAGCATAATCAGACTAGGTATAGTTTTTCGAGAAATGACCGGGGGACATCTGAATTCTGAATTTACCATGTTACCGGAAAATGACTCAACTACGAAATTTCCTCAGATTTTGTGTATAGCCCAAATTCATATTTTTTACCAAGAAACTTTTAAAATTAAAACAGAGAGAAAATCACTGTTTAGTTTTTACTGCTTAGTAAGTTTCTAGTTAATAAGAACAATATTAAAATAAGTCTATTTTGAGACATTCTTCAGAAGAAACTTTGTTGGCTCTGGAATGGGTTTTCCGATGAGCGCTGACAACTTGAAGAAGGCATTGTTTTTTATTCTCATCTTTTGTTACAGATGAGTTGAATGTCTGGATTAAAACAATACCTCTCTCTGCACATTTATCTATTACTTTCATCTACCTGACTTTTCCTGCCGATTGAAGATAAATTGGATCCAACTGCCCAAGGCCGTAGCCAGGATTTTGTTTGGGGGGTGTTTACTCGTTCTTGAACAAGCTGACAAGATACCAAGTCAACCGTCTATATGGGTTTTGGAGGAGCGTTGTGAGCTCTCAAACAGGACCGGATTAACATTTTGTAGGTCCGTGGTTCTAAAATTGTATGGTAGGCCCCAAATACATGTTCAAACAAACGTTTTGACTAAATTTAAATGATAGAATAGATATTTATTAATTTAAAACTGTTTGCCACGTGCTTTCAAAATAGAGAAACTGTCAACAATATCCTGAAAATCTAGTGGTTGTATAATTTCACAATGTTCATAAGTGTTAAATTAGTTAGTCTATCTGGTCCCATCGTAGATCTTAAGGCATTTTTGATACGCTTTAGTTGACTGAAAGATCTTTCACCGCTGCATGCAGTTAGAAACAGGACGTGAAAGTATAACAGGGCCACATTAAGGCTAGTGCAGGCCCTAATGCTGTGATTCGGAGGTCGAAGTGGAAAAGAAGAGGTGCCGGTGTCACGAAATAGAGTATCACCATACATGAGTATCCCCTTAGCGAAATAGAGTATTCGATTTAGTTTGCATTTTTGGCGGTTTCTAAGTGTATTCAGTCGTACTGCTTATATTTATTGTACACATAAAATATTTTAAGTTGCGTATCTTTAGTTTGTACGTCGACCTGAAATTAATTTACTTCGTTTTTTTTGGTGATTTTGACTGGATTTTCGTCTTGGCTATCGTGATGCGTATGACGATGGGGGATAGAATGGTTTATCCCCCCGGATACTCTAAACCGGTTTATTCCATCCGGGGCATATGCTTTAAGCGGGATAGAATGTCTCTGGACACCGGTGTGAGCGTGGCGAGGTATTTTTTGGAGTCACGGCAATACGATAATATTGAAAAATATGAAACTGTTTTAAACATGCGGCCGTGCGCTCGCGCTCATACACGCACGCATTCAAGTACTTTAGACTGAATTCCATTCCATTGCCCTGAGGAGACTCTGGCCTATAAGCAAAGATAGAGATACACAGACAGAGAGACAGGGAGAGAGATACGCAGAGATATGGTATCAATCAATCAAATTCGTTTATTCGAATTTGACTGGGCGCCAATGCTCACACAAGTTTTGGCGCCACTGTTGTCCTGGCCTCTAGATGCGTGTAAACTGTTCTAGTAGAGCAATTTACTGTTGAGGTACACTGTATAGGCTACTATTATAGTCGCAGTTTTTGTAAGTAGATTAAAGTGTTCACAGAAGCCAAGCTGGTGTTGAGCATGCTCCAAACACGCTAGGCTGCTAGCGCGTCAAAATCTGTGTATGATAATGATTTGGCTTAACATCACTGCCAAGAAAGTTACAGAAACATGTTTAGGCCTAGGCTAGGCCTACCTGTTTCAAGTTTCGTCTTTGCCATTTTTTCAAACATTCAAATAATCGGGCCGCAGCTGGAAGATGGGTGTTTCTTTCCCATTGCATAACGATATTACTTCAGAAAAATTCCAATCCGAAAGACACTTGTAGAGAATCGCAATTTCTTAAATAGGCTATATATGTGATTTGCCGACTGCACTAGAAATTTGATCGGCCTGAGGTATATAAACTCGTGAAGCTTGACAGGGCGAACGTTTGTTAATTTGATGAAGGATATGTTTTAGCCTGCCTGCTGCTTGTGTGCATGTGTTTTGTATGGGGGATGACTCTGGTACACTTCGGAACTGTCAGCCTACATCGGAGAGTGAGTCATGCCAATCTTCCATGCCATGTCAATGTTGTTTGTCTCTGTAGTCTGTACAGTGTACACCTCTGGCTCCTCCATACTTTCACACGTTAAGATAGACAGAACAGCATTTTCGCTAGATTTAACATTAAAAAATTTCTTCACTTCCGGAAATGTGGGCCCGTCAACAATGTAACAACAAAGACTGTAGAGCTGCATCATCTAAGTTCACATGAGTGCTCTTCGTTCTTACACCGTATATGTTAGTAAATGCAATATTTATATTATACATTATATAATTTCGGGGGGTGTTTAAACACCCAAAACACACCCCTAAATACGGCCTTGCAACTGCCAAAAGTCTAGCGGAGTCGAAAGGAAAGCCTGGAGCTTTTCTGCCCCACTGTCAATGAGTAGGTCAAAGAGTCGAGATATTCGGCTTGTTGTATATGATTCTAGTGGATTTCCCAAGTTGACTGTTCTGCTGTCAATCCTCTTTGATGGCATAATTATTCTTTCATCATGTTTGAGATGTAAACCATGGTGGCCTTTGTATTAACATCAACGCAGGGGTAAAAAAGTCAGGCCTATCAAATGCTCGAAAAAATACCAGAGGGGTCTCTTGAAAGCTGTTTTGGCTGCATTTTTCACAGCAATGTTGCAACAAGTTCAATAGTTTCAAGTTATTTTATGGAGCAGTCTCTGCTGCTCTCTGCCAAGCATTTTTAAAGCCAAAATAATCCACAGACAAGAGATAAAAAAAGGCTGACATAGATCTTTTCAAGCTTTTCTCTCAAAGTGCTGAGAGTAATTGGATTCTTTAAGAGAAGAATTTTGAGAGACTAGCCATCCACCTCACACTATTATGCATTGCCCCAGGAGCTCGAAATCGCACTTCTTCTGTCGAGCACCACCAAGGATGATGAGAAACAATTGCAGAAGCTCGCCATAATCTTCACATTGGTGCTGGTTTTCACAGCATATTAGTAGTATGTAACCATCTCATTACGGAGATCCATCAAACTTTAGCCTGTCTTTTTTTTAAATCGCTTGGATCACTTGGTCCTACATCTGGTCCTCTGGTAGTTCCGAGGGTTGTGGAAACAAAAACGCTGGATGGCATAACTTGGAACACATGATGGCGACATGCAATCCAACCGAGTTCTCTGTTGAGAGTCTGTTCGATAATTGTGCATGCACCAGTCTTCAAGCCAGCGTTTGAGGCTTTTCATCTCCATGAACAGGGATTGCAATACTACCCACTTTCAGGCTGGTGTAAAAAAATCTGGTAAAAGTGTGCCATCCCGCTGTGAAAGGAGAGGGACCTCAATCGAATAAGATTAATGCTGTGCTGCTGCCTTGGCCTTGCGTGTGGCCATTTTAGAACGACGAATAGCTTCGAGAAATTTTATTTAAATTTTAAATTATTAAAATTGAATTGTAATTTTTTAAAGATCGAAAACACATGAAGTGAAGTTAAAACATAACACGAAGTGAAAATAACTAAAAATCAACCTAAATTAAAATGTTTAAATTAAATAAGTTTGCAAGATGAATTATTTTCAAAAATCTCGAATATTTCATAGTGTCAGTAAAAGTGTGTTTTGAGCCACCTCTAAATATTATTGAATCCATTTAATTTTTGGCCTGTAAGCTCCTCTGGTATATAGGAACAAGGGCAGCTATGACCCAATTTGATATTTGAAATTTATTATTTTTACATGGTACATTGGACCACACTAATATATATATATATATATATATATATATATATATATATATATATATTAGGGTGATTTTAAGGTACATGTGATATTTTCAACTCAAAGATATTTTGCCGGCCTGGTCGAATTATCATGCCAATTCATGTATTAACTCCATATCCGAAATTATATCTTGATAGCTGAACATTTAGGACTGGCGCAAGGCAACCGAAATTGGACACAGGTGGCATACAGGCATCCACAATTTCAATGCATGCTATCCAGCAGCAGGAATGCCTCTCGCATTCTATCTGCTCTCGCTGCATCCAATTTATGTGCAGCACCAGCTGGTGAGCTGATCATAAGTCCTTCAGCGATCCATCAAGCAAGGAAAGATAACCGTGCAGCCCTAGCAGCAGAGATTCGTGAATCTTTCGATCCAAATGTTCCTCTTACTATTCACTGGGACGGCAAGATCATGCCAGATCTTACAGGGACAGAACGAGGGTGTGTTGATCGCCTTCCAATAATGGTATCTGGCAAGGATGTGACCAAGCTATTGGCCATCCCCAAACTCAAATCCGGGACAGCTGTAGTCATGTCAGATGCATGTTTGGCTGAGATAAGAAGTTGGGGATTGGAATACAGAATCGTGGCCATGTGTTTCGACACAACGGCGAGTAACACGGGTTGCAAGGGCGGCGTGTGCATCAAGCTGGAAGCGGAATTAAGAAAGGACCTCTTGAACCTTGCCTGTCGACATCATGTGTCTGAAATTGTTCAAGAAAAGGTGTTTTCACTGCATGATTCTGCAAGGTCTCCAAAATTGGAACTATTCAGTCATTTCCGTTACTTCTGACCGCAAATCGATCAGGCCAAGTGTCGCACAGCAATGGATGATAAAGATGCAGCACAGCGTGTCACAGACGATGTGATCACCTTCGCATTGCAGCAACTGAGTACCGAAAACCACAGATACGACTACAAAGAGCTACTAGAACTAACAGTTATTTTTCTAGGAGGAATTCCACCGAAAGGAATAAAGTTCAGGTACACAAGGGCATTTCACCGCGCGAGTTGGATGGCGCGTGCGATCTATGCGATCAAGATGTGGCTTTTCAGGGATCAGTTTCCCATTCAACAACGCCAGAGCTCAGATAGGGCATCTCGACAATCCTACTCTCAAGAGGTGTGGAATCATTTACTTCGAGTGTCCCTATTTGTGACTACAACTTACGTGAAGTACTGGTTCACCAGTACGTCACCCGATGAAGCCCCAAGGAACGATCTTCAATTCCTGAAGGCAATCCATACGTAACCTGACAAGGAAGTCTCACAGGTAGCCCTAACAGCATTTTCCCGACACCTTTGGTATTTGTCGGAGACCCTGGTAGGCCTCAGCCTTTTTGATGATTCAGTCACCTTCGACGAAAAGCAGCGCATGGTCTACAGCATGCGAAACAATCAGGGATCCGATGAACCTCCAAAGAGACTTCCTCCAATACATAATCCACCTACAAAGCACTTAACGATTTCGTCACTACTTCTCCACCAAAATATTCCAGATCCTCGGATTGGATGACTCTTTTTCTTGATCGAGACCCGCAACAATAGGGAGTCAGAACAATCATACAGTGAGGCAAAAATATCATATCCGCCTAAAAGTGACGAACGATCTGGCGGAGAAAGGAGTAGCTCTCATGCAGTCCTTCAATGAAGCCCTGGTCCGAAATGAGGAAGAAAAACAGTTTGTTCTGCAAATGGTGGAGTACCATCGAAACAAGTTCCCAAAAGCACTAAAGGGGATAAAGAAATGACAAATAACTGACGGTTCTTCTTTTGCGTTTGCCTTATATTTTATGTTTAAGTGTTAAAAGTTGTTTGGATCTTTGAAAATGACAATGTATTACATTGTTTTCTAAGTGATAAATCTTCCGGGGCTTTGCGCCAGTTCTAAATCTATTCCGATTTTGTCTCATTTGGCAAATGACAATTTTTCCTCAAGGTGGAACACAAAAACAACAAGGCCGCTATTAATTTTGAAACTTCAATTTTTAAACACACCCTAATATATATATATACAACCAGCAGTCCTGATTTTTTCATACACGAAGTACAGTAGGCCTACAGATTAAACACTCACAGAACATATTTTGATAATTTTGCATATTGCAGAGCCGTACGTGTAGTCTCGAGGAGTTCAGTCTACTGTTCGTAGGGATGACAGCTTTTAATTCTATAGAGGAGGAAAGGTTTACAGTGGGCACTAACCAGATGCAACAAAAAGTTCATTAAATTGTAACAGGCTAAATTTACATGACTTAGCAGCAACCAGAAAATGCCCAGTTATTTTATGTTAAAATTTATTTGGATAATATGGTTAATGGTTTAATGCTGAATATATAAGTCGCGATACAAATATTGAAACGATCAGTCGATCTGGCTTGAACAATAATTAGTTATTTTATATAGGCTAATATTTTCTTTCAGTCCTGACTTCCAGGGCTTGACATTAATTTCGTAGACTGAATTTGCTTGAAAACCATTAGGCTAAATTTCAGAGGGAAATTTGTAATCTTGATAAATTTCGTGTTTTGACAGTAGGCAACGGCAGCTTCTGGAAGCCATTCGCAGACTATAGTTGGCCTACTTGGATGATGGTGGAATTCTATGTCAATGGTGCAAACTATTTCTTCCATTCTTTCGCAGTTAGTTAAGGTTCAAAGGCGAGTTAGAAAGTCATGAAATGTATTCTGTGTTTGGATCTTAGTGGTCGCGTTTGCGTTTTAGGTAAAAGAATCATGAACCTCTCGATGGTGACCTGTTAACGGGCGTGTAACGTCATTGCTTTATCTGTATCATTGTTGGATAGGCCTACATCAACGACCTCTTATATAATTATAACTAGACGGAGCTTCCTGTGTTGAGACAGTGCCAGTCCCAAGCCTGGATAAATGAGGAGGGCGACGCTAATGGTCTTTGTAACCACACAGCTAGTCGTTAAAAAGGAAATACACCTGTGTTGAGCCGCCCAGTGACGTCGAAGCAGCCGATCGATGAAAGAGCAGTAAACAGAGAGGACATGGTATGCACGTCTA
Organism: Aporrectodea caliginosa; assembly: GCA_020284085.1. NCBI lineage: Eukaryota > Metazoa > Annelida > Clitellata > Crassiclitellata > Lumbricidae > Aporrectodea > Aporrectodea caliginosa. The sequence continues at coordinate 12,720 of JACEVL010000440.1, read as the reverse complement.
AATCGATGCGCAAGCATTCGTCAATCGGATACTAACATGGCCGCCAGCGAAAACAGTCCCGAGGCTTCAGCAAAAGCCACGTACGTGATCCCATTGGCCTGGCCTACATTCCCAACTTTCTCATTTCAAAATATTAGTACTACGAATAGATCCACAGGGATCGTAATTCATAGCTACATCAATTATTCTCAGCAGGTGTTCTTTTGATGCTAATTTCAATATTTGTTATCCCACTATCTAAGTAGATGTAAATTGGCTATTTAATTCAAGCCAACGCATTTATCGTTGATGACTTATCAATAAATCAATCAAAATGTTTATTTTGCGACCAACTAAACAAAAATCATCAGGTTTACATTTAAATTTCAACATGGCTACAAAAAGGAGGCCCTAAAGGGATAAAGAATCCCGCTAAGTAGGGACACCGATTACAGATTACATTAGAAAATTAATGGTGGCCTTTAAAGAAAGAATATCATTGAAAACATACTTGCAGTGACCAAGTGAAAGTTAAAGCAAAAAGAAACAGAAATGAGAGAATTATCTTCCGGGGGCCACCCATTAGGCGAAGTCGGGGCTCGCGCTCATGTACGCTGTCTATCTGTCTGGGTATGTGTATTATTCCTGTACCTCTCTCCGGTTGAGGTCTATTTTAGTTCGAACTCATTGTACTGATGTAAACATTCAAACCGACATTTGTTAGCCGTATCCAGGACTCTAACAGGTCTACAAGGACATAGATTCGATAGTAAGATGTGGCTTACTTCACATCACAGAGTTGGAGCTCTGCTCTTTCTGACATAGCCGGTGAAACAAGAGAAGCCAGTTCTCTTCTTCAGCACATTGATGCTGTAGTCTAAAACTTCAACGCCAGTACCTTCCGCAGCACCCTAGCTTCGCGAAATCTTGACCAGTTCTATCCTTCCGTTATTCTTTTATGCTCCAGATTGCCTATAAGAGCAGCTACAGAACATCACGCAGAACAGCTCAAATTCTGACTGCTATAAGGCAAGGTACTGAGTATCCGATTAAGTGAAGTTCACTTACTGGCTTTAAAACATTGTTCATATCTGTAATAGACTTGGTTTTATTTGCAATGAGTAGAGTAATTGGCATGAATCAGCGATTCACGCCAAATATCGGCTCAATTCTATTTGGGCTCTACCGGTTGGATTATTAGAATGGCTAAATTATTTAATGGCTAAACTCCACAAAGAGACTTAAAATCTCATGCTGATTTACGAATCAGAGACTGATGCAGTCTTATAAGTACCAAATACCTAAGTATCAAATGAAAATCCATCTAAAAATTGATAAGGACAAGAAACATAATTATTATCTCGTGAAAAACAAGAAATGACTAAATTAAGGTCCGAAGTATACAAGATAAACAGAAGGGGAACAATGACAGAGTCCTGAGGTAAGTCATAAGATAAGTGGACACAGGTAGAACGGGTAGGACCGAAAACTACAGAAACGGTGACATCCGTGAGGAATGAATGGAACCAAAGAAGAGCAGAGTCAGCATTCCCAGACGCCCTAGACAGCAGGTCTAAGAGGATGGTGTAATCAACAGTGTCAAAAGCGGCACTGATGTCATACAGGGCGAGTAGAATTATAATAAATTATGGCTATGGTCCATATCTTGAAGTATATCTGCTAGAAGACTCACCATAAGAGATTCCGTCGAGTGAAATTTCCTAAACCAGATTAAAGAGGAGGCATTAGAGAGTGAAGTACAAGGTAGTGGACCAGTTCAACAGAGACACATTTCTCATATGGGGTAGACCTGTCTGCCGTAGTTCCTGTCTGTGTCCGAACTTCGAAAACAATATTTTAGACTGAGTAGGCATTGTAGCTTTTATGCTTCAAAATTTTGCAATTATTCACTAGCAAAATGGAATGTTCTAGCGCTCAATTCATCGAACAAAGTGCGCATTCAGCTGAAATGACAACAGAATCGTTACGTTTTTCAACCATCAAAAAACAGTGGGTGGACTCACTAAAAGTGATATAACTTTTGTTCTGTTTGAAAACTTTCGGTGAAATGTGGCCATTATACGTAAATATAAATTATCTTTAAGCCTGTCAAAAGTGATTTAGAAATTCTTACTTTTGGCCGAAATATCAGCAAAAATACCTAGGGGTACTTTTTTCGGCCCACTCTGTATATTAGTTGTCGTGTTTGCGTTAAAAAACCTTCAACCTCGAGGTGCTACTAATGTCGAGCTTCGATTTAGACGTGTCATCAGGCGTGGAACCGTCCGTGTTCTACCTGTATTGCTCTTCAGTACGATGACCCACTTTCTCAGTAACATAAATTTCAGTTCAATAAACGTATCCATAGCGATCCTAAGTCACAGCTATATCGATCTATCTCAGAAGGCAGATGTTATTTTATTTTATTTTAATGGTTGCTAGCCCACTATCTTGAAGTTGTAAAATAGTTGGCCTTAGGCCTATCGCTCATGCACGCTGTGCGTATGTCTGTCTGTATGTTTCAGTACGCTTGCTGTTCCTCTTCATCTGTCCCTTTTAATTTCAGTTCGGATCGTACTTATTAAGTTGTAATTTACGATTATGGCCGAACGACTATGCATTAGGGCGTGTCGATTTTTGTCAACTCTCAAATTCCAAAAATGACTAGTGCTAAAAAGTTGTGACATGACTTAGTAAGTCAAAACATATTTTGGTAAAATTAATATTATTTAGTTTTGCTTGGTAAATAACTACATGAAGTATTTACTTTTTTAACGTTTTTTGTGAATTTCCAATAATGCTTATAACTTGTGTGATTAAAAGTTTTTTGGGAAAAACATTTAGTAAAATTGCATAAAAATCATTGGAAATGATTGTCAGGACACTTGCAGTTATATTATGTACTAATATTATTTTTATTATTTATTTATTAAATTGTATATTACAAATGCACACACACATTATATATATAATTCACTAAGTAAATGTTGTGCAGTACGTAGCTGTATTTGCTTCTTTCGGAGGTTGAAAGATCGTCATCAGTGTCTGCAAAATTATTTGTCCGTCAGTGCTGATACTACTATAATACTAACTAGTGGGAATTGCCCACAATGGCTTCTAAAAAGATAAGAAAACTGGGGACATTCACCCATAATTATGAGCAACCTAATTGAAAGTGGCAGAGAGTTGTTGCCCTCTGAACTGCCAACTCTGCGAGACATTATGAGATATGGGATACTGCTAAGAACACAAAGTGGCGAGGATGTCAGAAACTACTCAGCAGACAGTCTTGCAAAGGACATTTACCCTAAAGTGCTTGAAAAGTGGGAACTGTGCAAACTGCTCTTTTTTCGCCTCATTGCTAGTTCACAAATCAGAATCTTAAAGAAGATCCAAGATAGCTGGGAGCAGGCCAATGACATATCTGTTAGTAGAGGAAAGCCAGATGTCAAAACTTGACAAGCTTTTTAACATACTCGATTGCAGTGCAACATTTTTCTTATAATCTTTGCTCTCTGACCTTTAATGAAAGCAAGTTCCGTCATAGGGATCTTTATCTCCTAAGGCATGCATGCACAGTTGATATGGGCCTCCTTCCTGCAACCAGCATCTTCAGGGTAGCCTAATTTGCAGGAAAGAAAAATGTTGCGCTGCAATCGAGGATGTTAAAAAGCTTGTTCTTAAAATACTTAGACCTATGCTTGATTTAATTAGGAAGCATTCGCATCGAAAGTCACCAATCAATTTAATTCTTCTGAATGTAGGCCTACTATGCCCTGAGAAGTAAACTAGGCCTATTTACGTGTTGCGCTTAGATGTTTCGAAGATTTGCTTTTATGTTTGTATAGGCCTAGTTTAGGCCTAGGCGCAAACATCATGTTCTATACCCATTGTTCCCTCCGATTCGTCCTGCTGATATACTTGCTTCGCCCCCGTCCCCATGGTTTTCCCTTCCTAACAAAGATGACTGTAATTTCATATCCAGAGTAGGCTACTATCACAGTATAAATAATTAATTATACAGTAGGCCTACGTCGATTCCGGCCGCTGCCTGTTGACTAGGTTTCCTGGTGACGCCATTTTTAAAGGGAGCTGTTTGAGTCCCAGTTTAATAACTTCATTACCGGTATCCCGTAACCTCCTTGAGCAAGGGGTTCACTGGATCATAATTGTTCAGGTCAACTGTACCAGACTGAAAGAAAGACGTGAAGACAGACACGAAGACAGACAGTCCTGTCTGTCTCACTTTGAGACAGACAGAAATACAGACACAGGAAGACAGATAGACGTGAAGACAGACACACAGACAGACAGTGATATAGACATACAGACAGGAAGCGAGAAAGACAGGAAGACAGACTCAGAAAAACAGATACTGGAAGACAGACATACAGGGAGAGATATAGACAGACAGACAGAAAGACATACAGGAAGACAAACATACATCAAGACAGATAGACGGACAGGAAAACAGACAGTGACACAGACAGTGACACAGACAGACAGAGAGACATACAGTGACACAGACAGTGACACAGAGATACAGACAGACAGACAGGGAGACAGACAGGAAGACAGACACAGGAAGACAGATAAGACAGTGATTTAGACAGAGAGAAAGACACGAAGACAGACAGATAGGAAGACAGATAGACTGGCAGGAAGACAGACAGGAATATAGACAGTGAGACAGACAGATAGGAAGACAGACAGGAAGATAGACACAGGAAGACAGATAGGCAGTGATATAGACAGACAGAAAGACAGGAAGACAGACGTGCAGGAAGACAGGCAGGAATACAGACAGACAAGAAGATAGACAGTGAGACAGACAGACAGACAGACAGGAAGACAGACAGGAAAAGAAAGAGACAGACAGACAGGAAGACAGACAGGAAGACAGATATACAGGCAGGAAGACAGACAGACAGGCACACAGACAGCAAGACAGAAAGACAGACAGACATAGAGACAGACTGACAGATGGTTTTTCTTTCTCGTAGTAGTAGCAGTAGCAATAGTAAGAAGGAAGAGGAGGAGAAGGAGAAGGAGGAGAAGGAGGAGGAGAAGGAGAAGCAGAAGCAGGATTGCACTGTAATAGCGCATAGCAGGCAATGCCAGGCATGCTCTGCAGGACTCGGGCAGTAAGCAGCGGCAACTGGAGCTCCCTCTGAAAATGGCGGACGACAGTTGGCGGGGCTAACTTTCAAATCAGTGCTGGAGCGGCCGGGAGTCGACGTACTGTATAATTATATATATATATATAATTGAGTTTATTCTCTCAATTATAACACCAATAGTCCAATAATTATGTATAGCATTGCCTATTATAGTTCTAATTTTATCTAAACATTGCTTTAATAATAAATAATAATAATAATATCTTTTCTTTAATCAAGCGCCTGACAAACGCACTGCACTGTACATTTACATGTTATGCAATTGAAATCTTAACTACTAACAGAACAGACAGCCTGCAATACAACGGCGCTAATAGCAGCCTACAAAGCATGTCTAGTAGGGTGGGGCAAATGGCAGTTGCTTCAGCCAGACAATGATAGCCTAAATAGAATTAAGCTCCCTCATCTACTGGTTAATGAAATAATTCATTTTCATATTTTCTATTATGTCTAGGCCTCTAGGGGTCGCAACTTTAAAAGATGCGTGACGTAATATATTTCATTAGAAATTAATACACATTTATTAATATTATTACAATTGGGTCATGGAAACTCAATAATTGCTACTATAATATATTACATTGTGGGGCGCGGTGGTGTAGGAGTATGTAGGGTGCCTTGCAGCCCGAGGGTTGCGGGTTCGAATCCACCTCAAGCCGTCGCGTAGGGACCCTGGGCAAGTCCTTCACTCGCAATTGCTCATGCGCTTCGGCGTGAAACTCCGAATCAGTGACCGCACTGTAGTCGGGAGCACCTCTGAGTAGAAATCTTGAAGGGGCGCTATAACAAGTGCTCATACATACATACATACACAATCACATTAATACACACATTAGACAATACACACACAGTTACACATTGTGCTGGCCCTGCAGGGCACACTCATCGAAAAATCAAAGAAGAACACTGTGTTCTGGTATGCATCCCTAGCCGAAGTTATGTTGAACATCTTGTTGCTGCATCAGGAAAGCCTGCAGATATTTCAAGAGAAATTTTGTCCGTGATTAGAGATAGTAGATCAGAACCAACGTTACGAGCACCCGTTTGTGATGGAACAGCTGTGAATACCGGTTGAAACAATGGAGTAATCCGAAACATTGAACTTCATCTCAGAAGACCTCTTCAGTGGTTAATTTGTTTAATGCATGCTAACGAATTGATTCAGAAGAAGCTAATGGAAGTCGTTGATGGGAAGACCACTGGTCCAAGAACTGCAGAAGGACAGATATCAGACATGTTGGAATTTGACTCACAACAGAAACCAATCATTGAATTTTCTCCTGTTTCAGGTTGTGTTGCTGAACTTGAAGATACGATGATGAATGACCTAAGTAAAGATCAGTTGTAGGCCTACTTGCTTAAAATATGTCTGCTGATTCGATGTGGCTACAATGCTAGTGAGAATCACATCTCCTACTTGCAGACCGCTCAACCAGGTGCACTCAGTCATGCCAGATTATAACTAAAGCCAACCGATTGCTTAGGTTGTATGCTTGCCAAGAATGTCCTTCCTATAATCTGCAACGCTTTGTAAAATTCATACTGAATTTCTATGCACCATCATGGTTTAATATCAAACCTCATCGGTCGTGCCAGGATGGAGCAAAGAACTTCTTCTTCATGCTATAATTGTACCAGAAACTTGACAAAATTGATCAAGCTGTCATCACTCCAGTAGGTCTCCTTCAGAACAACAGCTACTTTGCCATCTTGAGAATATCTTTTGGCAGCCGTTGGTGATGAAGATGAATATAATAGGTTTACATTTTCATGTGAGAAAATTCTAATGGCTAAAAATACTCACTCCAGTGCAGGACAGTGTTGTTGAGTAATTGAAATACATGTAATTGAATTACGTAATTGAATTACAAGTTCTGTAATTGTAATTGTAATTGAATTACATTTTAAGTCCAGTAATTGTAATTGTATTTCAATTACAATTTTGCATGTAATTTGTAATTGAATGAAGTGTAAATTACAAATTACTTTCATAAAGTCAGCAAAGATGACAGCCTGCCGGGTTGACCCGGGCCACCCGTTTAATTGAATAAACTGCTCTGCATTATGTTTGCATGGCAACATAATTGTCAACATTATTCTTTCCTTACACCCCTCTTACAATCTTACAGCACACTTTGATTGACCTCAAGGGCAAGGGCTGACCTTCATTATCGGATTATTCATGCAGTCATGCACTCATTCTTAGCTTGCTTACTGCGGCTGCCTATGGAAAACAGAGCTTCCATCTTCAGCTCCAGCGTCTCTTTAGCACTGGTGGACAAATTGACTCACTCTTCCAGGTGCAATCAACTGAGTTCTCTAACAGACTATCAGTTTGAAAAACTTCTACTAATAATCAAATAAAATCTAACTTGTTTTAATGGATCATAATTGCAAATCGTATTTTGGATACCTGACAAACTTATAATACAATTAAATGTACCGTATATATTATTACAATTTACAGGCCATTGGTCCATTGGATGTTTTAGTTTAAAAATAGAGTAAATTAAAAATTATCGAAAAAATTCTAAATCATTTGACAATTTTAAAGGAATAATTTAAAAGTAATTGGTAATTGAATTACAATCAAAATGTAATTGTAATTCAATTACTTTCACAATCAAGTAATTGTAATTGTAATTCAATTACATTTACAGGCATGTAATTGCAATTATAATTGAATTACATTTAGAATGTAATTGATACAACACTGGTGCAGGAGCGTAGCCAGACTTAAATTCAAGAGGAGGCAACTTGGCAAAATTCTGGTTAATGGGGTCATTGGTTAATAGAAGTTCCAGTACATAAAGAAAGCAAGAGGAAGCAACTGCCTCCTCGTGCCTCCATCTAGCTAGAAATACTCACTCCAGTGATACAATTCGTTGCTTTGACAAGAAAACTATTACAGTTAAATTTACATCTGATTCGTACATAAAATATGGCTGACTGGGGAAAATGCGACTTCGACGCACCTCCACACCTGCAAGACATCACGTCGAAAGCTGTTGGCAGTAATGAACGAGTAGTTCTACCTCACTATCCGTGTCATTAGCAAGATGTGGAGAGAAATATCAAAGACGTTTCTGCAGTCTGTGGCCGAGTTACGGACATGACTCACGCCACGGTGATGCCATGCAAATGAAGAAATCAAGATTGGACTTGCCAACTATAGAAACTAAAGCTGATTTTCTGAACTAAGTTAAAACACTTAGGGTAGAGTGGGGCAAAAGGCCCACTTTTCAGGTCAATTGTCATATCTCAAAAAGTTATTACCCTATAACTATGAAATATGTGCAGGTAGATACATCATTCATTTTGCTGTATAAAAGTACCATAATAATGTCTATCTACAGCATCAGTAATGTGTGGGGATGATTTTCTCTCGACACCCAAAAAGGGCGTCTTGCCCCGTGGGTGGGGTAAAAGGCCCACACGTGTGAGGCAAAAAGCCCATGGGTGGGCGTTTTACCCCGCACTGTGTAACTTTAGTTATAATGCTGAAAAATGAGAACACATAAGATTTAATAGACAGTCCAATAGGCCTACACATGCACTGAAAGTGACCTAAGCACAGCCGAATACGTGCAGAATGTCCCAGGCCTATTCAAAAATACAAAAACTGTCAATAATGTCCATTAGATCTCTCGTAGCAAGTCCCAGCTCACAAGACACAGCTCACTCGATAGACTATCACAGCAGCCGCAGCAGTCAGAAGTAAAAAACACTTGGCAACAAGAATCAGGTGAATCGAGTAACCAAGATCAGGAATGGACATGCATCATATACCAAGTACAGTTATAAAATGCAGTAGGCCTAGTCTAGTCAGACTCGCAGTTTGGGCAGGTGAAATAGGAATAACCATCTGTGCAAGCCTCGTGTGCCCACTTCGCACACTGTTGGCACTGGACCCATTTCTCACGGGACATGCTGTTAGCGAAAGGTTCGCCGCATATCAGGCATGGCCATTCCTCGTCTTCACTGCTGGTATCATCGTGTGTCGCTTTGCGCTTCTTACTTCTCACCGCTGCGGTTTTGGTTTTAGGAAGAAGTTTCGCTCTTTTCTTCCGTCCGGTTGTTGACGTCGAAGGCTGTGGGTCGTCGTTTGAACTGCGTTTCCTTTGTTTCGTTGACTCCAGGCTCTTAATGAGAGCGGCACTCTTCGCAGCGGCCTTGGAAGCAATGGCGGAAGAACGTGCTTCCGCGACTTTCAACTTGTCTTCCAATTCATTCTTGTATGGCGATCCTGTTAAAAGCGTTGCAGATTCAGCTTTACGTGTTCGAGAGCGTACACCAGAGATCTTCGGACGAGGTGATATTGCCAAGATCAGTCTCCGAGCTGCAATTGCACGCATCCACAAAACCATTTATGTAGAAGGCCAGAGTACATCAAGTTCAATATAAAAAGTAGGCCTATGGCCTACTTAGAAACTTAAAATTAAAAGGAAAATGTTCACCAGGCCTAAACTTATATTCACTGTGTTTCTCATAATTTAATTCTAACTTGACTAACTACCAATCATCAACTTCATTGATGTAAATGTAGGCGCGGGTTCTCGTCACATTCTACTAATAAACGAATACAATAGGCCTAATAATCAAATGGCTAAGCAACACTAAATGTAATAAGTTACCTACCTTGTTCAGCATCACTCAGTTGAGCAGAAGCCTGTGCATCAGCAGTCACCGGCTGAACGACGGTGGGAGTCGGAGGGACCGACGGTGCATCAGCAGTCACCGGCTGAACGACGGTGGGAGTCGGAGGGACCGACGGTGCATCAGCAGTCACCGGCTGAACGACGGTGGGAGTCGGAGGGACCGACGGTGCATCAGCAGTCACCGGCTGAACGACGGTGGGAGTCGGAGGGACCGACGGTGCATCAGCAGTCACCGGCTGAACGACGGTGGGAGTCGGAGGGACCGGCAGTGCCTCTTCGGTAACTGTTGCTGCCTGGAAGTCGTCGTCAGTGAACACCTCTGGATCGAATGGCCACAGTCCACTGCACTTAAATCCATTGACGGCCTTTTCGGGTGTAGCCGTTCGCAAATATGCAGTGCCAAATATGCCTGCCATGTCGTAGAATGAAATACGTTTTCCCGGATGGGAGACCATCCAGGAATCGGCAGCAACATTGTAACCGCTCTTGAGCGACTTGAAATAGCTTCTATCAAGCGGCTGCATCTTGTGGGTGGAGTGCGGTGGAAGAGTGAGAAGATGCAGACCATTCTCACGTGAAAAAGTGATAGCGCTCAGAGTCTTGTGGCTGTGATGACCATCAAGTATTATAATTTGCGGATTGTCTGTGGATGCACGAGTGAAACCGACAAAATGCTGAAGCCATTTAATGAATAGCTCTGAATCTGTCCATCCGCTTGTACTTGTGTATCCCACAGATTGTGGTGGTGCACCATTGAGCAGAGCTGGAATCATCCTTTTTCGTGGATAGATGAACATTGGTGGCAAAAATGCACCAATCGCACTCATTGCGCATATCACTGTAACGGTTGCGCCTCGCTCGCCACTTGTCACTTTACCAACGGTTCTCTGCCCCTTAGTAGCGATGATTTTCCCTGGACGTTGCACGTTGGTGATTCCAGTTTCATCCATGTTCCAGATTCTTGATGGTGTGCATGGAACATCAACAAGTAGTTGCCTGTAGACGTCAAAGAATTGCTTGACTTTAGGTCTGTTGAAAGCCACTGCACGCGATAGATTTGTTCCCTGTGGCGCACGTATTGAAAGATCTGGATATCTTGAGAAGAACCCAGAGAGCCAGTCCTTCCCAGCCATCTGACTTTTCCTACAGAACCTATGATTGATGCCTGCTGCCTCGGCCATGTCAAAAGCAAGACGTCTGACATCTCTTGGAGTGAGACCGTACAAAGCCTTTTCCATATATTTTATATGATTGCAAAGTTCAGATTCAAGGGCAACAGATAGTACTGGCGTATGGCATCCCAACTTCAACACACCTGGCATCGTGGTATGGTGGTCACGATGTCGGCGCAAGGTTCGCGCGGGTATGCCCATCTCCCTACTCGCTTGAATGAGAGGCATGCCCTGACTAAGGGCTTCCAATGCTGTAGCAAGTCTCTCTTCACCATACTCTCCTCTTTCCGACTTTCGCTTGTAGACACGTACCATGATGTAATCTAAAAACAATTCATTGCAGACTCATTTACCATACCCTACCAAAACGATTATCACAATAGCAAGCAAGCGAACAAGAATTTAGCAACAAGCCTACTTTACACGTGGGTCGTTGCGGGGTAAAACGCCCACCATGGGCGTTTCACCCCATATAGAGGGTGGGCGTGTTACCCCAAAACCCCCGATTTATCGAAAATATTTACAGTGTCGTTATCCTGCAATATCGCTAATACATCAAGATATAATTGAAAACGTCGTTGCGAGCTCTGTCTGTCTGCCCATAACTATATCGAATCGCATACCACTTGCTTTCGCAAATCGTCAAACTGTGAGGTCACAACATTTAGCAAAAGTGTCCAAATAATTAAGAAATGAAATATTTTCACTTACCGCGAAACGAAATACACAAACTCGATATCAGAAGGTAACTTCAGATGGCGCCAGCATATTATGTATAATTTTATAGCGCTTAAATACTGCAGAGGCTCTACGAAGGCCCTAGGCGTTTCACCCCACCTAGGCCTTTTGCCCCACTCCACCCTACACTGCAGCACTGTGCCGGATGTTTTTTCATTTTTTTATTACTCATTGTTGTTTGTAGCTCTAACTTTTTGTTCTAAATTTAAAAGTCATAACCATTAAACCGGCTGATGTAAGACCAGCTCTCATTTTACAACATATTGCGTTTTTGGGCTTGTGTTTCAGACAAAGTTGCTAGAAAACGGTGATATATATGAGAAATCTATTTTTGGTACAATATTGCATTTAACATAGACCCCTGATTTAGGTTTGTCCGGAAACTGAATTCGAATTTTCGTTACTTTTTGCCCCACCCTAATGTCTAGGCCTACCCTACGCGTGGCTCCAACTCGGTACATCTCGCTCTCTGTGCCAGATGTTATCCAATGCGCTTTCGGGCAATCTAATTTTCAAACATCCGAGAAGACCTTAGTTTATCATATATTAAGTTGCGTACTTGTCAGTTAATTTTTAATAAACGAAAATTGATTGATTGATTGAACTGTAATTTATTGAACAAGAATCACCGCGCTATATAAAGTAGGCCTATTAGCCAAATACGCATGCGCGGTTAGGACTTATTGGCAGGGTTGCCAGGTCGTCGCGAAAAGCGCGAGTTGGGCTACTTTTCAATGCGCTCGCGACTGAAAATTTCGTCCTCGCGACCTCGCGATATTTGGGCTACTTTTGAATTGTCCCGCGGTCGCGACGGCGACATTTTGAATTCTCATAAATTGACCGTATTAGGCTAATAAGTCGCTATTACTAGCTCCTATTCTTAGGCGGTGTAGCTTACTTAATTGTAATGTGTAATTGTAATCGAACATTTATATAGCGCAGCTAAAATCAGTAATAAATGTATGCTCTACGGAGTACGGACTAGTCTACGGT
>JACEVL010000439.1:464354-571246 GCA_020284085.1 Aporrectodea caliginosa | reverse complement strand
ACGGGCTAACATGGCTAACTTTAGGAATGTGATCGTCTTCTCTTGATGTATATTGAATAAAACGAATATACAATATACATCAAGAGAAGACGAAGACATGGCTAAATGTAGAGATGGTGATCAATACAGGATTAAGAAATGACTTTACCGAGTACTTAGAAAATATAAAGAATGAACAGAAAGGAACCGAATACAGAAATGTATGAAACACAAAAAATGGCCATTTTGAACGCCATGCATGCGTTTACACTGTACAGAGGCTACAATTCGAAGAACGGGTGAATCATCGGTAACAGACTAGGTAATGAAATGAACCATTAAGAAGACGACAAAATCGAAGTATAGGCCAATAGCTGATGAATCTTGCCGAAAGTCCTACCCCGACATTTTTGCCACGGATTGTTGCTGTAATCGCGAGCGTCTACGTCTGCTAACGGATTGAAATCCTGTTTTTAGCTGATCCTTTGTTACATGTAGATGATCCAAGAAGCAACGGCGGCTTATTCCTTCAGATATGACTTGTAGGGCCTATGAGCCTATTCGATTATCCAAAGACATAGACTAAGTCCAAGCGATTCACTCTACAGAAAAAACAGAAGTGGCTTTTACTATGCATTGGACTAATGTCAATACAATAACATCAAGCGATAAATGTGAACTTTGTTACTATTCAGTGTCCATAAATCGATGTAGCCTACAAGTACTTGAACATCGCTACATCGTTAACCCAGGCTATTGCAGTTGCGCGGGGAAACCCATGCATTAAACCGTTATAACCACTGATTTCTGTCGAAATGGGAGTACTCTTAACATGCATAATAAGTTAAGTAGGCCATACATAGATATGGTTATAACTTGTAAGTAAGTAACTAAGTAAATAGCCTTTATTTGCATACGACCAGAACACATGTTTGTCCAACGTCGCTTATGGGTGCATTATTTTATATGGCGTGCATATAATATTTTAATATAACGTCAAGCGTTCAGGGACGCCCTCCATAGCTTAAAACTCTGTTTCGAGAACTTCCGATTACTCATCGCTTGATGCTCTGTCCGCATACGAATTCTTCAATGTATTTTTCAACAATGGGCGAGCTCCTGGATGGGATGCTGCCAGTGCTGAGGATGAGGTCGCGCTGTCGACCTCTCGCAGCCTGGTTTGAAGGTGATTGTCGCCAGCTCCGTCGACGTACGTGGTGCATCGAAAGACGCTATCGTCGCTCAAAGAACCTCTGGCATGGGTCATGAATGTAATACGTTTATTTAACGACTCCGTCATAACGACGATGATTGGCGTCTGGCATGGGTCACACAGCTCCGGTTTCTTTATTGACTTTCCCGCAGCAAGGAAGAAGAATACTGGGAGAGTGGGAGAACATGGTTACCCGGGATGGAAAGAATCCGAGGCACCTCTGGTCATCCATCTAGGGAATTCTGGGCCACAACGTTAGCCCATCTAGTCCGAGATTGTCGTGACTCCACCGCCTACTACTCTCTCACGGAATCAATCTTTGACTGGTTTCGCCCAATCTTGGAGCCTAAACTGCGTCCGTTCCTCAGCTCTTCGAGCCAGAAATCCTGTGAACTGGAACCGCTTCCGCCGTTTATTAATATTAACGTTTTGGGCTACATTGTTCCCTTCTTATTGTATATGTTTAATAGGTCTCTCCTGCCTCTTCTTCTTGACATCTATACAGCTTTTGAGAAATCAAATCTGATGCTTTTGACAGTTTCTGATGTCTCCTCTGCTTTCGATATGGTAGACCACGACATCATGCTGCAGCGTTTGCAGCCTTATTGGACCTGCTCTTCTTTGGTTTGATACTTATCTCTCAGGCTGTTGTCCTTGGTGACTCTAGAACGCCTGAGTTCTGAGTCCCACAAGATTTCGCGCTCGGCCTAATCCTATACGTTCTCCATACTGCAGATATTTCTTCCTTTTCACCGAGCATCTGGCAATGGCCATACGGCTACGACATGGCATACAGGTACGACAGCCATGATAATCCATGCTTTTATCTGCTTCGCATTGATTACTGTAATTCGTTATTAGCTGGTCAAGATACGACTATCCTCCCCTTCAGTCGATCCTTAACTCGGCAGCTAGGCTTATTGCCCGCCTTCCTCAATTCTCTCACATGTCATCTTCTATGACTGATGAACTGCATTGGCTTCTCGTTACATCTAGAATGGTTTCCAGAACTCAGCAAGGACGGGCTCGAAAGTACTTTTGTGACCGTCTTTATCTCTTTTCCCTCGGGCAAGGACTTCTATGGCCCAACATCACGCCTTTGCCTTTGAGGGTCCGTTCTCTTCGAATGTCTCTCCCCTTTTTGCGCTCCAAGATTTCGGATGGGGGTCTCTCCGGGAGGAGTTTTCAAGCATATGAGGGAAAGACTCTCCCTCATTATGCTTGAAAACTTTTTAGTCCATCGGGGCTGTCACGCTAAGGGTGCCTCTGAATAGCCTATACTGTAAGGTGCACTTCACAAATTTTCAAATACAATACAATACGGTTCTATCAGTGTTCCACTCTGTTGGGTAGCCTATATCGTTTATCATAATGCACACGGATGCCAGAAGACTACAGATGTTAGATGAGTTTTTTTAAAGGTGGAACTTTAGATTTGAATGAAAAGTCTGAGCAGTGATAGACAATGAAGCCTGAGGCAGATAGTGGTGGGTGATACAGTGGCGTAATGAGGGGACAAGGGGCAGCCGCCCCGGGCACAGCCCGGGGGGGTCGCAAAATTAGCTTTGTGTGTTAAGTACTATGCGACAGAAATTGTATTATTAGGTTCAATAATTCAATATATTAAATTTAAAATGAGCACAATTTGGTTTTCAGTTTAAAATGTGGCACCCACCCTTTCCCAAAGATCAACTTAACCAATAACGATGTAAATCATGCAAATTATGAGAACATAGCCTAGTTAAAATAAATGAAAATATATAGATATAGATAGGCCTACGATACTTTGAAATGTAACGTAACAGTTCTGAGCGGCTATTTACTAATATTTTCAAACAAGTCAACGACACTTTTAAATAGGTCTGCATAGGTATCTATCTATTAATATTATATATAAAACACACACCATCATTTGTTATTTCATTTTATTACATTTTTTCATTTATGATTACTATTTCATAATCATATTTCACGATAAAGTAACTAGTCTCAAAATGTGCGCTCCTCCTCTTGAATTGCGCCCTGTTCCGTGACATCGCTGGAACGCCCCTCGCTACGGTACTGAGAATATTGTCGCGTCGGTTCACAACAAGAAAGAAAATAAATTTTTCGCACGTTTAATCAATAAATTAGCCGATTTGTTTGATGGCGTTACTGGCGTATTGTCAAAAGCATTTCCTTCTCTGTGTAATGCACAAGTAGGCCTAATTATTATTTCATCGCTGGAAATACATGCACGTTCCTAGTAAAAAAATCAACATTTAGTAAGCTGAAGCTGATTCTGACGTATTCACGAAGTGATCGAGTCAAAACCGATTGAATAATATCAACTCGTTTTAACAAAGTAATAGATGCGTTTGCATCTGCAAAAACCATAAATATTAGCTATTAGAAGGTGGCAAAGCGGTTGAGGAACAGGTTTTGCTTTAAAAACTTGGGACTTCAGTTTTTAATGAAAATTCTGATGAGTGATAGATCTCGAGGAGCCAGAGTCAGACAGTGATCGGTAAGAGACGAGAAAGGTAGAGGAACGGAGACTTGGAGGAATTCAGTAGCAGCTCTGTCAGCATATCCCAGGGGCATAAGATGGAACCCATATATGGGCTCTATAGTACGGGTCCCATAGGTGAATTCTGTGTGTGCAAGCTGGAAGATCATCGCATCGTCCAGATGCATTGTGGCATATAGATAGGATAGAAAGCAAGCCTAAGATGAACAGCCTAATTAAAGGGAAAAGGGTAAGAGTGCATGAGGTTGAAGAATGATCGGGTAGCGCGTCTTGATTGGACGGTGACAAGTTTTGCGAAGATACGTGGGCTGGCAATACAGCCGAGAATTATAGCTTAAAGTTCGAATTCCAAATAAATTCGTTCAGAGGTTTTGGAGCTAATGAGTTGATTATGGATAGGTGCATAGGGTTACTCCACTTCTACGTGGAACTAAAGAGAACACAAGTCGAAGGAAGAAAAGTTATAGATCCTACATTGAACGCACGGAGTTTGCTTACAGAGTAAAAGTGGTGGGTAGAAAGTAGTTCCAATTAACGGGAGTTATAATTTTATATGACGTCGTAATTGTAACTTCCGGATGTATTCAGATCCTAGAGACTAATTACTCGTGAGAGCAGCTTGTTTACTCAGTACATTTGACCAATGGCATATTAGACCCACTTCAAAATGCGTACCCCAGGACACAGATATAGCCTACTATGGGTAGATATAGGCCAACAATGGGTATCCTTAAACTTAGTAAACATGTCTAAATTCATCTAATGGACAATGCTGCTGCGAGTAAATGTTCACGTTCAAACAGATAAATAGAAAAGATCAGCGGGTTCCAGGATTGCTTGAATGGGAGAAGGGTTCCTTCTTAGCGGCGCCATTTTAAATGATAGTAAGCTATGTTTGAAATAATGTCATAATATGTAGTAGACCAAGATACTATTATTAGAAACTGTTTAAAAGTGACGAAATTTAACGCGGCAAAATGTTGTTGCAGATTCACTAAGCATTACATGAATTGTTTTCTACTAGACTTAATCTGTGCGAAGCTATTTATGGTTGCTTCTAAGTCAATATTCTCAGCCAGTCTAGACGACCTCTTTCGATAGATATTAATGTCAGTTCAGACAGGCGTTCACTTGTAACGGTGAATCGCAAGTTATTTTCAATTAATTACAATCTGCTAAAGGTTGTTTTGCAGTAGCCGACATAATAGAAAGAGTGAGATAGGCTATAATTATTTCATAGAGTAACCCTGCTGATATTTTAGGGAGTCTTGGTGCTATCTGTTTTTTAAAATCCAAAACTGCAATACCTATCTGATTTGCAGACCACGGAAGGACGCGTTGGTGCATAAAGATCTCTAAATATATCATATTTCTGCTTCCTCGATGTTTATATCATTTTTTTCATTGTTGATGTTAATTAGTGACGCATTTCAGATGCATTTTTGAAAGAATCAGTGGACAACTTAGGCTAAATTACGTAATAGTATGAGTTTTTTTACAATATTGTCATCTAGCAGGTTACTGAAAAAAGAAAAACTATGCAATATGGACAAAGTTAACACGCAACATGGTCTTCTTTCTGTCCCTTTTGCTCGCACTTCCACCAGGCAGAGCCGTGCCTTCTCTGTGGTTGGCCCCTCGACCTGGAATGCCTCCCTCTGGTACTCCGCTCCCTTCCTAGAACATTCCTCTCTCAACTTACAATGGTCCTATTTGGCCGCTCTGTGGTTGGGACTTGGGAGCGCCTCTGACTAGTTCCCTTGAAGAGGCGCTATACAAATTCAAGTAATGAATGAATCATACAATTTAGCTTCAACGGATATTAGGGTGGTCCACGACTACATTCATTCATTCATTCATTCATTCATTCTGGAAATTTATATAGCGCCCCTTCAAGAAATCTACTCAGCCCAGCCACGGCAAAAGTAAAAAGACTTGAGTGATTTATAAAACCCAGTTTGACTGGTCAAAGGTAGCAAGCGCAGCTCCGATGGCAGGTAATTCCAGATGGAGGGGCCTGCAACCGAGAAAGCTCGGCGCTGCCTAGCAGTCAAGCGAGCCCGCGGAACTAGGAGTTGCCCCGTCGTCGCGGAGCGAAGCGCCCGACGCGCTACAACGTCGGACACTGGGCGGCAGAGGTTGCGCAGGTAAGATGGAGCACAGCCAAGGATGCTGCGTGAAACCAAAGAAGCAATCCGGTATGAGATCCGCTGGGCCACAGGCAGCCAGTACAACATATCGCGCATGTAGGCAGAGACAGAGCCGAATTTGGAAATTCACACAATAAGCCGAGCAGCTGAGCGCAGAACACAGAACATTTACATGGCAAAATATAAAGTTTCAGTTTTTTATTATTAGAAGGTGCCAATAGAGTCCACTGTATAAAAAATAATTCAGGTGTAATTTCATCTAAATTTTATAATATTTAGGGGTTGCGCAAGTGATTAGAAGTTTCACGCACCTTGTGTCATTTTGCTCTTCGATGGGCGCTCAAAGTCTCAACAAGATTCCAGAAGACGGGGCTTTCCAAGTAGCTCAGAGAGAAGGTCAAAGGAGTTATATGCAGGAGAGGATAGAGTCTTGATTCATAAAATGGTAAAGTAATTTATTAAAGCAAATACCTACACAAGAGCAGCGTGAGAGATCAAAGAATTATATGGAAGTTTTAACAAGCACAGTAGGGTCTGGAGTCGAGCAGCAGTGATAAGGACACACCTGAGGAAGGCAGTTAGACATGTTGTGGTTGTCTATAAAAGAGGATGAAAAACAACAATCATTATCTACACAGCTCAGCAAGAGAGCCTCTGTGACTAAGCAGGCAGCTGCTGCTTTGGATCAAACAAAAGTCACTAACATGGCAGCAACACATCCACATCTATTGGCTGCGACTGTTCAATCTCTAGGTCATGAAGTTCGGGGCTCGCATATGAGTCGCAGTTCTATTCGCCAAGCTTGAAGATTTTATCAAGAAGAGCGTGCTTCTATGATCAAAAATGAATTCTCTCCAGATTGTACAATGGTTGTTCATTGAGACGGTATGCTGTTGCCCGACATCACTGGCTGCGAGAAGGTATAGATCGGCTGCTTATGATTGTGTCTGGCATTGGAACAGAGCAACTTCTTCGTGTCCCGAAGATTAACTCAGGCACTGGAGAAGCTCAGGAAAGCGCCGTGATAATCTACACAGATGACTGGTACCAGAGAAGGAAGATTAAGGGGATGTACTTTGACACCACAACGAGCAATACTGGACAGACAGTTGGGACGTGAACTCTGATAGAAAAGGGACTTGGTCGGAACTTACTTTATCTATCAGGTCGTCACTACGTGATTTTAATGCTGCTGAAAAGACATTCAGTGTCATGGAAAATGTTTCCTCAACTGGTCCAGACATTCTAATACTTCACCGTTTTCTTGACCATTGGCGTCGAAATGACTCGACTAGATTTGAGACAACAGCTGATTACTGAGTTCGGGGAGCGAGTTATTGCTTTTGCTGAAACAATGCTGGCGGCCAATCATCAAAGAGATGATAATAACGAGCTTCTTGAATTAGTATTGTATTGTATTGTATTGTATCTAAAGATTTATATAGCGCCTCTCTCAGAATAACTATTCAGAAGCGCTCTCAGCACGAAAACCCCGGGCAAAAGAAACGTCTTTAAAGAACGAGAGACCAAAGAGGAAAAACTAGTCATTAGTTTAGCCCTTAATGAGGGGAAGGTCATTCCAAGTAGAGGGACCAGCCACAGAAAATGCCCGGCGTTGAGCCAAGGTAGTCCTAGTTCTGGGAACAAAAAGATCTAGCCAATCAGCAGAGCGCAAGGAATGAGATGAGGACGCAGATAACGGCTTTCGTATATAGTCAGAAAGATACTTTGGGGCACTGCTCAGCTGCGCCTTTGAGGCTAGAAAGAGGATCTTCTAATGGATGCGCGCAGTAATAGGAAGCCAGTGCAAGACATCAAGCATATATGCAGAGATATGCGAAAAGCGAGGGAGTCGGGCTATGAGCCTAGCTGAAGCATTTAAGACCGATTGAAGGGGAAAAGACGCTGTTTCGGGAGACCCATAAGAAGTGAGTTGCAGTAGTCGAGTCGGGAACAGATAAACGCATGTACTATGGTGGTAAAGACAGAGGAAGAGACCGATCGTCTGATGGCTCTGAGACACCTCAGTTGAAAGAAGCAGGAGCTAGTCAGGTTAGATATGTGCTCCGTGAATGTGAGGGAGGAGTCAAGCGTGACTCCCAGGTCATCATCTGTTTTGGAGGAACACCAACTCAGGGAATTCACTTTATAGCGCCTGGAGTTTTATTCATTCAATATTTGGATGTTTCGATCAGTAAAATGTTTTGATCTCTTTTAAACTGAACCCAGTTGATGGCAGGGGTAATTTAAATTTCCTTCTATTTGTCTGTGATGTGTACGTCCAAGCATGGTTTCAAACTTCCTGTCCTGTCTCGGCTTCTGCAATTGACTGAATACAAAAACCAAGAAATTTTTCAGGTCACCAGTCACCACTACAGCATTCCACCGGAAATCTGGAATGAAAATGAAGATTATCTTGAATCACAGGCAGGCGTCATGTCACTCAAAGTAGTCAACGACACCGCAGAGAGAAGTGTAACGCTAATCCATGAGTGCAACTCAATCCTGACAAATGACGAAGATCAGAAACAGTATTGGCTTCCAGTTGTTAATGCGCATCGCAATCAATTTCCTGACTCGAACAAGAACACATTGCTGGCAAGTTTGGATAGTGCCGCTGTCAGTGCTGAAACGACCACTCAATGAAGACAAATCAAAATAGTTCTGACGTTTTCCCTTTAAAAATAGCATTTTGCCTAACTAAAATGCTAAATTTAATCACATACTTTAAACGCTGAAACGGTGAATAGATGGACGGCAATGGTGGGTTCTAATCTTGACCTTTAGAGAAAATATGTTTTTGGACCACTCTAACGGATATGGCTCTGACTATTGTTACTATTCCTCGGCCATGTCAGGCCCTTCTGACGTCAACCACATGACGAGTATGGTCTTGAGGGGCGCCATCATACAGCCAAGAGGGCGCGTAAGGGCTAACTACCCCTCCGTGCATAACAAAGCGCCACTGAAAAAGACCCTAATGTTGGAAACACCCATATTGATCAACTTCATCGACTTCAAAAAGGTTTTCGATAGTGTACACATATCACCTATTCACTGTGGGGAATAATGAATGAATAGCTATGCAATTCCGTCTCAGATTATTTACATCACTATAGGGGTTTCTACGTACAATAAGGCAGACTGCAGTCAATGCACGGTGAGATATGGGGGCGAGCTGGGTGAATGGTTTCGGATCGTGACAGAAGTGCCACAGGGTTGTGTTTTGTCGCCAATTATTTTTGTCCTGATAGTGGATTGGGTGATGACCCGAGGGTGGCGGTGGGTGGTGATAATGAAAGTGGATGAATGCATGGCGACGGGTTGAAAGACCTGAATTAGAAAAAAATAGAAGAGCCGGTCATGTGTGGTCATGTTACGAGCCCCTCAACCCTATCGAGCGCCTGATAGCGTTGGAAATTCGTGCTGTCGCAGTAGGCTTCCAGTTCAAATCCTGATGCGATTGATTTCGCAATCCAGGTTCTTCAATCTTCATAATAAGGGCGCAATTTCCGGCTTAGGCGTTCAGTACGCCTTACCGGTACCTTAAAAACTGAGGCTTCATAACGTGGGTTTTAATTTATCGCTGGTCTATTTGTTGTTCTGACGTTTATCCAGACGCTGCATAAATGTTTTTAGCATTGTTTTCTTCTCGGCGGCCATTACCTTCAGAGCCAAAGGTCGGACGTGACGCAGTTGCAGCAACTATATCGATATCTGCTCCGTCTTCATCTCTACCACTGCGCTCTAGAATTCTGCTGGTTCATGAGTTGTCTGAGCCATGTCAAGTTATAATAATGCAATTCACTCAGAGACTGTTTCTAATTTTAGTTATTTATTATATGTTAGCAAGTAAATCATATCATGTCAGAAAATTCAAGCTATATATATAGTAATTATACTGTAACAGGAAACATTCTGCTGCAGCCAATTAAAACGTGAAAATTCTCCAACCTAATAGCATGGATGCCAACAAATGGATTACACAAATTCTGAAAGCAGTTTCTTTCCTTTAAGCAGTGACTACAGAAGAAGACAGCTTTATTACGCGAAGATTCAGATTCGTAGAGAGCGACAGCGACATCCGTATAAATTTCAATTTGCAAACACTTTGAAGAATCACAGCGTTAAATTCAAGAAAACCTATTCTCTTCAAACTTTCCTCTCTTGACACTTTACTACAGATTTCACCTAGTTTCTAATGCAGAAAGAACGCTTATACATTCCAAAAAAGTTCCAGGTAATCAATTAGAGACTTTGCCGTATCGAAACGACTGTCTACTGATACAATTATTAGGGGTCGTCCATTAATTATGTCAACAAAATAGGGGGGAGGGGGTTTGAAAAAGTTTGACAGTTGTTGACAAGGGGAGGGGGTTCGGTAAAAGTTGACGTCAACAAATTTTTTCAATGAATCAACACACACCCTTCAAAATGGTAGCGAAAACATTAAGTAATGCTAAAAATGTATAATTGCTTAATGTTTAATACTTCTAAAAAGCTA
Organism: Aporrectodea caliginosa; assembly: GCA_020284085.1. Classification (NCBI taxonomy): domain Eukaryota; kingdom Metazoa; phylum Annelida; class Clitellata; order Crassiclitellata; family Lumbricidae; genus Aporrectodea; species Aporrectodea caliginosa. The sequence continues at coordinate 560,891 of JACEVL010000439.1, read as the reverse complement.
GTAAAAAACTAAACTCATATATTTTGAAATTCGAGATTGTATTTTTAGTGTAAAAAATGATTCTACATGTATTAAGCCATTGTGTTTCTTTTTTGTAGGGGGGGGGGTTCTGGGATTGTTGACATAATTTTTAGGGGTCCGTCAATGTTTGACAGTTGTTGACAAGGGGAGGGGTCAAAAACTGCCTAAAATTTGTTGACATAATTAATGGACGACCCCTTATAGGCTATCGATATCTTTACTAAGCTCCAGCAAACACTATAGGTCGACGGAACAAATGCGAATTACTCCATGCATCTAAAACTCTGCCATATATATGCCCCTAACTTCTATAGCACTCCCTCGTAACCTTAAAACTGACTCTTCTCTCCTGACGCTTCCTACCGACTGACTCATACCTTCTATATAATTATATTAGAATTCAGAAGATCGCGCGCGGCATCTTCTCCGTGCCCAGGAATCGTCCCTTCGACCTACGATCGTTCTGCCTGGGTGTCCAGTGAGGACTAGAAACGACCACCAAGAAGGTGCCTTTACTACAGGTGGGCCTATAGCTTCCATGACAAGCTTACACCGAGCGACCGCGGCTTCGCTTGATGACCCTTGTTGTAGTACATCATATATTGTTTAACATGAGGATAAAAGAAGAAAGAGAACACCAAGGAAGAACTGACCGCAGACAGCCAGAGACTTGAAGTGCTTCGTGGTAATGTCTTGCGACGAAGTCAGAGTAGGGAGAATAAACAGCCTAGGCTAAAATTTTATATTTTATCCTAATTAAACTGAGAGTCTTTCTTCCCTTCTGTCCGTGTATGTGTCCGATTGCCATAAATGGAAGATGCACTCAGGTCATTCGTCAGACGATCGCTGACCAGCTGGAGCTTAGCGACAGTCAATATTTGTTTCAGTGCAAATGAATTTCTACGTTCACGCTCGTCTCATCCACAGAAACAAATAATCAATACATTTTATCTCCTTGTTTGAGTTGACAGGTTGATGAGCATACACCATTTCATCTGGAAAAGCTTTTTACCTGCAGGGGTGGGTTTATAGCTCGAGTCCACTTGGAAACAGGAACCAAATAAACGACGCTGGAATTTCGTCCTCAGCCTTCAGGAATCGATCAACTGGAATAATATCACTCGACGCAGTGAAATATTCGGTAGGGCGCTGGATCTGTAATCCAACGATTTCGCGTTAGAGCATGCATGATGACCGACATCGTCTAATAATTTTAGGTAAATCGTTCTCGCGCACTTGTCGCACCTTAGATTCTGATTTACTTACCTTGACACGTTTAAAAACAATTCATAACGCTCTTACCAGTGCAGTCGCCAAATCTCCATAAAACCCTCACATAACCCCATTTCTCAAATAACTTCATTGGCTTAAAGTTTCTCAACGCATCCATTACAAAACAGTAACTCAGAGATTGGAAGGATTGCATTGAGTATACTATCTGTCTTGCAGGTGTGATCCATACATTATCCTGGCAGAAAGTTTGTGTTTATATCTGTGTCTTGGTACTATATATACCACCGCTGGTGACTGCTTAAGCAGATACTGCCCCAGTGGTCCATGGCCTAGGTGAAAATAGAGGGATCTGGGCAGCTGTTCATATTGAGCAATTCAGGGCGATTGTGACCATACTGACAGAATCTGTTAAAGTGTCTGCTAAACAAGATAATAGGCCTATAACACACTAACATACGTACTTCAGAACTTTGTACGAAACATTATCAAATTTCAGTGGATTGTATGTTGTATATCATTCACATCAGAGTCCTATCTACAGCAACTATACTTCCCCAAACAACTTGTCACTAAACCAATTTTTACCTCAACTGATGACGACTGAGATGATTTTCATAATCAGCGTCTTCCATGCAACACTATGAACATGGGTGCGCGATGAGCAGCGGTCCACTGTTGTCTGCCGACGAAATTAGATTAGTCATATATATATACACGTATACATATATATATATACATGCATAGGCTATTACAATTCGTTAACCTTTGTATAATACCAAAAACGGAGATTGCCTGCCTAGCCAAGCCTCCTGTAAGGACTTCATAATTTTCTGCTCATCAAACTATTTTTTCTCTATAATGGAAGCAGTCGAACAGCTTACAATCTTTACATTATTTATTTCTTTTCTGTAAAATCTCGCCTTTTCATTTTGTCTTGTTTGCATTCATCTGTAGTCTTGTTTCTCTGTTGGTACTCAACCTAACCGGCGATCCACTTTGACTTTCAGATCGAACCATTTGCCCTGTCCCATGGGACTCCGGTTGTACGTGTATACGTCGATGCTCAATAGATACCTGCCCATTGACATTTTCCTCAGTAGCTCTTCCCTGCTGAACTTTTCATTAAGTGGCTCAGTAATTGGAGGACTAAAGTCCACCAGAGATTCGGTTGTACAGACTTTGCTATACAACTCAAAAGCAAACGAAGGGTATCGAAAATGTGAGTGGTTCAGAAGCTGTACGTGATTGAATTTCAAGTAATGCTCGATTGGCAATTTGAAGGACGGCATCATGTAACATGGAAGGAAATCCTGAAATCAAAATGCGCCGCGCATCTCTGCTGGCTCCCCACGTGATGCCGCCGACGTGTGCATTACCAGGTGCTCCCTCTCCGTCCACCTCTCCCTTTCCGTCATTCATGCATTTAATTAGCTGCTCATCCGTTCATTCATTTAGTCAGACATAGAAGCAGAGTAAACCTTTCTGCCTTTCTGGGCGTGTAACTGTCTCGCTGTCCGAGTGCCACAAATGGTGTATATATATATATATATATATATATATATATATATATATATATATATATCATATATATATATAACATATAAATTGTAGGCTTTCTATTTAAGTAAATACTTTCATTTCTTCAGTAAGCTTACTTTTAGAACCGTTTTCACAGCAAGACCCGATTTCAAACAATTGTTGCATGTAAATGTACCATACGTGCACAAAATAATTGCCCACTAATGGCAAACAGTTATGATGTAGCCTATACAGTAACTCAACGAAATAGTCACTCTACTCACAGTAAGAGAATCTTGTATGAAATTATGTGTGCTTTCAACCGTCGTTGCTTTCAATGAATGCAAACCAGAAATTATTCTCAAGGGGCAGCACGCAAGCAAGAACTATCCACAAATAGAGAGTTGGAACTGAAGAATTTTCAGATAATTTTGCGATAATAATGTAGATATATAGATCTAAAGCGCAAGCTACAAATACGGGAAATCATAAATATGGCCGCTGTATTTCCTGAAAGTTTCGAGTCGAAGAGGTCAGTAGTGATTGGACAGAATCAGGAGGCCAAGTGATGATTGGTGAATAGTTTGCGAAGGATACTTGGGCTGGATTATATCTAGTTATAGGTATACGTTCGTACGTGTATACAGTACGAGCTTAGGTTAAATTCAAATTCTGTTAAGCCTGCCACTAATATGAGCACTCGATTAAAACCGTTGAAACAGCGGTAACTGCAGGAAATCCTTCCATTATCTAGGTCACTACACGAGACTCGAGGGGCGTTTCATCAACTCGATAAGCTAAAAGAAACCTTAAAATATTTAAGTAAATAAAGAGACTCACGCCCAATGCTGCAAATGGAACAAAACACAGTATCTCACTTTCGCGGTTTAACAATAATCTGCAAGAAACAGATGAAAATCAAGGTCACTGACTTAACTTCTGTTAATGTGTGCTCATATGCAACGTTGTAGTTGATTGGCTATTGTTTCAGTTGCAACTATTGTTTTTTTTATCATGCATAATTATAAGCCCCGCCCCGCCTCGCCAGCTAGTCAGTGCTTATCCGAACTGCTCCCCTATGCGCATTGCGCAACCTGTGTATGCCAACTCGATCCGCAAAAGTATTTAAGTAAATAAGTAAGTACCGTAGCCTTTATTTGCATCTAATAATCGTCTTTAACCATGAAGTTAAAGACGTCTATTGTCTATGATAGCAGCTGGATGCCTCAAATTCCAAACACAACCGACACAAAAAACGGCAGATCTACGTTTACGAGTCGAAATGTTTTGCTTCGACTTACCCACAGCCTGCACAGGATGTACTAATCTAAGCGAAAATAGATCTTGCACCACCGTACGAGCCACGTTAGCTGGCACGAAGAGCTAGGCCCATCTGTAATAGCTCTGGCTGCGGGCAGTGTTTATCTATCTGACTTGCTCCCTAGAACACCACCAGCGCTTGAAGTAATATGGAGCGCATTGCGAACAATTAACGTATTGAGAATTTATGAGCGCGCGCAAACACCCACTCACACGCAGAGAAGAGTAAACAGCGTAAAGCTTGTACTTGAGCTTAACGACACTTTTTCATATCAAAGATGATTAGTGTCGGAGGCAGAGTGCAACCTCGTACTCCACGTTTATATTGCGACCGAGCCACCCGCAGTAAAGATCCGAGAAATTAATCTCTGATAAACCGACCGACCGGGAATCGAACCCGGGCCGCCGACGTGGAGAGCGGGCTACCAACCCACTCGGCCACTCGTGGATCTCGAACAGCGTAAAGCCCAAGCGTTTGCTATAAATAGTTAGTGCAGTCCTGAACTAGGCCTGAACTGATAACCTAGTGCAGGGCTAGTTCCGCCACTGCTTGTAATCTGGCAGTGACAGTCCCAAGCCTGGATAAGGGAGGAGGGGGACGCAAATGATCGTTTTTATCACACAGTGTCGTTAAACTGAAACTACATAAAACTACTATATGAACTAGGCCGAGGGACTGAGAAGCGGTCGATTCAAATGCATGAATGTCCCTGCATAAAGTCCTCTGGGCAGCTTAGCTAGCTCGTGTATACAGATACATCGTCCCTTTCCAATGATACACATCACAATCAGCCGGCTTTCAGCTAATGTCTAAGCTTTGCAATTCCAGCTTGGCAGTGTGTAACCCAAAATGTCCCACCTAACACACCAATCAAATCACTTTGGTGTTCATTGTTATGAAGAAGCATATCGGCCAAAACAGAACTCCGGGGTTTGTATTTGCTTTTGCGAGCGCCATACAAAAGTATCACATTACAATTTGTGTTGATCATGAGCAAAAACAAGCCACACAGGCTACTAGCGTTACACTACACACGCGTGATAAGAAATAAATTATATTTCTACGAAATAAAGCAATTATAAAATTGAACATTCTTGCGATGAACAGCTTCTGACATCAAAGAATGAATGCTCGAATAAACCGTTAAAGGGCATTTCTCAAGTATATTATAGCACCTGGATTGTGACTGGACATAGTTTTTATAATAATTTTATATGAAACACAGCTTAGGCTGACCATTGTGGTCGAAGCGTGTACACAGGCTACAATTTGAAGAACGGCTGATTCATGGGCAAAGACTGCTAAGACTGAATTGTGGGGGGGGGGAGGTTCAACCCCTATTCATTTATCAACTCCTCTAGTTAATAAAAATACCTAGGGGTTAAGTTAAACCCCAGTGCAGCTTTCAGCCAATAGACTTACATGATTGTAAAGAATGGAGCAAGCTTAAAGGACATGCAACCTAAATGCACTCACGGTTATTGTGAGCGAGACATGCATGCTGAAAGATGCATTGCAGTGTCTCAAGCAGTTGTCATTGTATTTACAAGGTCATGAGACCAATATTTTTAAATGCTGCAAGTCACAAGTCGAGTAACAAGTGAAGTTAAGTTCAAGCAGAAGTGAAATTTGTAAATTATCATACAATCTCAGACGACTAGATGTCAACACAGACGGATGACACTCACAGAACTTGATAAACAAAGTCGGTTTGACGATTGGCACCATCTATGTGTCTGTAAATGTAGACAATAATACTGTTACGACATTTAAGCTGTTCATATTCATGCAGTTCAGGACGATTGTGACAATAGTGAAGCAAAACACGTATGCACTTCAGAACTTTTTAAGAAGCATTTTCAAATTTCAGCGGCATTGTAAGTAGTAGGTTACTGACTTCATAACTGCGTCCTCTGTATGTATGAGGACACTTAATATAGCGCATTTCTGTTAACTCACAACGGCGCTGTACCTATGACTATCTAACGGATGTTAGCAACTGTATTCTAAGACATTTAGCATAATATTATATATGCTGCACAGTCAGCACATAGTCAACGGCAACAGTACGCAAGTGCAGAGACAGACTGTTCCAGGAGGACATTTCAACACACAAGAAGGCGCAGTGGGCTCGAGTTGAAGTGCGACAGCGTGGTACTCGCATTTCTCCATGGGCCACAGAGAGCAACGATCGCCTTACCCAGCTGACTCAAGGCTGGAATACACAGCTCTTTGATGTATGCCGGAGCAGCGCCAACAGTTGAGGGACGTGTCAGCATGATCGACGAGAAAGCAATACGCTCCACAACAGGAGGTGTACTGTATCTCGCATAATATTTAGCTATATGAGAATACTTGGGCCTGATGGCTACGACTCGTACAGCGCGGTTAAGGACGAATAGGATATAGCGCAACCGGAACTTTGGCATACCAGAGAGGATGGAATTGCAATAGTCCAAGCATGTCATGATGAATGAATGGACGAGGATCACTGCTGCGCTGAGCGACCGATTGCGTCATATGTTCCGATATCTGTCGCAACTGGTAGTAACAGGATCTGCAGAGGTGGTTCGCATGGTCCGACATTGTGCAGAAAAGCAGACCCAGGCTGCGGACGACGGACAATTGATCTCTGGAAGAGAATCGTGATGCAAGTAAGTCCATTAAATTTTGATCGGACCTGCCGCGTCACGTGTGCCCAGCCCAGTAGCCTATACTGAGTCTTTGTCGGATTCAGCCGCAGCCGAAATAAGACATGCTTATAGCAATAGTTGTCGTCCATTAATTATGTCAACACAATAGGGGGAGGGGGTTTGGAAAAGTTTGACAGTTGTTGACAAGGGGAGGGGGTTCGGTATAATTTGACGTCAACAAATTTTTTCAAATGAATCAACACAGACCCTTCAAAATGGTAGCGAAAACATTAAGTAATTGCTAAAATGTATAAAGTGCTTAATGTTTAATACTATTAAAAAGCTGGTAATAAACTAAACTGATATATTTTGAAATTCGAGATTGCAGTTTTTAGTGTAAAAATTTATTCTTAAATTATTCTATATGTATTGAGCCATTGTGTTTTTTTTTGTAGAGGTGGGGGGTTCTGGCATTGTTGACATAATTTTTAGGGGGTCCGTCAATGTTTGACAGTTGTTGTCAAGGGGATGTGGTCAAAAACTGCCTAAAATTTGTTGACATAATTAATGGACGACCCTAGGAGCAGCCATACTTCTTCAGAATGGACACTAAAACAATTTCAGGTACAGCTAATGAAAACCTATTTGTCTCATCTTACAAAACCTTTCATTATCACACTCTGCCATAAACCATCTATAAGGCCTGCGTATACAAAGGTTCCGATGTCAACCTGCTGATACGGTCATCTACGTAAGAAGCTAACCAGTTTAAGGCAATCCCAGGGGACATAGAACCTTTTGGCTCTTGGTGAGTCTTGAAAGCAGTAGCTGGTGGTTTATGGTGTCGAAGGCTGCACTGAGGTCAAGGCATAGTGAGAGGCAGGAATTTCCATTGTCAATAGACGAGAAGATGTTATTCAGCGTAGAGATGAGAACGAGAACAGTTTCAGTCTGAAATGGTTGCTTTTTGCTCTCATGTCAATTTGTTTCATATTGAAGCCTTGAAGACTTGAAAACATTGAAGATATAAATAAATCTTGGTTTCCATTATGGAATTTCTGATAGTATTTAGGTTCTATGTTGTACAGGATTTCTCCGTACAACATCATTTCCTGCATGGGAAACCCCATACAGGAATACCTTTATACGTGTATATACACTGATCTCTATTCAAATTGTAATGCTGTGAACAGATATAACTAGTTATGTACATAGATCAGGTGATGTATTCTGGAAGTTGTTTAGCGACGTAATGTAAATGTATACTTTTTACTACAGCGACCACCCTGCTCATTTTTTCAATGAATTCCAAGGGTGCGATTCTTCACCAACGCTTACCCTTTTGAATATTCGCCACGCCATTTAAGGTCCACGCGTGCATGGATCGTGCTAGCCCGAGATTTAAATCTGTGAAGCAAGCCAGCATTGGGAAGCAAACCACGATCCGTACGCTATCAAAAGGCGCACGAGACGCAGTCTACCCTCTAACCAATGTAGCTAAATGGGCCAGTGCCCAAATAATCTGTATACATACAGTGGTCCTGTTCCAACACTGCTCCGATCACGTTAGGTGCATATCTTAATCCAGCCCAAGTATCCTTCGGAATTTTCTCAAGCGCTAAAAGCTAAGCGCAGAGTACAAGCTTATTTACGAGCGCTGTTCCAAGTGAGAGGGGTAATTCAACTGTAGGCCTACCCAGTTAAGAAAATTTTAAAATCGAGTTGCCAGATGACCAGAGAAAGAGAGAGAGCTCTGACAGTGGATTAGGCCAACGATTTGTTTAGATGAGAGAAACTGGAAGATGGCAGAGTGGGAAGATGGCAGAGTGGGAAGATGGCAGAGTAGATTGATCAGAGTCAGATTTCTTTAAATGTCGGACTTTAGTTTCGAAGGAAGTCTGATGACTGATAGATATAGAGGAGCTTGAGGCAGTTGGTGGACAATGTTCACCTGCGTTCCAAGTGTGTCATTATAAACTGGACGTTGAAAATAAAAGGAAACATAGATGTCATGTTCCTATGGTGGAACTTAGAATAGGCGTTAATTTCCCGATCTGCTGCCTTGAGCTGACAGTGCACTAAATACTAATCTAAAGGACCGGGACACGGGGGACAAATGCATCACAGGACTTGAAGTTTACTTCCCAGTATAAACCAGGACTAATATAATGTTGCTTCCTGATAGATTCTGATAGTAAACCCTGATAGTGGCATTGATAGACACAACTTGTCCAGGATCGTAAGTCTCAGCAGACTCGAATCTACAGTTGTTAGATTACAGACAAAGCACGCTACGGTCGTGTCAATGAAACGGCGTCAAGCTGATCAAACCTGGGTTTTCTTCCATAGATAAGGTGAAGGATCGACAATCAAGGTGTTAGATCTTTCTCTAGGACTCATGTTAACGTGGTCCAATGTCGACCGCGTGGTCTCCAATCGTTTGTTATCTTCTTCATTGTGTCCAAAAGGCTCACCTGTAGTCGTCATCCTCAGTACGACGGTATTTTAGTCTGCAATTTTGTCTTTGCAGATATCCGTAAAGCTGTTATTCTCCTCCGTACCTCCACGCCGCTGACATAATCCGTGTTAGAATTCACAGAATCTTCGGAAGGTCCATACGTCGAATGTATCTTAGATTCTTAATCAGTGCTTCTGCGCTCGTCAAAGTCTCACAACTGCGTAGGAGTCGTACGCTATCACCATTCGTCGGTATTCAGTAAACACTATTAACGCAACTTGATCCACTCACTCTGAATAGGATGCCATCATTCTGTCGACTGAATTGGAATTCGTTAGTGTGCGTTTGTGTGTGTGTGTGTGTGTGTGTGTGTGTGTGTGTGTGTGTGTGTGTGTGTGTGTGTGTGTGTGTGTGTGTGTGTGTTGGATATGATGAACTTTGAACTTTGGGTTTCACGAGTTCTTGAGAGAACGATAGGGTGAGGAGTGCTTAATACGACTGTATTCGGGACTATGCCTCCGGAGAGAGACCAGAGATGAACACATAAATACCATGTTCAGCTTACTCTGATGCACCAAAATGAAAAATATGGATCAACTGTTGAGCCTAATTGTTAAAATATGTCCCTCTATCTAATAAGAAGTCGAATTTATAGAACGGTAATTAATAACTATTATCATAGTATTATACCTGGGTAACCTAATATTAATTATATTTATTATTATTTATTATTGTTTATTATTTATTATTATTTATTTTCCCCTCGCTGGAATTTCATCCTCGGCCTGAAGGAATTGATCAAATGGAAAAATATCACTAGACGACGTGGTATATTATGTAGCGCTCTGGTTATGTAATCAAACGATTGCGCGTTCTCGCACGATGACGGACTTCGTGTAATAACCTTGGGTAAGTCGTTCTCGCGCACCTGTTGATTTTGAGTTACTTACCTGGACACGTCCAAAAACAATCTATAGAACGCTCTTATCAGCGTCAAACCTCCCAAAACCTTCACATGACCTCGTTTCTCAAATCACTTCACTGGCTTAAAGTTTCTCAACGCATCCATTACAAAACGGTAACTCAGAAATTAGAAGAGATGAAGTGTTGGCGAGTTGTTCGTTAAACAGGTCAGATAGGCTAATTGCCGTAATTTTTCATCATACACTATCGTCTGTCGTCGGTAAACATTATCGCCGTAACTTGAACAATAATATAAGTGACGCTGAATAAGATGCTATTATTCGGTCATCTGGATTGGAATCCGTTAGTGTGTGCGTTAACCCGACGCTGGTGATTCACCAAGTTTTCTGCGCAATGCCTTGGTTGCAGGTACTGATGACATTTCAATTCTAAATTACATATAAAATGCCCCTCTGATTAGGACTAAAACAGTGACCATATGGAAATTTTCGTGATTAATAATAAAAAATAATAGATAACATTAACTATTACCGTCTTATAACACAAACTTTCGGACAACAAATCTTATGTCTAATTTATGCTTAATATCTTTCTCGTACATCAATATTAATAGTGATTCGCCATTTGGAAATGTTTCCTTCAATGATTTTTTCTCTTATAAATTTCTGTGACGCTGTCGTGATTGAAGGTCGCCTGTCGTATGTTTACCGAGTGGTGAGGTCGACCTTCTTCTCACTTGTTCTTTTAATTGCACCTATTGATAAAGCGTGCCTAACTTTCTAAAGAAGACTCACGACGAACTGTGTTTGATTAAGATAAGAATTTAATTAAACTACAAAGGCGTACGTTAACTTCACGGAACTTCTAAGTAACGATCCTAGTTCGATCTTACTACCGACTATCTCACTATCTGCCTCGCACGGCCTCTTCCCCAGATCGTTCCTTCGTCAGTCTCTGAATCTGACGGACCCTACTTCCTCAGATGTCGCGTCGCTCGATCGCTCTGCCCAGCTCTCAGCAACCGCTGCTCCAAGTCCGAAGTCAAAAGTAAGAGTGTTCCCTCTGTGTCCTATGTTCTCTTAAGTACCGCTTTTCAGCGTCCCGTGTTCTGCCCTCCCCACGCTTCATTAATGTCAATGCGTGTCACTTTGCCGCGTGTCACTTCAATCGCTCGTCTGCCGAGCCGCTAGAATGGTGTCTCGTTACACCTCGTTCGAGTGGTGTCGTTGTTGGCTCAGTGAGGACTGGCTTTCGTCCGTCATTGTTCCATCTCGACGACGACGACGACATTATCATGATGATGATGCCCTATCGTCGTTGTCGTCGACTTCCTCACGCGACACCTCCCTTCCCGGGGGAGGACAAAGCCAGTCATTGGTTCGCCTCCCGGCTGAGAATGATGTCGTTTCCTCCGTCGGTTTTCCTCCAGACCGTGACCGCGTTGTTCCCGTGAAAATACAAAAATAACAGCACAGTTAGAAACTAATATTTACAGCTCTTGCGGTGCCCTACATGGTAGTCCGCCTGCTCCTCAATCATAGTCTGGACAAAAGATCAGCGGGAATATTCAAGGATCCAGGTCGATATTTGAAAGAGATATCGAAGTCCTGGAGGGCTAAAGCCCATCTCGCAAGTTTAGCACTTGTAGGCGTAGAAGCAGTTAGGAAAGTCAAGGGGTTGTGATCGGAATAGAGGATGGTCTTTGACATAAAAATCCAATTCCTAAATCTCTTCAATGCAAAGATCACGGCATATGCTTCACGTTCTACCGTGGACCAACGCGCTTGAGTATCGTCTAGTTTAGAACTCGCGAAACATATAGGACGTTCTGTTCCGTCCTCTTGCACTTGGAACAAGCAGCAACCGACTGCTTTGTCTGAAAAGACGTCTGGACACCTGTCTAACAGATTAAACAGCTGTTTCCGTTCGGGTACTGTTAAGTGTGCAACGGCGTTAGGGTCTACTTGTGCACTGAGCCGTGACGGGCTAGTGTCGAAGCTCCCCGCCGCTTCCACTCGACCAAAGTCCTCGTCCTTCTCGAATAGAATTGAACAATTGTTGACCAACGCTTGTTGTATCCTTTCATTGTATTTGCGAATTCGATTAGCATGTAATAGGCGGCTCTTACCCTCCCTCTCCACGATGTATGTATAGGGTGATTTTACCTGGGTGATGACGGCCGGCCCTTGCCATTGTCCGTCTTTCTTCGCCCCCGTGCCTCCGGTGACTGGATGATGACTTTATCTATTCTATCCTTGGGCAAGCAAAGTTGTTTCACCGAATGCCCGGCTATCTTGACTTTATGGAAGAGTAAATTATCTTCCACGAAGAAGTTCTTTGCCTCGTCTTCCCCATGGGCCAAGAATGGTGCTAAGGTCGAACATTGTGCTTGTTCGGCCGCCAGCCTGTCTCTGCTTACTTTGGCCTCTTCTCTGGGTGGGGGTGGTATCTCTGGATTGAAGAATTGCTCTTCGGGACTGGTTCCTATTGTGCTATCACTGTTCACTTGGGCGACAGTGAAGAAGCCTTCTCCTATCAGTGACCGCAGTCCCTCTACCTCCTCCCCTCCCTCTTCTTCCTCTCCTGTCTCTGCACTTGTGGCCGCTTGCACCTCTGAAATTTGGGCTATTTCAGGTGCGTTTATCGCGTGCCTCGAGTACAGTGCTGTCTCGCGCAGCAGGTCGGCTGTGGTGGGCGTGATAATTAACGATTCATCTGGCGCCTTTTTGGCGTTCATAAATCGCTCTCTCAAAGAGACTGCGCTCACCTTGAACTTTCGCAATAAGAAGGTTTTTAGACTACCATAATTATCGAGTTCTTCCTGGGTGAGTCTGGCCGTTAGTGATTTGGCCTGGGTATCTAGACAGGTCAATAGTAATCTACTGCGAAGGTCGGCTGGGACATCACAAGATTCGAATAGTCTTTCGCAGTGCGCGAAAAACCCAGGGATTTGCGCATGGTCGTTTGGGAATTTGGGTAGGAGTCCCCGCAAACTTTCACTATAAGTTTTCATCCGTCCTACGACCGAATGTCTTGAACTATAATCCCGTTCATCCCTGTCTCTTCTCTCTGCTTCCCTTGCCTCTCGGATTTCCTTCTCTGTCTTCTCCGCTTCCTCCTTTTCTTCTTTCCTCCGCTTCTCCTCAAGGAGCCTCAGCTTCTCGGCCTCCTCCTTTTCTTCTCTCCTCCGCTTCTCCTCAAGGAGCCTCAGCTTCTCGGCCTCCTCCTTTTCTTCTCTCCTCCGCTTCTCCTCAAGGAGCCTCAGCCTTTCGGCCTCCTCCTTTTCTTCTCTCCTCCGTTGCTCGTCAAGAAGCCTCAGCCTCTCAGCTTCCTCCTTTTCTTCTCTCCGCCGCTGCTCGTTAAGAAGCCTCAGCCTCTCAGCTTCCTCCCTTTCTTCTCTCCGCCGCTGCACGTCAAGAAGCCTCAGCCTCTCGTATTTTAATCGTTTTAATTCGATCAGCTGCAGTTGTACTACCACGCTAATGCTACTTTCTACACTACCCGTATTTCCTTCCTCACTTATTTCTGGCGGGGTCTCCCGTCCGGAAACGATTATTTCGGCACTTGCCTCTCGGAGTTGGTTCATACTCATGGAATCCCATTCCTCCTCTCCTGGTCTCATCTTCGTTAGATAAGCGACTAGCCTGTGATGGGGCATATTCTGCACCTTCACTCTTTTACCAACCGATAACTTATCCATCTTCTAACAGTCCGCTCACTAATAGAAAACGATAAGTAAGTAAGAGGAGAGTCACCGATGGTCAGAAATCAAAGAAAACAATGTCCTAAAATTCTACCATGCAATCAACAACAATCCTACCACGCACACAACAAGAACAGCAATAAGAAAAGGGCGCTACGCAAAAGCCTCGGCTATTCGCACGCCAATCACTATCCAGACCTCAACCGCAATCTCACAGATTTCCACGACTACCAGTAAGGACTTACCCTCTGTGTACGTCGAGCGTGCTCCGTCTTTTGATATCTTGGTTGATCCGCTGTCCTCCGTTGCCACTCCCGTCCGTCGTTGCTAGCGATGGCCGGTCGTCCGCTGGCACTCTTGTTCCTCGTCTCCTCGTCCTTGCCTGTTGCTGTCGGTCCGTTCGAGTCCTTGTCCTCGGATTCCGGCACTCGTCTTTTCCAGTTGCGAGGGGTTGTACTCGCCGCTGGTCCCGATCTGTTGAGGTCCTTCCGTTCCTGGTTCCGCTGCTGGTCGTGACGTCCTCGATTGAAATCCTGTCGACTGCGCCAATGTCGAGATTGAAGGTCGCCTTTCGTATGTTTACCGAGTGGTGAGGTCGACCTTCTTCTCACTTGTTCTTTTAATTGCACCTATTGATAAAGCGTGCCTAACTTTCTAAAGAAGACTCACGACGAACTGTGTTTGATTAAGATAAGAATTTAATTAAACTACAAAGGCGTACGTTAACTTCACGGAACTTCTAAGTAACGATCCTAGTTCGATCTTACTACCGACTATCTCACTATCTGCCTCGCACGGCCTCTTCCCCAGATCGTTCCTTCGTCAGTCTCTGAATCTGACGGACCCTACTTCCTCAGATGTCGCGTCGCTCGATCGCTCTGCCCAGCTCTCAGCAACCGCTGCTCCAAGTCCGAAGTCAAAAGTAAGAGTGTTCCCTCTGTGTCCTATGTTCTCTTAAGTACCGCTTTTCAGCGTCCCGTGTTCTGCCCTCCCCACGCTTCATTAATGTCAATGCGTGTCACTTTGCCGCGTGTCACTTCAATCGCTCGTCTGCCGAGCCGCTAGAATGGTGTCTCGTTACACCTCGTTCGAGTGGTGTCGTTGTTGCTGGCTCAGTGAGGACTGGCTTTCGTCCGTCATTGTTCCATCTCGACGACGACGACGACATTATCATGATGATGATGCCCTATCGTCGTTGTCGTCGACTTCCTCACGCGACAGACGCATTGTGCGTCATCACTTCGCTATTTCTACGCAACTGATTGCAATAATTGCATTGACGCTGTAACGTATTTGCTTATGTATAAAGATCTGTTTTGGATTATTTGTCCTGGTTTTGCATATAGGCCCTACAATGTGATGGTTGACTAGGTGAGTTTAAACATCAACCGCACAATATTGGTGCTAGAAAATTCAGCTTAACTAAATCATCCATATTAGTGAGAACTATAATTATAGTTGTAATTAACGTAAACAGTAGGTCGTCGCTGGTTTTGGTCGATGCTTAGTCGTTATTAATTCGATCCATAGCTGTGCTTTATAGTAGGCTAATTCCGAACACACGCGTTCATCCGTTTAACCACTGCAGTAATGACATCCGTCCCCTCGCGGTTTCAACGCATGTGATTGCAACAGGTGCATTGACGTTGTAGCGTTGTATTCTTATGTACAGTATAAAGATCTAATGTTTTTGATTATGTTCTGGTTTGTGTTTGCGATGCGGTCGTTGACAAAGTAGATTAAAACATCAGCCGTACAAATTTTTGTGCTAGCAAACACACGCTAAATCAGCTTCGTCTCTGAAAACTGATATAGTTGTAGACCTATAAAACGTAAATCTTATATATATATATATATATATATATATATATATATATATATATATATATATATATATATATATAATAGGTTGTATGGTTTTCTGATGCTTTGTTGAAGTTATCTCCATCAATTGCTGTACTTTATAGTAACTCTGAACAAATGCATTCAGTCGGTTTAACCACTGTAGCCTAATAGTGGAATTCGTGACTCGTCCGTTGTGGAGATTTGGCATTTATGTATGGAAGTGAAAGAACTTCGGATGATCTGGTGCTTATATCCGTAGAGAGAGAGGAGAAGGACACAGAGAGAGACAGAGAAACAGAGAGAGACATAGAAACAGAGAGAGAGAGAGACAGAGACAGAGAGACAGAGACTGAGAGAAAGAGAGATTTTAGATGAGCGCATAGAGCATCGGCTGCTTCATCTCCTTCCCTTAATCGGAATGGTTTAGTCACAACTTTCCTGGATGCCGCCATCCTGTGCATCACCATGTGCTTCCTCTCCCTCCACCTCTGCCTCTCGTTTTGTCTTCCTCTTTTATTCCCTCTTCACGTCAGCTCTCGTTATAATTCTCCCATCATATCGTAAGCCTATAGTCAGTTTGAACATTGTGTTTCTCTGCCTCTGTACAATATATTTCTGTGTTCTCCATCTTTCCACAGAATCTCCGAGTGTTATTCACTAATTAATTTCTTTAATTAGTCTGTTCTGCATTCACTCAATCATTCCTTTCTTTTGTTTTTTCTCATTAAATCATTCAGTCAGTCGGTCAGACAGACACACACTTAGCCAGACATTTTGCCCTTCCGTCTGTGTTTCTCTCTGACTTTCCGAGTGCCACAAATGGGAGATGTACTCATGCCATTACTCGTCAGACGATCGCGGACCAGCTGGAGTTTCGCGGCAGTCAATATTTGTCTGAGTAAAAAAAGAATGTCTACGTTCACTCTCGTCTCATCCATATATGCAAATAATTAATACATTTAACCTCTCTTTCAAGTTAGCAGACTCATTGGAATTCAGATGGTCTCTGGAAAAGCTTTATACCTGCAGTGGCGGATAATCGTTCGAGTCCACAGGGAAACAGAAACCAAATAAACGACGCTGGAATTTCGTCCTCAGTCTAGGGAAACGATCAACTGGAAAAATTTCACACGACGCTGTGGCCATTCCGTAGCGCACTGGATGTGTAATCCAACTATTGCGCGTTCGAGCACGATGGCCGACTCCGTGTAATAACCTTAGGCAAGATGTTTTCGCGCACTTGTCGAGACTTTGATTCTGATTTACTTAACTTGACACGTTTAGAAACAATTCAGAATGCTCCTCTTAGTGGGATTTCTAAACCTCCAAAAACCTTCACATAACCTCATTTCTGAAATCACGTCGTAGGTTTAACGTTTCTCAACTCATACACTACAAAGCGTAACTCTGGGAATGGAAGAGGTGCAATGTTGGCGAGTTCCTCGTAAAACAAACCAAATGGACAAATTGTCGTCACTTTTTCAGAGAAGGCGGAACAGTTCCTGAGCGTGCGGAACAGCCAGGTATGAAATTACGGAGAGGCAGAGAAAGAGGCGAGAGTTGGTCAAAGCGGTTGGATGGTAAATAAATGCTGATTTCGTTTCTCTCTCGACGCCATAGATAGATGAGTCATATATATACGCGGCGAGTAACATTATGTTTCAATTTGCCCCTGTACGATAAAAATTCTGCTTTTCATGAACAATACTACTACCAGAGCTTCTCATTTGAAAATAGAAGGCGATTTGAAAATCGATCGCGCTGGATTGAGTAGGCGATCGATGCACGGTCGACCTCGGGACCTTTTGTGTACAGCGTATTTTGTGTATGATCGTATTCGTATATATCGCTGCATATTATATACGGTTAATAAGTTTTGCGTATACTTTGTCCATATGCTGCTAAAAAGGCCTATACGATAAACTTAGTTAACCGTCGATAAGCGTCCTCTGCTTGTCGATGCAATGTTGTATCGATCCTAGCCTGAACTTTCACAAGTAATGTAAATTAGATAAATAAAATAGTTGTCTGGCTCCAGGTTCCTCTTCAAGTCAAACTCATCGAGCGCGATCGATTTACCGATCGACCAGACCTTTGCTAGGCGATCGACCAAGGAGATTCGCCTCAAATGAGAAGCTCTGACTACTACGCAAGTTTAATGTAACTCTTCGAAATTTCTCAGCGCCACATGAAAGCAGTGTGAGGAAGACCAGCCTATTCACCGGCTCTATATCAAATCGAGTCCGCAATAGCCAGGCTGCTCTGCAAGTGCCAGTTCCAGATCAGAATCCGTGGAGGTCTAGTCGAGGTGCTATGGTGGCAATCGGTGGTAGTTGTGTGGCGGCGCAGGAGTGGAATCAGGATAGGCCTAGTATAGCTTGAGGTGTTCGGTTTTCAGTCGGGAGTAGAAAGCAGCAGAGGAGAGTGAAAGTGCAGGAGAGGCGAGACTAAGAGGCGAGATGGAGTTCCAACTCAATGAAAATCTACGAATATGTGCTTCTATACAGTTAACGATTTTAAAGAAATAGATAATTTGAATCAGTGTACTCTTAATATTGTATAACATAATGTGATCCATACCTTGTCCTTAGTAGTAATCTTGTGTATATGTCTGCTTGTCTGTATCTGTGTAGGCAACTTTGCATACGAAGGGAGGTTCAGTGAATAATCATAACCATAACCATAAATTTTATTGAACCCAAGTATCAGTATTGACAACGAAAAACAAGCACAGAAGGAAAAACAGACTAGCAACAAAGGGAACAATAGGGCTACGACCCTAAAGGACCTAGGTCCCGCTAATGGGCCACCTGTAACAAAAGCAGTACTGTTAAATCACAAGTATGAGATATAACATAATAATTCTTACCTTGTTAACTAGGGCCTAAGTCTAATAAATTTAACGAGCACTAGACAATCGGAGTGATCAGATGAGACCGTAGTCTAACTTTAAACAGCGAGGCGTTAGTTAAATTACGTGTGATGAGAGGTATATCATTCCATGTGCGGGGCCAGGGAGCCGAACGACATATTCTACAAGGCTAACGAGATTAAATAAGTTACAAATAAGTGCCATGAGAGTAATTGCTGGCACGGGGCACTCTATGCCTACCGATGCAATATTTAAGTTGTATCATGTCCTTAATATCGAACAGATTAGAATTTTGCAAACTATCGAATTTATGTTTAAATATTGTCATAATCAATTATGGCCTACCAGGGCTCTTCACTAACTATTTCACTACTGCGTCTATCCTAAACCCCTACCCTGTACGACGTACGTTTTGCTGCTAATGTTAGAGTAGCTTTTGATTTTTTGTATATTCGTTTACGTAGTGGATCCGTTCACGCCCCGGGCGTTAGCCGATCCCCAGTACTAGAGTCACGTCCGTCGCGTTATTGGCTAAAGCCTATCACGTGAACTTGTTGTCTTCTCGTGGAATTTTGATATGGCGGACAACTTGAGGCTCAGTTAAGGCCAGGTTAGGATTCGTGGGGTCGTTTAGGGTAAAATTAGGCGTCGTTAGGGTCGTTTAGGGTCAGATTAGGCGTCGTGAGGGTCGGTTAGGGTCAGGGTTAGGGTTAGTTTCGTCTTTAGAAAACACGGTGAACAAACTTCCACCGCAAACGGCAATGTTTATCGGTCGGTTCGTTTCAGGTACACACAATCATATGACATGCAATGACCAATTGCGAGGCGGGCGTGATCCTAGTCCCAGGTATCGGCTCACGTCGGGCGTGACTCTATCCACGACCATTCGTTTAATGAAATATCCAGCTGACAAACCGCAGCTAGTTACAATCTATTGAGTTCAGTGTGTCATTCGTCTGTAAACAGGCAGCTGCCGAACAAAACAACATCGAATCTTATATCCACGACTGATAATCGTTAAGACATTAAGACATTAATTAATAGGCTATTTCTCATAAAATGAAGAACAGTATGAGGCCGACGTCGAGTCCCCAAAGTCCCTTGTTGGAAGGGTACGATGAGAAATAGTGAAGACTGGAGAGAAAGAGGCTTGAGTTGGTTCGGCGAACACGAGGCACCAGCGAAAGGAGAAGGCCGGGTGTCACAAGGAATAACAGCCGACGATACTGCTGACGTCGTAGGCCCTGCGATCTCCGCACACCCCCGTGGCAGCTCACGAACGCTCCAGCGAAGAATCCGGTCAGGTCGCTCGACACGCTCCGTCAGAGCGAGAAGGCTTGACCTCGCAGACTTGAGAGCTATGAAGTCGACGGTCTGGTGGTCTTCCCGTCCACGCCTCTCGGCTCCGCTGCGCAGCGAAAGTGGCTCAGACGATGGTACCATGACGTCGTACGTTAGGAACACCCGGCAGGAGACACCGGGAAAGCCCGTAACTGGGTTCCCGGCTATAAAGTCGTCATGCGACATGCTCCACTGGAGCGTAACGCTGGTAGAAGTTATCCAAACGAAAAACGTCGAAAAACTATCCAAAATTGAGAAGATGTCTCCAACCGAAAACATGACCGCGTGCAGACTGATGAGTCGGTTCAGCAGCTGCAAGTTCGACGCTTAACTCCACCGAAAAGTCTGTTAAAACGTGCTAACATAGCGCAACTAGTGCGGCACGCGTGGCAGCCAGTTGGGCGCCTGGTGATGATAGTACTAATTCTCGGATGTTTTCTATAATACTGCCCTGTTTAAAGATGGGTGTAACTTTGCTATTTTCAGAGAGACGGGGACACTACCAGAGGTCAAGGAACAAATAAGTATTATTGATGAGAGCGGCCAGAGGTTCGGCAATAAGGTCAATAATAGGATTAATTATATCTGAGCGGAGGTTGTCATGTCCCGGACTATGCGTTGGCTTCGAGGTGCGGCTCAGCGCAATTATTTCTGTAGGAGAGGTTGCTAAAACAACAAAGAGCCCAACACAGAAGGATTTAGATATGATTCAAAGGAGTTAATAGAAGGTGTAATTTTATCTTCAAGCTCTTGAGCTATTCCAGAGAACTATGATTTAGTTATTTCCTCACCATTAATATTTAGGCAGTGGATAACATTATCAAGTGGTTTTCCATTAGTCAGCGTTCTAATGAGTTGCCAGTTTTTTCAGATTATTCGTATATTTTGCCAATTCTGAATAATAGGAATTTTTCTCAGCTTTTATAGCCTAGTAGAACTTTGAATTTATTTCGGTAGGCAATAAATTTATTTTTATTTAAGAGAGAATGAATGAAAACAGAGGGGTAGCAAAAACTTCAAACGACTAGGGGCATTCGAGAGCATTGTAATCTTCTCTAACGGGATCCGAGGCGAAGTCCTGGAAACCAATATCAGTTTGAAGTATTTCATATGGAATTAACAACAGTTGCGATACATAATTGTGCTGCTTTTTCAACATTTTTACGCTGCTTTACTAACATGATACACATATTAGAGCTAACAATCTAAAGTGCAGAGATATTGTGAGCCAACAGAGAACCAAACAAATATTTTGTTAAAATAGGCTTACTATAAAAACAAAGTTGATTTAATTCAGCTGCTGTTCATGTTAAAATAAAGCTTTGTCTGAAAGCTAAAAAGGGTAGAGATGTAATAGAAATTCATTGATGTATCTATGTGCCCGTTCAGTGACTGACAGAGTCAATTTTATTTGCAGAATAATTCTGGGCAACACTGCAAAGCGATCTCCAACATTGGATGAGTCCATGCATCAATAAATTATAATGGTCTTCTCCGTTGATACTTTCATTAGCTCAGAAACGACAGCGTAGGCGGCTGTTATGGCCAGCGGTCCACTGACCTGTTGAAAATTGAAATGATGTGGGACAGATGTATCCTATTCACATTATCATCCTATGTACAGAAGTCGTACATTTAAGTTCAGTTAATAACGACTGAAATGAACTCGTCTGAGAAACCTTTTCATTATCAGTTTCTAAACAACAACACAATGCACGTGTGTGAGGTTGGGCAGTGGTCCACTACCAACGGTATTTGATGCGGTGTATAAGCTACGACAATCCATTGACCTTTGTTTATGACCAAATGAGGTACCTGTCTGACAAGCAAAGCCTCCTGAAACGAGTTCATAAATTCTGTTCATTCAAACTATTTTGTTCTCTTTGTAATGAAAACAATCGATCAGCTTACATCATCTATTTTGTTTCTGTGCAATCACGTCTTTTGCCACTTTGGTCGTGTTTGCATTCATCTGTACACTTCTTTTTCTGCTGGTACTCAACCTAACCGGCGATCCACTTTGGTCGTCAGACCGAACCATTTCACCTGCCAAAAGGGACTCCGACTGTTCACGTCGATATATAACAATAGATGACGTGTCCATTGACAGTTTCCTCAGTAGCTCTTCCCTGTTGAACATTTCATTAAGTGGCTCAGGAGTCAGAGGACAAAAGTCCACAGGAGATTCTGTTGTACAAACGCCGCAATACAATTCATAACTAAACAAGGGGTATCGAAAACTTGAATCGTTCAGAAGATCGTCGTGATTAGATTTAAACTCATTTTCGATTGGCAAATGGAAGGACGGCATCATGTAACATGGAAGGAAATCCTGCAGGTAAAACTCGTGGAAACATAGCATCAATTTCTCTACAAAAAATCTGAGTTCAGGTGGATTTATGTCTTCGTACAGTAAACTGTTACTTGTGCAATCCTTCAACGCTTCGATGCAGTACAGAAGGCAAGTCTTCAGAACATATGTGAATTTTTGTTTACGACCATACACAAGCAGCTGTTTGCCAACCATATAAGCTGCTCTTGCAACAGCTGAACACTCCTTGATAATTCGACTCTCTGCCGGTGCAAATGAGATTCTGGCAAATGGATCTGAAAATGGAACCCATGGATACTTTCTTTGAGGTTGATCAAACACCAGATGGCATCCTTCGGCCTTTATTTCATCATTTACACCGGACAACGCCTCTTCTGGCCACCAACCGTTTAGTTTAATACAGGGAACAATATCTACATTTATCAGTGTGAACATGTATCTACCTTCAATCGGACGATTCAATTTCAGTTGAATAGTACTGCATGGATGAGTTGAAGGCTTAAAATCATTTGGAATTAGAGAATCGTTATACCGTTCTGCCTGTTTGGAATAAATCATACCGATTTCGTTACACGGGTCCCACTCGAAAATATCTTCGCCTTCCCAGAACTCTGGTTCACTCATTACTTGTAAGTATAGAATTCTGAATCTAGATGCGATTTCCGTAGTCAACAGAAAACCATTACTGTTGAAAAGTCCATCAAAGTCCTCTTGACTTTGAAAATCTTGATTCTTTGGCTGGTATTCAGCATTACATATCTGCTTTTTAGGTGAACAAATCCACTTGGCGCCTCTGGTGATGGAACAACTTCACACACTTCACTGAGTTTTGTGAGAATGAAATTGAAATCAAATTCATCTGGTAATCCAGTTTTTGTCCCTTCTTCAGCGCTGCCAATTAACACAGGCCGACATTCAAATCTCGGATCCTTTTTTCTAATTTCATCTGACAACTTATTCATGAATTGTTGAAGTTTATCACATATTCTTTTTGAAAACTGATCACGGTAGGCATATTCTGAATCTTTCCAAATCATCCAAGCATCAAATTTTTGCTTGATCTACATAAGTCTTCTAATTTTCTGGGCAAAAGGATTGCTTCTATGCTTAAGGCCAATCTTGCCTTTCGCAGTTTTCGTTTTAGAGGTCTCGCGGTGTTTTTCCATCAATATCTCGTATGTGTTCGTTAGCCCCTTGCTCAACAAGTGACTCATAGACGTTTTCGTCTTCACAATAGTGCAGAGGTGTTCTTCCGTAGTTGTCTCTTTCATTAATGATACGCTTTAATTTCAGGACATTTATCAATAGAATTATGTCTTCCGACTTCAGAGCCACATCAGGTATTATACCTTGTAGACATTACAGCATAATGCAATACTGTTCTGCCTCTGTGGTCTTTTGCAACCGTCATTTCTTCAAATGCCTCTTTATGAGGACTGCTATTTAAACGTTTCACACTCAAAGATCTCGACCTTTTTCCTCAAAGTAAGTTCTGGTAGAACAGCAGACAAACGATGGAGTGGAGTTTTTCCCAGTTTGTCGGTATTTTGCTCAGTAATTTCTGGATATTCTGGTGTTTTATTTAGAAGGGCACCAGAAGTAGCACCATATTCCTTAAGCTTCTCAACTGTCTTCTGACTGATGCGCAGTTTTGACTTAGAGCCAAATCAAGAACTGTATTGCCTCTGAAATCTTTAGAATTTATGTCAGCACGACCACGCGTCACTAACATTCTCACTATCTTCTGTATATCATTATTTTGGTTGCATCGTGCGCGAATCGTTTCCCGATCTCACTATGTGCTCCGTATCGTTCCAACACCTCTGGCATTTCTTCCGACGCAAGTACTCCAATTAAAGCAAGGAAATCACTTGAGGCATTGGGGATTAATTCAAAGCCGCATAAATAACCGCATGCAAGGCATAAAATCCGCGATGATCTTGAAATTCGTCCAAGCATCCGTGTTTCAAAAGCAATTCAATTACATCAACGTGGGCCATCTTGGCTGCCTTAATAAGCGCAGTCTCTCCGTCGTATGTCTCTCGCATTCAAGTCAACTCCAGCACCGAATTCGTCTCTCCAATCCAATAATAACGTGACAACATGACTGCATCCACGTAGTGACGCCATCATTAGAGGTGTGTCTCCATGGCTGTCTTTCGCATTAATATTAGCTTTATTCCTTAAAAGAAGTTCGATAATAGCGTTAACCCGATCTTTATAATCATCGCAAGAGAAGTTATTGCACATACAGTTTTCAACTGCAAAATGAAGAACGGTCTGGGATGAATAAGCCAAAGCATTCACGTTAAATCTACCAGACTCAAGAAGAACTTCAACAATTCGTCGGAGTGCTTCAGGCTTATACAAGGGATTCAGATGTTTGCTTGACTCTTCTTTAAAAGGGCCAACTTTCATTTTTATAATGTCGATTAGTGCTACTGCGGTGTGCAAAACCGAGTGATGATCTTCGTTTCGGTAGTCGATTTCAAAATCAGTTTTCAACAACTTTTCAACTGTGTCGACATCAAAGGATTCAATTGCTGATATAAGAGATTTTGTTGGATTCATCGGCTGACGATATATCCTGCCAAAACAATTCATATAATCGTGCGTTTATTTATATTTTACAGGCATACTGTAAGCTATAAATTATTGTGATAAATTTGGTCAATGTTTAAATAATATTAACAGGGTATAATTACAAGATTCAGACTGAAGTTACAAAATTATTTTATTTGCTAGGCGTCGCACACAAAAGCATGCAATGGATTTTACTTCAAGACTTAGCAGCTGAGAATAATCAACCATTTAAAAATTGTCTTGAGTAACTAAAAAATTAAACAGTTACGACAACGAGCAATGCATTAATCACGGTTTTCTAATCGGTGACGCACAGGGTTTCTAATCCGACGATTTGCGGTTTCCATGCAACGACTCTGGACGAATGTTATTCGTACACAGTTGATTGACACAGCAGAATCAAACCTGACTGCACTCTTTATAAGCTATAAAATTCGATTAAAGACAATTAATCTTTGAATTTCACATGCATAATTAATTAGCTGAAGAGTTCATTCTTTATTTAACATTAACCGTGGGTTAGTGTTTTAGTCAGTGTTTTAGTTGCGGGATGGAGGTTCAACCCCAAACTCGTTTTCTAACCCCCTCAGATAAGTGACTGAAAAATGGCTGTTCAATTGTAAAGAAACTAAAATATCTCAAGGATTGGTTACTCTCGAAAGTATCGTGTACTTCCGGTTTAAGGCTACGATCCTGGCGCCACCTGGCGATCCGGGTGTAAGGAGGGTCTTTGGAAGTAAAAAAGCATTGAGGACCCGATGTGTTGTTCAGCGATTAATTCCACGAATTTGAGGAAAATCAAATCAGAATTATTTTTCTTTCGGTTTCTAAGGATCAAAGAAAGATAAATAATAATAAATGTAAAGCTATTTTTAATGACTTTCAGTTAAATAATCTAAAAAAGTGGGGTTTTGATGGTAAACACGAGGTTCACGCCTTTTTCGCTAGGTGGCCAGGCCCATGGGCCGCCATTTTCTGTCAACCCCTTTAAGGGTTTTTCCCGTCCTGTGTATATTGGTCCTTTTTATTAGGGCCATCTATTTTTTAACGATAGTGTCGATAGTCATTTTTTTAATTCTGCCAACGTCTGAAGGAAGACCTTTACATCGAGGTTTTATACAAATTGACAGGAAAGGTTTTTTCCGGTGAAGGATGGATTAAAATTTAATGCTTTTTCAGAAGAAACTTTCACAACATTTCGACGCCGTTGTTGTTGCTGCCAGTAAGAGTTTTTCGTTTTAGGCTACTTTGACCAGTTTTTAAAGCAAAACTGTCTTTATTTCTTCACCTAAGCCGGCTAAAGGAAGGTAGTCACATTGAGGAATATATACTGGTTCATTGGAAAGAGGTTTTTATTCACTAAACCCTTTTTTGGGGTTTTTTTGGGCCCTTTTTTTTTCCTTTTAAAATTTTTTATAGCCTAGTAGAACTTTGAATTTATTTCGGTAGGCAATAAATTTATTTTTATTTAAGAGAGAATGAATGAAAACAGAGGGGTAGCAAGCAAAAACTTCAAACGACTAGGGGCATTCAGAGCATTGTAATCTTCTCTAACGGGATCCGAGGCGAAGTCCTGGAAACCAATATCAGTTTGAAGTATTTCATATGGAATTAACAACAGTTGCGATACATAATTGTGCTGCTTTTTCAACATTTTTACGCTGCTTTACTAACATGATACACATATTAGAGCTAACAATCTAAAGTGCAGAGATATTGTGAGCCAACAGAGAACCAAACAAATATTTTGTTAAAATAGGCTTACTATAAAAACAAAGTTGATTTAATTCAGCTGCTGTTCATGTTAAAATAAAGCTTTGTCTGAAAGCTAAAAAGGGTAGAGATGTAATAGAAATTCATTGATGTATCTATGTGCCCGTTCAGTGACTGACAGAGTCAATTTTATTTGCAGAATAATTCTGGGCAACACTGCAAAGCGATCTCCAACATTGGATGAGTCCATGCATCAATAAATTATAATGGTCTTCTCCGTTGATACTTTCATTAGCTCAGAAACGACAGCGTAGGCGGCTGTTATGGCCAGCGGTCCACTGACCTGTTGAAAATTGAAATGATGTGGGACAGATGTATCCTATTCACATTATCATCCTATGTACAGAAGTCGTACATTTAAGTTCAGTTAATAACGACTGAAATGAACTCGTCTGAGAAACCTTTTCATTATCAGTTTCTAAACAACAACACAATGCACGTGTGTGAGGTTGGGCAGTGGTCCACTACCAACGGTATTTGATGCGGTGTATAAGCTACGACAATCCATTGACCTTTGTTTATGACCAAATGAGGTACCTGTCTGACAAGCAAAGCCTCCTGAAACGAGTTCATAAATTCTGTTCATTCAAACTATTTTGTTCTCTTTGTAATGAAAACAATCGATCAGCTTACATCATCTATTTTGTTTCTGTGCAATCACGTCTTTCCACTTTGATCGTGTTTGCATTCATCTGTACACTTTGTTTTCTTTTGATACTCAACCTGACCGGCGATTCACTTTGGTCGTCAGACCGAACCATTTCACCTGCCAAAAGGGACTCCTGCTGTTCACGTCGATATATAACAATAGATGACGTGTCCATTGAAAGTTTCCTCAGTAGCTCTTCCCTGTTGAACTTTTCATTAAGTGGCTCACGAGTATAAGGACATAAGTCCACAGGAGATTCTGTTGAACAAACCATCTTTTGCCATTCATAACTAAACATGGGGTATCGAAAACATGAATCGTACAGAAGTCGGTCATGATTAGATTTCAAGTAATCTTCGATTGGCAAATGGAAGGACGGCATCACGTAGCATGGAAGGAAATCCTGCTGGTAAAACTCATTGAAACTTAGCATCATCGTCTCTACAAAAAATCTGAGTTCAGCTGGTTTTATATCTTCATAAAGTAAACGGTTACTTGTGCAATCCTTCAAAGCTTCAATGCTATACAGAAGAGAAGTCTTCAGAACATATGTGAGCTTTTGTTTACGACCATACACAAGCAGCTGTTTGCCAACCATATAAGCTGCTCTTGCAACAGCTGAACACTCCTTGATAACTCGACTCTCTGCCGTTGCGAATGAGATTCTAGCAAATGGTTCTGAAAATGGAACCCATGGATATTTTCTTTGAGGTTGATCAAACACCAGATGGCAACCTCCAACCTTTATTTCATCATTTACACCGGACAAAGCCTCCTCTGGCCACCAACCGTTTACTTTAATGCATGGAACAATATCTAAAGATATCGGTGTGAACATGTATCTTCCTTCGATCGGACGATTCAATATTAGTCGAATATTACTGCATAGATGAGTTGAAGGCTTAAAATCATTTGGAATTAGAGAATCGTTATACCGTTCTGCCTGTTTCAAATAAATCATACCGATTTCGTTACACGGGTCCCACTCGAAAATAGTTTCCCCGCCCCAGAACTCTGGTTCACTCATTATTTGTAAGTATAGAATTCTGAATCTAGATGCGATTTCTGTAGTCAACAGAAATCCATTACTGTTGAAAAGTCCATCAAAGTCGACTTGATTTTGAAAATCTTGACTCTTTGGCTGGTATTCAGCATTACATGTTCTTTTTAGGTGAACAAATCCACTTGGCGCCTCTGGTGTCGGAACAACTTCGCACAGTTCGCCGAGTTTAGTGAGAATGAAATTAAAATCAAATTCATCTGGCAATCCAGTTTTTGTCCCTTCTTCAGCGCTGCCAATTAACACAGGCCGGCATTCAAATCTCGGATCTTTTTTTTTAATTCCGTCTGACAACCGATTCAGAAAATGTTGGACTTCATTGCATAACTTTTTTGAAAACTGATCACGGTAGGCGTATTCAGAATCTTTCCAAATCATCCAGGCATCAAATTTTTGATGATTTAAATGTTTCCCATAATTTTTTTTTGCGTCATCTATCCATGTTTTATGTTTGTCATCGTCTAAAAGGATTGCTTCCCACACACGATATGCTTCCGAAGGCCAATCGTGCCTGTTACCTTCATTCTTTCGTAGCTGTTTGAGGTCTTGCGGTGTTTTTCCATCAAGATCTCGTATGTGTTCCACAGCCCCTTGCTCAACAAGTGACTCATAGACGTTTTCGTCTTGACAATAGTGCAGAGGTGTTCTTCCGTAGTTGTCTGTTTCATTAATTATACCGGTATGTGTTAATTTTAGGAGATTTTCCAATACAACTGCGTCATCCGGAAAAGACATTTTAGATGTTACAGCATAATGCAATGCTGTTCTGCCTCTGTGGTCTTTTGCAACTGCCATGGTATCAAAAAATTCTTTAAAAGGACTGCTATTTAAAAGTTTCACCGACTCAAGGACCTCCTTTCTATTCAGCACTGAACTTTCTGGTAGAACCGCAGACAATCGGTGGAGTGGAGTTTTTCCCAATTTGTCGACATTTTTAAAAGTATTTTCTGGATATTCTGGTTTCGGAAGGGCACCAGAGGTAGCACCATATTCCTTAAGCTTCTCAACTGTCTCCTGACTGATGCGCAGTTTTGCCTTAAAGGCTATGTCAAGGACTGTATTGCCTTTGAAATCTAACGAATTTACGTCCGCACGACCAAACGTTATTAACATTCTCACTATCTTCTGTATATCATTATTTTTGTTGCAGTTTACGCGAATCGTTTCTCCAAGAACATCATTTGCTCCATACTGGTCCAACAATTCTAATGTTTTTTCTGACGCGTCTACCCCGATTGATCCAAGGAAATCGCTCGAGGCATCGTTCATTAATTCACAGCCATAAATAACCGCATGCAAAGCAGAAAATCCGCGATGATCTTGAATTTCATCCAAGCATCCGTGTTGCAAAAGCAATTCAATTACATCCACGTGGGCGTACTTGGCTGCCTTAATAAGCGCAGTCTCTCCGCGTATGTCTCTCGCATTCAAGTCAACTCCAGAGCCGAATGCGTCTCTCCAATCCAATAATAAATGGACTACATGACTGCATCCAAGTTCTGCAGCCTTCATAAGAGGCGTTTCTCCTTCGCTGGTTTTCGCATTGATATTAGCATTATTCTTCAAAAGAAGTTCGATAATTGCGTTGACTAGATCTTTATAATCTTCGCGAGAGAAATAATTGCCCCGACAGTGGTCAACTGCAACATGAAGAACGGTCATGCATGATTTTGTCAAAGCATTCACGTTAAATCTACCAGACTCAAGAAGAACTTCGACAATTCGTCGCAATGCTTCCGGCTTATACAAGGGATTCAGATGTTTGTCTGACTCTTCTTTAAAACAGTCCGTTATTGTTTTTGAATCGATTAGTGCTACCGCGGTGTGCAAAACTGAGTGATGATCTTCGTTTCGGTAGTCGATTTCAAAATCACTTTGCAACAAGTTTTCAACTGTGTCGACATCAAAGAAACGAATTGCTGACATTAAAGATTGTGTTGGATTCATCGCCTGATGATCAAGCCTGCCAAAACAATTCATATAATCGTGCATTTATTTATACGTTACAGTCTTGCTGTAAGCTATATATTCCTATTATTGTGATAAATGTTGTCAATGTTTAAATAATAAGAACTTAGGCCTACTAACAGGATATAATTACAAGATTGAGACTGATTGGTTTATATGCTAGGCGTCGCATAGAAAAGCATGCCATAGATTTTACTTGAAGACGGCTGAGAATAGTCAACCATTGAAAAAGTGTCTTGATAAAATTAAAATATAACAATTACGACAAGGAGCAATGCATTAATCACAGTTTTTTTATTCGGTGGCGCACAGGGTTTGTAATCCGACGATTTGCGGGTTTTATGCAACGACCCTGGGCGAGTGTAATTCATACACAGTTGTTTGACACCGCCGACTAAAACCTGACGGTATTCTTAATAAGCAATAATTCGATAAAAGACAATTATTCTTTGAATTTCACCTGCATAATTAATTAGCTGAACAGCTCATTATCTAGTTAACAGTTACTAAGATCAGTGTTTTAGTTGTAGGTGAGTGGTTCAACCCCAAACTCGTCTTCTAACCCCTCAGCTAACTAACTGAAAAGAGGGTACATTGTACAAATATAGAAGGAAACTAAAATATCTCCCGAATCATCAGTTGTTTCGGGTGTAACAATTAACAACATTACATTTATTGGCTGTAGAGGGCGCCGTTGTGGCTGCCAGCACGTGTTTGTTTTTCGTTTATATTAGGCCCAAGGATTCTATATTAAAGGATTGGTTACTCTCGAAAGTATCGTGTACTTCCGGTTTAAGGCTACGATCCTGGCGCCACCTGGCGATCCGGGTGTAAGGAGGGTCTTTGGAAGTAAAAAAGCATTGAGGACCCGATGTGTTGTTCAGCGATTAATTCCACGAATTTGAGGAAAATCAAATCAGAATTATTTTTCTTTCGGTTTCTAAGGATCAAAGAAAGATAAATAATAATAAATGTAAAGCTATTTTTAATGACTTTCAGTTAAATAATCTAAACTACGGAGATAGGCGTTTAGCATGGTAAACACGAGGTTCTACGCCTTTGTCGCTAGGTGGCCAGGCTCCATGGGCCGCCATTTTCTCTCCAACGCGCTTACATAAGGATTTTCCAGTCCTGTGTATATTGGTCCTTGTATTAGGCCTATGCTAGTTTTCTATACGATACGTAGTCGATACCGTCACTTTTTCTAACTCTCTAGCCTAATCGTCTGAAGGAAGACCTTTACATCGAGGTTTTATACAAATTGACAGGAAAGGTTTTTTCCGGTGAAGGATGGATTAAAATTTAATGCTTTTTCAGAAGAAACTTTCACAACATTTCGACGCCGTTGTTGTTGCTGCCAGTAAGAGTTTTTCGTTTTAGGCTACTTTGACCAGTTTTTAAAGCAAAACTGTCTTTATTTCTTCACCTAAGCCGGCTAAAGGAAGGTAGTCACATTGAGGAATATATACTGGTTCATTGGAAAGAGGTTTTTATTCACTAACTGGTGGACTTTTTCCTTTTATATTAAGAAGAAAGGAATCTGTTTTATCAACGACCTCTTGTGTTTTATGACCCTGCATAGGGACAGGTGACGTCTCCGTGGTAGCCATTTTTACACAGCCAAGGTACATGACGTCAGCGGGAAACTCCATGACGTCAGCGGGTAACCCCAGACCTGAACGAAACAGATACACACGCAATGAACTGTATGCACTGAGTAGATCCCAGGTTATCCGGCGTGGGTCTGCAGCCTGTGATATAATACAGAGGATTGCCGAATGTGCCTTGCTGCATTATCGTGGTCACAGAGCAGGCCGACGCTGCTGTGGAAATAGGAGATGGCCGTACGACAGACGTGTTTTTGAAGGAACTGAAGCTCGTCGAATGGTTAACGTCCAGCAAGTTGAACGAGAAAGAAGCAGCAGTTTGTACAACGTGATGACGTATGACAAGTGGATAACCGTTCGTATCAGCCGAACGCGCCTGATGTGCACACGTAGTACGTAGGCTACATGTAGGACATGTGATGAGCGACAACGGCAGCTGGTTTACCCAATCACCAATTCACCTGGGCTACAGAGAAAGATCTGGAGAATCAACCAAGACGTCATGCATCCCTCCATCTACTTGGTGAATCACACTAGCTTGGCGAAGCCTCATGCCATCGAACATTTAACTGCAGATCTACACACACACAAATCTGATATAGCCATTATCGCTGAAAGCTGGTTCAAAAAACAACACACAGACGCAACGATGTGCGTATCGGGCTTCGACCTATTCCGTCGGGATAGAGAACATCGAAGGGGAGGAGGGGTGGCTATTTACTGCAAAAGCTACATGAATCCAACAGACATTACTATATAGGAGTACTATATCATCCGCCCAAACCAAGATACAAAACGGAGCAGAAATCAATTTAATACCACAAGACTCCATAATCATACTCGCAGGTGACTTCAATCAAATTTCTCCAAACGAAATACAGGCAATTGGACTGAGAGCAGAATTTGATAGACCCTCTCATCAGGGCCACGCACTCGATAGGATTTACACCTCATGCATACTTTATACAACCTGTCAAGCAGTCACTTCTTTGGTCAGTACCAAACATTCAGCCATAATTGCAACACCAGAATGCATTTCAGAAAGACAGCCGGTACAGTCAGCAGTTGAAACGGATAAGACGGTTTCAAATTTTCACCTGCGCACACCCTATCACATCGCCCTATTTCAGAACTGCATGGCTGATCAAACATGGCGATTCATATCGGACAATGTCACGGCTGAGGAAGCTTTTGAAGAATTCTATTCTATCTTTGCGACCTTCTATAACACCTACTTCCCTTTAAAAACCACCACAAGGAAAAAGAAAGATCCTCCCTATATGACGCCGGTCGTTAAACATCTGTTGCGCAAACGGAATAAACTGTTCAAACAAAATCGAGTGGCAGCTGCTACTGCACTGTCCGACAGAATAAACTCAATGATTACCCGTTTCAATTCTTCGACTTTTAAAAACGCTAAACGGGGCTCTAGAGAGATGTGGGCGGAGGTCAACCACATACGAGGGACAGATAGACAGTCGGCCACCGCACCCGAAGGAGTAACTGCGACTACTCTCAATCAACATTATGGGAATATTTCAACAGATCAGCAATATGTGCAACCCAGACTTAAAGCAACAGCAACCAATGAGATGCTTGACATCTTCGACGAGTATAACATCTTCGTGATGCTGGAGGCTGTTGGGCGGACAGCCACTCGCCCGGATGAAATGCCACCTTGGCTCTTGAGCAGGACAGCATCTGTATTGGCAGAACCCATCACATGCCTCTTCAACCTTTCAACAAGAAACTCATTTGTTCCTCCTCAATGGAAAATGAGTAACATAACTCCAGTTCCAAAAGTACGCCGACTGGCAACAGAAGCAGACTACCGACCATCTCGATCACACCAATCCTGTGCAGAGTGCTCGAGCGACTTGTGGTGCGTACATTTTTATAACCCATCCTGACACAGGCGCATAGCAATATGGGATTCTCTTGCCAATTTGCCTTGCGGCCCACTGGATCAACCTCAGCAGCTCTCATCTCCATAACACATCACCTTGCAGAAATTCTCACCACCCACCCATATGTACATCTGGTAGCACTCGACTTTTCAAAGGCGTTTGATACGGTGCAACATTCTAGCTGAACTGCCAATTCCAGATAACATATATAACTGGAACATCGCCTTTCTCAACAAGCGACAGCACAGAACTAAATTTATGGGCGCCACCTCGACTCCTCGAGCGCTATCGAAATCAACGCCAGTATTGTACAAGGTTCTGGGCTTGGCCCTGTAGACTATATAGTGGCAATATCCAAACTAAAACCACGACACTCTACAACCAAATTATAAACTACTTGGATGACAGCTACATTTTTATTCCATCTACAAATAGCGAATTGCTAACGTCCGAAATCGATCATGTCACGACATAGGCTGATTCTTGCAATTTTAAACTGAATCATTCTAAGATCCTAGAGATGATAGTTCGGCGACCAATGAGAGGGCTGGGTGTTGATCTTCCAAAAGTTACACCGGGCCGCACCAGGGTAAAACACATGAAGATGTATTAGTGTCACTATGTCAGAACAATTCAACTTCGACACGCATGTTAACAACATTGTCATCAAGGCTAGACACAAGACAGTCAATGTATGCCCTCCGCGTTCTAACTGCACACGGGTTAAAGGGAATCTCTGAGTGATGTTACAAATGCTACCACAGTGTCGCGGATGCTCTATGCGGCCCCGACGTGGTGGGGCTTTGTGGGGGATAGGGACGCATTCGTCTACAGCCAACTATACGGCGACTGGTCCGGTCTCGATATCTACCGGAATCCTACCAAAGTTTCGAGCAACTTTGCCAAAAAGCAGACTTTTACCTCTTTTGTACCATCATCAGCAACCCTGGTACAGTACATGTATTATATGTATTACATCAGATACTGCCTCCCGTGAAACATGTTTCATACTCGCTACGCCCCAATAGAATAATACCTAAGGCAAACTCTATCTCGTAAAACATCTGTCACACGGATGTTTTATGCTTAATATTCTTTTCTATTTGATGATCTTTGTACACAAAAATTCGGTTATCAGTTGGTTTTTCAATTAAGGATATACTTACTTACTTATTTTGTCCTTCGTTTATGTACTTGCGTAATCGGTGAAATGTTCGACCCCACAGAGGGTCACAAGGTCATAATTCTGTCGCTTGCAGCTCCTGAGAAAACAAAATGACCTTGAACTTCAAAGTCGTGCAATTGTCATAGGATGTTGATTATAATTTTTGGATTTCTTATCTTTATCTCTCACGGATCCTCAGCTATAAATGTTTTACAATAACGGTCAAACGACCTTAAACAGTTGAGGTCGTACGATTATTATTATTAATATTATTATTATTATTATTATTATTATTATTATGGAGTGTTGGCTAAAAGTAATTTGTTATTAATTTATTAATTTATTATTAATTTGTTATTATTTGTTTATTATTATTATTATTACTATTATTATTATTATTATTATTATTATTATTATTATTATTATTATTATTATTATTATTATTATTATTATTATTATTATTAAATAAATTTGTAACGCGCGCAAGGTCACACCGAAATGTGAATCTGAGGCGTGGATAGTCAGCCGCCAGGTGAAGATGCAGTTAGATTTCGAAATCCTTGAAAGCCAAGGAGTAATAGTGAGATTGTCCTAGAATGCTCAAAATAGCTTCTTTATCTTTTTAGACCCGGAAAACCATAACATAGACACAAAGATCATTTCACCAGCATTTTGTAGTTCACGGGATACACTGTGGTTTTAAAATCCTAACCCCTCCCCTTCAGACTTTGGAATACATCATCCCAATAAAGGTTGCGAATAAAGGTTGCGGTACAAAAGTTAAGCTGTCAAATGAACACAACAGATTAATACATGCTTTTCTCACCACAAGTCAGCAGAAGAGTTTAAACATGCTTATGATTCATCGCAACGTGAGCTAAATGTTTTCTGTGCGAGCGCTTTGTAAACTTATTAAATGCATACCACAGAGGCACGAGTTGCGATGCGTGGCATGTAGACGCACCCAGTAAAAGTTATCAGCGTGTGTTTAAACTTGTATGTCATCCAGGCTGATGTCTTCGTGATCAGGGCCGGTGTTTAACCACTAGGCGAACTAGGCGGCCGCCTAGGGCGGCACGTTTCTTGGGACGGCAGAAAAGCTACATAAAAAATAGTTTTTAAACATTACGACTTTTTGCCACCATTCATTAATAAATGAATACGAAAATAAGAAACGGCTTCAAACAGACCACAGGCATTTAGAATTATCAACATTCAATCATGTGGCACATCACGCCCATGCAGGTGCTCTTAACTATCGCAAGTTTGAGGTTGCCTAGCTTTGGAAAGAAACTGAGACCGCTCATCAGTAATGTTACCACTCCTTGAGTTCTACCCAAGATTTTCCAAGATTCTGCCTTTTTTTATCCAAACTTTGAAAATGGGGTTTCCTGAAGACCCTGGGGCTTTGCTTGGGTTTTTTCTTGGTTTACTGAAACCTTTTTTTCAATTTTTTCCACAAAATAATTCATATTGCACAAAAATCCACTAGTACAAAACCAAAGAATGATGTTACGGTCTGGATGATCGAGGTCAATAAATAACGCAATAAACGTGCATTGCTATACTAGATTTAAAATAATATTATAACTTTGAATATTATGCTAACACGTACGGTACTGCTCTATAGGCTACTAGTTTTGAAAACTATATAAGACGCCAGCCACTGTCACATAATTTATTTATTCGATCAGTTTCTGTGGCTAGTTGTGAGAGTCGCTTCACGAAGCTCAAGTTGATAAAAAAAAGCATATTTGCGAAAGTCCATGATGCAAGAAAGACTTGTTCGACTAGTTACCTTGTCAATTAGGCATGATATTTGTGGAGACATTGAACTGATGGAACTTGTTTCTACATTTGCTAAAGTGAAAGCGCGAGAAATAAAATTTTGAAATTACATTATATTTCAACAGACTTCGTAGAGAGTTCGTACGTAGGTAGGACTAGGACTTAATAAAAGCAGCCGTAGGATTTCTTACAAAATGTTCAACCTAAAATGTGCGGTGTCTCAGTATTTATTTTTTACATATTAAATTCCCATTGAACGTGTTAGAGTAGACCATACAGCAAGGCTGCATAGCTAATGCAGTTTCCAGACTACTACTGTAATTATGGTTAACTTTAAAATTAACTTAATTAATTTAATCGCACTTATCGGAGGCGCAGTGCGAAAGGTTCGCCTATAGGGCACCAAATACTTTGGCTCCGGCCCTGTTCGTGATGATATCAAGAAGATGATTTTCAAAATGTCCGATAAGGGAGAAATACACGATAGTCATGTGTCATCGCTGTAATTTGATAATTCCCTCTTTACAAAGTTCACAAGGTCACATCGAGGCTGGCAAACATTAACACTAGAAGTACGCACCCGCGGGACAACCAAGTAACCACGGGCCGAGGACCGAAGGGAGGAACGACTGTGCAGAGAAGATACTGGGGTACAAAGAGCCCTAAGATAGTGAGGAGCAGAGCCAGCAAGACAGCTTCGCATGAGAGAACAAACCTTGAATTGGATGCGCTGGCGGATGGGGGAGCCAGTGAAGGGAGTCACGGATGAAATAGGAGATATGGTCAAACTTTGAATTGCCCCCTATGAGGCGGGCGGCAGCGTTTAGAATGGACTGAAGTTTAGACGTATTTTTAGAGGAGAGACCAATGTATACCGCATGCTCATAATCAATCCTGGAACAGATCAATGCATGGTCCAAAGTCGTGATAGCGTGCAGTTGTAGTGATTGGCGGATGGAACGGAGTTGGCGTAGGTAGTAGTAGCAGGAACGAGACACACTATTGACGTGGTCAGACAGAGAGAGGACATGATCAAGAATGAATCCAAGATCACGGACAGAGGAAGAGAAGTGCATATTTGAAAACCGAAGACGAAGGGAGTCAGCGTTAATCTTGGTAAGCTGGGCATGATTACCGAGCCATATTTACTGAGTCTTGTCTTGGTTAAGACGGAGGCGATTTGAGGATAACCATCGGTCAAGAGCAGCTGAAGCCTCTAGAATACGCTCGAACATAACAGCAGCTGTGTCTGCAGGTCCAGGAAGGTAAGCCTGCGTGTAATCAGCATATTGGTGGGATAGGACACCCAGTGGACCAAGGACCCCAGCCAGATCCGAAGTATACAGGACAAACAGAAGAGGAGCAAGAACCGAGCCCTGAGGTAAGCCGTAAGAGAGGGGGACCCAAGCAGAGCGGGTGGGACCAAAAACTACCGAGACAGAGCGATCAGAAAGAAATGAGCGTTACCAGAGAAGAGCAGACTCAGTAGGTGTACATTGTAGCGAAATATAACTTATCAAATCTATTGTTAGCATACTTAATTAATTAACTAATCTATAGGGTAGAATAAGATAGCTAC
Source organism: Aporrectodea caliginosa (assembly GCA_020284085.1). NCBI lineage: Eukaryota > Metazoa > Annelida > Clitellata > Crassiclitellata > Lumbricidae > Aporrectodea > Aporrectodea caliginosa. The sequence goes on along the minus strand of JACEVL010000439.1, from coordinate 522,611 downwards.
TTACGAGTGGTGCTAGTTAGTTATTGAGTGGCATTCAATGTAAAACGTAATTAACTGCCAAATGGACCGTTAAACCTGAGGCAACGGTAACGTGACGTAATACGAATTACTCAAGCGTTACTATTGACCAAGGCCGTAGCTAGGATTTTGTTTCGGGGGGTGTTTACTCGTCCTTTAGCAAGCCGACAAGCAACCGAGTCAACCGCCTAAAGGGTTTATATTAGTATATGCATTATTTCATTTTTACATTATATAATTTCGGGTGGTGTTTAAACGCCCAAAACACCCTCCTAGATACGGCCTTGCTATTGACGACGTAAAGGACAGCGAATAGAAACTCAAGAAGTCCTTGAAATTTTGAGTTCAAGCGAGACGGTCGATTTGCGACATTCCTGTGAGATTGAACGACGTTTTCGATACATGAATCGTCGGTTTCAAGGCTCTGGACGACTATGCATCGTTGTGGCGGACGTTTAATCGAATCTAAGAGAAACCGTTAGCCTAGCGTGAAAGACTTTGGCGAGTGATCTTTTCGAAAGTCTGACTGAGAAGCGTAGAGCGGTTGAGTTATCATCGTTTCTGCGTATGGTTGATTTGAACTGCGGACGTATGAAGGATTGTTTAGTCTTCGTACTACAACACTAACGCAAGCGATACGGTTTTGTCTGATGCCAGCTTTTTGGTTGTCGTGACGATCCTATTCAACTGCAATTTCGACGTTTGAAGAGGTGTCTGGAGGATGAAGCATCGCTACGAGTTCATGCCTTCGCCGCATCGCTTCAGAAGTGGATTCACCTTCGCCGAAATACATACCTTTCGACGAAACCTGTTCCTTCACTGAAACCAGTTTCTACGAACCTAACTACGGTGTCGTCAACGCCACTCATAGGTAGTTAGGTGTTTATTTGTACTGTGCATTCAAATCAAATCAAATCAAATCAGTTTATTTCCTGATCCAGCATAGTACAATTATAGCACAAAAACACAGTAGATTACATCGGTTGTGGATACCAAGGAGGATACCCAGAAGGGATGAAGAATCCCGCTAATAGGGAGGGTCCCCTAATAATTGTGAATAACAAAAATAATGTATGACAGCCGGTTCTTATGATTACACGGAAACTTTGATGACCAGAAAAAGGCTAAATTATTAAACAAAAATTACTAACATAACTTAACTAACACTTAACTAACACACCCCAAAAAAAGGAAAATAAGAATTCAAGTAAGTTGTTCAATGAGGTAAAGGCGTAGTCTTTTCTTAAAAATACGCAGACCAGGTAATTGACGAATAGATAGTGGTATACTATTCCAAATGTTAGCCCCTGCAAATCTTATAGAAAATAACCGAGTATTTGTATGAGCAAATGGTTGTCGATATAATTTAGAATTTCTTGTTGAGTGTCGCGTGAGGAAGTCGACGACAACGACGAAAGGGCATCATCATCATGATAATGTCGTCGTCGTCGAGATGGAACAATGACGGACGAAAGCCAGTCCTCACTGAGCCAGCAACAACGACACCACTCGAACGAGGTGTAACGAGACACCATTCTGGCGGCAGGCGAACGAGAGACGGGGGAGACGCCGGGGGGTGCATGCCACCGACGATTCAAGCGGCTCGGCAGACGAGCGGTTAAAGTGACACGAGTCATGGCATTCATAAGACGCCGGGGGGGTGCATGCCTCCGACGATGAAGCGGCTCGGCAGGCGAGCGATTAAAGTGACACGCGGCAAAGTGACACGAGGTGACGTTAATGAGGCGTGGGGAGGGCAGAACTCTGGACGCTGCAAAGCGATACTTATAGAGGGTATAGGACTGAGAGGGATTACTCTTACTTTGACTGTGGACTTGGAGCAGAGGTTGCTGAGAGCTGGGCAGAGCTATCGAGCGAAGCAGCATCCGAGGGAGTAGAGTCCGTCAGATTCAGAGACTGACGAAGGAACGATCTGGGAAGGAGGCCGTGCGAGGCAGGTAGTGAGATAGCCTGTAGTAAGATCGAACTAGGGGCTACTTAGAAGTTCCGTGAAGTTAACGTACGCCTTTGTGGTTTAATTAAATTCTTATCTAAATCAAACACAGTTCGTCGTGAGTCTTCTTTAGAAAGTTAGGCACGCTTTATCAATAGGTGCAATTAAAAGAACAAGTGAGAAGAAGGTCGACCTCGCCACTCGGTAAACACACGACAGGCGACCTTCAATCACGACATAGAGTAAGAATGAATTTCAGAGGCACGGAGGAAGAGTTGTCTATAAATTACTGGTAACAAATTATGCTCGTAACGATACATAAATTCACCAATTTGTGCCGTCCTAATTTGTTCAATTTTTAATAACTTAAATTCTAGAAATAGTTGACTATTATGAGAACCGTAAGGAACACCTGCCACGCAACCGATAGCTCGTTTTTGCAGAATGGTCAGCCTTTGTTGATTGGATTTATAAGTAGAAGCCCATATTATATTGCAGTAAGCGAGGTAGAGATAGATAAGAGTGTAATAGAGGGTTAACCGAACATGGGGTGGCAGTAGGTATGAAGCTCGTTTTAGAATTCCTACATTCTTAGCTATTTTAGTGGAAATAGCTTCTATGTGATCTTTCCAAGATAGATGTTGGTCTAATATTACTCCTAAAAATTTGGATGAGGTTACTTGATTAATGGGATAACCATCAATACATAGAGAATTAGAAGTGGTAGACAATAGTTTCCTATGGGACCTGAAAAGAATATAATTGGTCTTATCTAGGTTCAGTGATAATTTATTGGCACGAAACCAATTAGCAATGTGAATTAGTTGGGCATTCACTATTTGGTATAAGTTGGCAAGGGAGCTATGGGAATAAAAGATGTTAGTGTCGTCGGCAAAGAGCACGAAGTACATAAGTGGTGATGCATTTGGAAGGTCATTAATGAAGATGAGGAATAATAATTATAGGTCCAAGGTTAGATCCTTGCGGAACACCAAATCGGACTGTGCGCATCGTCGAGTATGCACCATTGCAGTAGCCCACCTGTGAGCGATTCTCAAGGTAACTAGCAAACCACTTAAGTTGAACTCCTCTTATACCATAGTTGTTAAGTTTTTTAAGCAGAATATTATGGTTCACCGTATCAAACGCCTTGGCCAAGTCAATAAAATACACCCGTAAAAACAAAGTTTTTTACTAATATCCATCTAGTATCCTATAATGCGTCTTACGAAGCAGTTACCTCTACAAATATATAGTCCGCGTTCATTTTACGTCATAGCGTGCGTTTAATCAGGCAGCGCGCCCGTTTTTGTTGCGGCCAATGACAACGCTGCGTATCTGAAAAGGGGATTCCCGATTCGAAAAGTTGAGTCCCCGATTCAATAAGCTTGCCTTTTTTGGGGAGCTGAAATTTTTACAGAATGAAGTGTCTGCAAGGGCGAGTCTATCTGCCAAGTTTCAGGACGATTGAATGATTGTAAGTGATCGAATTAGTCGTCGCAAGATTTGACTTTTTAGCCTGTGGCTCAAGATTTCCGCAAGTTAAACTAGATGGATAAAAAAAGACACCAAGGGAATATTCATTATTTTCTATTGCTTCAGATATCTTATCCTGGATACTCGACAATGGCATAGATGGGGAATGACCAGCTTGGAATCCATGTTGAGATGGATATATAATGTTAGTTTTTTCAAGAAAATTACTTAATCTTTCGTACATCAATTTTTCAAAGATTTTAGCGAAGAATGGAAGGACAGAGATAGGTCTGTAATTAGCTACATCGCTCTTTTCACCTCTTTTAAAGATGGGAACTACCTTAGCAATTTTTAAAGGGTTAGGATATATGCCAGTGTTAAAGGAACAGTTGACTATTTCTGACAGTGGTCTAGCTATATTAGCAATAGAGGGGGAAGCGACAAACGGGTCTATGTCATCGATTCCCTTACTATGGGACAGACGAATTGTTCTGTTTAGTCTGATTATTTCCTCTGAAGTTGTTTCTTCAAGACCAAAAGAGCTGATAGTAGGAGGGCTTAAATAACCTTCAAACGGAGAGATTGGATCAGGTATTTTATTAGACAAAATTTCGGCAATTTCTTTGAAGTAGCTATTAAATTTATTGGCTATTTCTTCCGGATCCTCAATCTTGATCCCATCAGAGTATAAAGAATTGACAACCGAATCATTGTTCACTAGTCCAATTACAGAACGGATGAGACTCCAGGTTCTCTTAAGGTTATTAGTACATTTACAAAATTCCTCAGTGTAGTAATTCTTTTCAGCCCGGGTTCGAATGGATTTAAATTTGTTTCTGTAGGTGATAAACTTACTTTTATTGGTCACATTCGGATTTTTTATATATTTTAAATAAAGTGAATTTTTTCGTTTACAAGATTTTAGAAGACCCTGAGACATCCACGGATTTTTTAGAGTTACCTTCCGTCCACTACTGGTGGAAAGCGGATAAAACCTTATCATATACTGTTTTGTAAGAACTCATGAAATGGTCATAAGCCTTATTCGGGTCATTATTAATACAAGCCTCAGTAACTGAGGACCAATCAGTGGTGGATAGAGCCTCTTGAAAGGTGCTAATTCCCTCATTTGTGATTTTTCTGTAATTCTCTGCAGATTTAGTGGGTAGTTTTGCTTCACAATTTAAGTGGACGAAAATAGGCAAGTGGTCAGAGATGTCACAGGCAATTATCGATGAGGTGGTTAGCCTACACGGGGCCAAGCGTTAGTAAAGATGTTATCGATAAGTGTAGCAGAATGATCGGTTATTTTAGTTGGTCTAGTTATGACGGGCAGTAAGTGGTGAGCTAGCATGCAATTATAGAAAATAATTAGTAGTTTGTTTATGCATATTAACTTTTAGGAGGTCGATGTTGAAGTCACCTGTCACCAACTCTTTTTCTTTCTTAGTTGTGACCTACCTCAAGAACTTTCCTTATCTCTACATATAAATTTCTCAACGTCTTCTAACTGTTTAAGAATTAAATTGACACAGTTCTTTGAATGTTTCTTTCTTTCTTCAAACACAGTTTAATAACAACAAACTCAACTCTTGCCTTAAAACAACTGTACTACACTGTATAGTTCAAATTCACTGTCATCAGCAGTTTCTAAGTTTGGCGCGCTAACTGCACGTGTAAAACAATCTACCGTCAGCCAATGTTTAGGCTACTTTAGGCCAAGCGCCCACGAGCCGACAGCGCAACTAAGGCCTAAGACTAAAACGCTTAACAATCGATACACATTATATATATATCAACCTAAAGAACACCTGTGCTCATTATATATGCAAAACATTTGTTCACATTACCTCCTTCCCTTTCTTTGGATTGAGCAAATTAAATTTAAAAATTTGCGAAATCATCATGTACTAAATTATGCAATAAACTTAATACTATACAATACAGTAAATGAACAATCTTATAATCTAGATAAACAATCTGCTACAACATTTAATCGTCCTTTCTTATAATTAACTTCTACATCAAAAGTTTGCAGTGCTAAAGCCCAACGCACCAGTTTAGCAGACTTAGACATAGATTCAGTCAGATAAGTTAAAGGATTGTGATCGGTAAAGATGTGAACTTTAGATCCAATGATTATCTCTTTTAACTTATTTAGAGCCCAAACAATAGCATAGGCTTCTTTCTCTACAGTTGCCCATCTCTTCTGGGTGTCAGTCAATTTCTGACTTATAAATGATACAGGGCGTTCTATTCCCTTATCATCCAGCTGTGTTAAAACAGCTCCTACTGCAAAATCACTGCTATCACAGTACAAATTAAAAGGTTTTCCAACATCAAAAACATATAGAACAACTTTAGAGCGTACAGCATCTTTAAGTAAATTAAATGCCTGTTGATGTCTATCAGTCCAATCAATCTTATCTGGAACATGTTTGCTTGTCAAATCAGATAGAGGCTTCGCAATCTGTGCAAAATCTTTGATAAACTGTCTATAGTAACCAAAAAATCCAAGCAACTGCTTAACTTGTTTCTTCGTTTCTGGGGTTTTCAAATTAATTAAACTTTCAATTCTATCTGGATTCATTTGAATCGTTCCAGAACCAACCACATGACCGATGAACTTTACCTCACTCTTACCAAAGATACATTTCTTTAAGTTCAGAGTAATGTTATGCAGTCTCATTTGCATTAAATATGCATCTAAATGCTGTAAATGAATCTTCCAATCATCTGAATGCACAGCAATGTCATCTACATAGGGCTCAGCAAATTCATTTATAGGCTGTAAAACCATGTTAATTGCTTTAACAAATGTTCTTCCTGAGTTGATCATTCCAAAAGGAACACGAGTAAACTCGTACAGTCCATTGTGAGTAACAAAAGCAGTTTTCCATTGATCAGTTTGCTTAACAGGACAAGTCCAGTAAGCACTTCGACAATCAAAAATCGAGATCACATTTGATTTTCCAACTTTGTGCAAAACATCTTTCACAATCGGCATCGGATATTTACAATCCACAGTGAACGAGTTAATGTATCTGTAGTCGCAGGCAAGTCTCAGAGAACCGTCTTTCTTTTTAACAATAACCAGCGGACTTGCCATTCTGCTCGAAGATGGTTTTATAATGTTGGCTTGAAGCATTTCTTTAATTTGTCGTTCAACTTCTGCTCGATAGATGAGTGGAATTCGGTAAGCCATAAATTCTTTTTCACGAAATTCCGGTTTCAGTTCAATTTCATGTTCAACCAATGTACATAGTCCAGGCTTTTCAGAAAATCGATCAGAATATTTGTTTAGTACTTCCAGCAATTGTTTTTGTTGAGTCAATGTTAAATGGTTAATCTGATCAGGATCAAGATTCAGTGAATTCTTTTCATCTTGCAAGTCATTCTTCGTCAACAACTCAACCACTGAACCAAAGTCTTCATCTTCTTCAACGATTAATCCACAACTCATTGCTCTTGTAATGTACTTTCTGATTTTATTTGCGTGAATTATCTTTCGACAATCGTCACCCATGTCAATCAAATAAGAGTACTTTGACCTTCGTTGTATGACAGTACATGGACCATGCCATCGTGAAATCAGTTTATTTGTTGACGTCGGATACAACACAATAACTTTTTCACCCGGTTCAAATTCTTTATGTTTCGCTCTTTTGTTGTATTGATTCGTATACTGTAATTGCTTCTCTCGTGAATATGATTCTGCAAACAGTAATGCTTTTTCCATATTTGCTTTCATGTCTTTCAAGTACTTTTCTGGTTGGATTCCAATATGAGGTGGTAAATTAATTTCTCTTGTCCAACTTTCTTTTAGAATTGCCAATGGTCCACGCGGAATCTTTCCATACACCAACATATAAGGAGCAATTCCAGTAGTTGCATTCGGTACTTCTCGTAATGCCCACACTGTAAACGGAATTACTTTGTGCCATTGCCTTGGATTGTCAACAATTACATGATGGATCATTTTCTTGAATGTTTGATTCCATCGTTCTACTAATCCAGCTGCCTCTGGATGACCTGGCGTATCAAATCTTGGACTACACCCCATTAAATTCAGAAATTCTCTTGTCAGACTCGCAGTAAAATTTGTTCCTTGGTCACTTGTGATCACTGAAGGTACACCAACGTTCATAAACAACTCCATCAAAGCATCACACACAGCTTTCGCAGTTAATGATTTCACATTAGGCTTGGGTGTTCGAATGACGAAAGGATCGTGTAAAATTTCACTCCATCCAGAATTTATAGAAGCGGGTTGCCGCCTGCTAAACGATACCGTTACTGGGTTCGCGGAAGACATTTTACTAGATATTAAGAATTTTAACGACCTCGGAACAGTCGTCATAAACGAAGGAGACGCGTTATGTTATGTGAATTACGAACAAAAATGAATTCCATTTTCAAAAGTCTTCGGTATTATAAAATGGAATCGAACAAAGCAGACACCTATCGTCTTCAGAAAATATCTGAAATTCAACAGGAAATCTTAGGAGAACGAGAAAAGAGAGACGTAATCTGTAAAAAATATCAAAATAGTGTTAAAGTAGTCGAAGCGCTGGGAGGGTTGTTAACCCTTACATCTTCGGGACTCGGCGTATTAGGCGTATCTTTTCTAATCAGATTAATGCTCTTCAAAGAAGAGAATCAGCACTATGTGTGGATTAAGGACTTTGCCCGCATGCTGTATAAAAACAGTGATCATAATGAGCGAAAGCATCCATGTCGCCGTTGTCTCCATGTCTACTCTAGGCAAGACCTGTTAGATGATCATATGAAGGATTGCCGCGGCATTAGCCAGAAACCGCAAAAGATTGTGATGCCTAAAGAAGGCAAGAACATACTTAAATTTCAGAATTACCGGAAACAGATGCGTGTTCCATACATTATTTATGCTGACTTTGAAGCACTATGTGTCCCAGTCAAAAATTAAGACCCAGAAGAGAGTAACACCAGACTCATTGCTGAGCAGAAACCATGCAGCTTTTGCTATGTAGTAGTCCGCAGATCATTTGGAAAGGATACGAGGACGTACGGAATCAGAATTATCAGATGCACAGGCAGGGTTTAGGCGTGGCAAAGGAACAAGGGATCAAGTGACGAATCTTAGAATCATAATGGAAAAGATGAGAGAGCACCAACTACCGCTGTACATGTGCTTTGTCGATTTCAAAAAGGCTTTTGATTGTGTATCACATGAGCAACTATGGATGTCGATGGTTGAAATTGGATACCCAGCACACAATGTCATTATCAACCTGATAACAGAACTGTGGGGCGCGGTGGTGTAGAGGTATGTTCGGTGCCTTGCAGCCGGAGGGTTGCGGGTTCGAATCCACCTCAAGGGGTATATTTGGTGCCTTGCAGCTGGAGGGTTGCGGGTTCGAATCCACGTCAAGCCGCCGCGTAGGGACCCTGGGCAAGTCCTTCACTCGCAATTGCTCATACGCTTCGGCGTGAAACTCCGATTCAGTGTCCGCGCTGTAGTCGGGAGCGCCTCTGAGTAGAACTCTTGAAGGGGTGCTATATAAATGTCTGAAATGAATGAATGAATGAATGTATAGGAAACAGACGGCAAAGATAAAAATTGCCGGGATACTGTCAAGTGAGTTTAGAATTAAAAGGGGAGTCAGACAGGGATGTGTGATCTCGCCAACATTGTTCAACATACTTTCAGAGACGGTCATGAGAGAAGCACTGAGAGGATACAAAGGAGACATTCAAGTTGGAGGAAGAAGGATAACAAAGCTACGATATGCAGATGACATAGTGTTAATGGCAAGCACAGAAATGGAACTACAGGATCTGGTGACTCGATTGGACAGGGAAGGGCGAAAAAAGGGCCTAGAGATCAACATAGGTAAAACAAAGTGTATGGCACTAATTGGGAATCAATGCAACATCAAAATACAAGACAGTATGATAGAACAAGTGGAAACCTTCGTGTACTTAGGATCACTCATAACAGAAGACGTGGATTGCAGCAGGGAGATAAGAATAAGAACTGCAAGAGGACTTGGAATAGGAGTAGATCTGATGAAACTGTGGAAAAGCCATAACATAAAAATTAACACAAAGATTAAATTAATGAGGACACTTATATGGCCAGTGATGATGTATGGCTGCGAGAGCTGGACAATCAAAAAGAGGGATGAGGAGAGAATAAAAGCATTTGAAATGAAATGCATACGAAAAATACTGGGTATATCATGGATAGAGAAGAAACAAATGAATGGGTGTTAGAGACGGCGGGAGTGGAAAGGAATTTACTGGAATCAATCAAAAGAAGAAAGATGTCTTACTTTGGGCACATAATGAGGAAACAAGGCGAATGTCTAGAGAAAGAAATTATGCAAGGAACGGTACCGGGAGCAAGAGCAAGAGGGAAACCAAGGCAGAGGTGAATGGACCATGTGGGCGAATGTTTGGAGTTATCAACGGAAAGGTTGCTGCGAGAAACCGAGGACAGGAGAGGATGGAGAAGAATTGTCTACAATGCGACCAACCCTCGTAACGAGGACGGTTGAAGAGAGAGAGAGTCCGCAGCGATGGCCAAACTAACGAGCCTGTACTCTATCGTGGTGAGAATGCAGTGGAACTGTTGACAGACATCGACATGCATTTATTCTTTGACTTGCATGCGAGAGACGAATACGAAGAGACTGCGCTTATTAAGGCAGCCAAGTGAACCTGCGTTGATGTTAAATTGCTTTTGCAACACGGATGCTTGGACGAAATTCAAGATCATCGCGGATTTTATGCTTTGCATGCGGTTATTTATGGCTTAGTTTTAATCAGCGAAGCCTCAAGTGATTTCCTAGCATTGATTGGAGTACTTGCATATGAAGAAATAAAAGTGGTGATAGACCGATACGCTGAGCACAGTAAGATCGGAAGTGCGATTTGCGCATTCTGGACAAGAAGTGATTCGATACATGAGACAGTGAGATTGTTAGTGACGCGTGGTCGTGCAGACATAAATTCTTTAGATTTTGGAGGCAACACAGTTCTTGATTTGGCTCTGAAGTCAAAACTGCGCATCAGTCACGAGGCCGTTGAGAAGCTTAAGGAATATGGTGCAACTTCTGCTGCCCTTCTGAATAAACATCCGGAATATTCAAACATTACTCTGCAATATACAGACAAACTAGGAAAAACTCCACTCCATCGCCAGTCTTTTGTTCTACCAGAACTTACTTTGGGAGAAAAGATTAAGATCTTTGACTTTAAGTATCTTTTACATAACAGTCCTCGCAAGGAAGCATTTGAAGAGATGACGGCAGCGAAAGATCACAGAGGCAGAACAGTATTACATTACGCTGTTATTCCTACAGGTACTGATGTGGCTCTGAAGCTGGAAGACGTACTTCTATTGATAAAGGTTCTGAAAATAAAACGCACCATTAAGGAAAGAGACAACTACGGAAGAACACCACTGCACTATTGTCAAGACGAAGACGTCTATAAGTCACTTATCGAGCAAGGGGCCAACGAACTCATAAAAGATATTGATGGGAAAACACCGCGAGACCTCATAAAATTGCGAAATGAAGAACATAGCAGATACAATTCACCCGGATATTCAGTAGACCAACTACAAAAAATAAGAAAATTGATGCTTGGGTGATTTGGAAAGATTCTGAATACGCCCACCGTGACCAGTTTTCAGCAATTCTGCGCGATAAAGTCCAACAGTGCATGAATAGATTGTCAGATGAAATTAGTAAAAAGGATCCGGGATTTGAATGTCGTCAGAAATTTCTATGGAGTTTATGCCTTCAATTCACCCATGCACTACTATTCAATTGCAACTGAATCGTCCGATTGAAGGTAGATACATGTTCACTCCGATATCTGTAGATATTGTTCCTTGCATTAAACTAAACGGTTGGTGGCCAGTAGAGGCGTTGTCAAGTGTAAATAATGAAATAAAGGATGGAGGATGTCATCTGGTGTTTGATCGACCTCAAAGACATTATCCATGGGTTCCATTTTCACATCCATTTGCCAGAATCTCATTTGCACCGGCATAGGGTCGAATGATTAAAGAGAGTTCAGCTGTGGCAAGAGCAGCGTATATGGTTGGCAAATTGCTGCTTCATGAACATCCAAAACTCACGTATGTTCTGAAGACTTGCCTTCTGTACTGCATCGATGCATTGAAGGATTGCACAGGAAACAGTTTAGCCTACTGTACGAAGACGTAAATCCAGCAGAATTCAGATATTTTGTTGAGAAATTGATGCTATGTTTGCATGAGTTTTACCTGCAGGATTTCCTTCCATGTTACATGATGCCTTCCTTCAAATTGCCAATCGAGCATTACTTGAAATTCAATCACGTACAGCTTCTGAACCATTCACATTTTCGATACCCTTCGTTTGTTTATTCGTTGTATAGGAAAGTTTGTTCAACAGAATCTCCGTTTGACTTTTGTCCTCCAACTCCTGAACCACTTAGTGAAAATTTCAACAGGGAAGCGCAACTGAGGAAAATGTCAATGGGCAGGCCATCTATTGAGCATCGACGTATACATGCGCAACTGGAGTCCCATGGGACAGGGCAAATGGTTCGATCTGACAGTCAAATGGATTGCAGGTTAGGTTGAGTACCAACAGAGAAACAAGACTACAGATGAATGCAAACAAGACAAAGTGAAAAGGCAAGATTTTACAGAAAAGAAATAAATGATGTTAAGATTGTACGCTGTTCGATTGCTTCCATTAGGCCTATAGAGAACAAAATAGTTTGACGTGCAGAAAATTATGAAGTAGGCTAATTACAGAAGGTTTTGCTAAGCAGGCAAGTCCCGTTTTTAGGTATTTTACAAAGGTTAACAAATAGTAGCATATAATATATATATTCATTTAAGATATTTATATAGCGCCCCTTCAAGATTTCTACTCAGAGGCGCTCCCGACTACGGCGCGGACACTGAATCGGAGTTTCGCGCCGAAGCGCATGAGCATTTGCGAGTGAAGGACTTGCCCAGGGTCCCTACGCGGCGGCTTGAGGTGGATTCGAACCCGAAACCCTCCGGCTGCAAGGTACCAAATATACCCCTTGAGTTGGATTCGAACCCGCAACCCTCCGGCTGCAAGGCACCGAACATACCTCTACACCACCGCGCCCCGTTCACAATATATATATATATATATATATATATATATATATATATTATAAGCTACTATAATTATATAAGTATGTATGTATGTATATATATATATTAGGGTGTGTCTAAAAATGAAGTTTCAAAATTTGTTGTGTGTTCCACCTTGAAACACATTGTCATTTGCTAAATTAGATGAAAATAGGAAGAGATTTAGAACTTGCTCAAAGCTCCGGAAGAATTTTCACTTAGCCTAGACAACAATGTGGTACATTGTAATTGTTTAAGATAATCACAAATTTCAACACTTAAACATAAGATTATAAGGCAAATCAAAGGAAATACTGTCAGTTTTTGGTAATATATTTAGCCTATTCCTTTTATTGCTATTCGGAATTTGTTTCCATGGTAGGGCCCACTTGACCATATGCAGAACAAACCTTTTTTTCTTCCTCCTTTCTGACCAGGGCTTCATTGAAGATTGACGAACGATTTGTCGGAGAAAGAGTGGCTCTAATGCAGTCGTGTTCATCATCATCATCATCATCATCATCATCATCATCATCATCATCATCATCACCATCATCTTCTTCGCTAGTATTGACTTCTAGTCATCAGAGCAAAGCTTAATAATTTACGGATATTCTGTTCTACTTGAACTTTACTTTGCTTGAGAAATGTTTTTGTGAAGTACAAAAAGGCAGTGGCATATATTACGGGTCATGGGTCCAGATGATCAGAGGATCCGAGCCCAAGACACTCGATTAGCTATGCCTGTGGGTCTTTAAAGTCATTCTCATCTACATATCATAAATCTGTTAGCAGTATGAGTTGCATCCAAAAAACTTTTTAGTCAAATTTAATTTAAGACCTCAGAGAATCCGTATCCAGGAATCCCTATTACCTCCGTTGACCTAAGCCACTATCTTTTGGTACCTCAAAGATAATAAATTATGCACGAATCCCTGGACTGATGGCCAATATTCTTGGACTTCGTGAAGATCCCTTAAAATACTTAGGGTTGCCTCCCTATGGTCCGTGACTTTTAGCTGATAATTGTTGACTTCATGTGCTCCACCCTGCCCCTCTTACGACTCTGTCTAGACCTTCAGCGCTTGTTGTCCCATAATCAGCCGGATGTTCAGACGGTCAGTGAAACTGCTGGCCATAAAAGTCGGCTACGTTGCCGTGTCTGAGCTGGTTACTATAGACCTATCAACCGAGAGGACTATTGTTGATGAATGGATTCATCCTATGCTGGAGATCGCTTTGCAATGTCGCCCAGAGCTCTGCAAACAGAATCTCGACTCACTGTCAGTCACTGAACAGACGCGTAGATGCAGCAAGGAATTTCTGTTACACTCTTTTAGCTTTCAGACATAGCTTTACTTTTACTTGTCGATTGAATGCAGTAGCAGCATCCGAATTGTGTAAATTTTGTCTTAATATAAGGCCTATTTTATTAAATATTAGTTTTGTTCTCTGCTGGCTTAGGGCATCTTTGTACATTAGCACAGGCATCATGAGGTTGTTAGCAATAATTGCATTATGCTAATAAAGCAGCATAACATGCTTACAAAGCAGCGCTATCATGTGACCCAAATGTTTTAAATTCCACTTAAAATGCTTCAAAATGCACCGATTTCCATGGCTTCACCTCGTATCCCGCAAGAGAAGCTTAAAATGCGCTCCCACATCCGTAGTCGTTAGAAGTTTCGCTACCCAGACCCCTCTTTATTCATCCAGCCTGATCCAGGCATTGGACCTCTCAGCTTGTGCAACGTCGCCCAAGGTGCTGTCTTTAGTACATATAGATACGAACATACAAACAAAATTACTATCAAGGATAAGGGATGGATCGCATCTGTGTACTATATTAGTTGAGAGTATACTAATTGCTTCATCTATAATTATAAATATTTGAATGTATAGAAGCACCTGTTCATAGGTTTTCATTGAGTTTGAGCTCCATCTCGCCTGTTAATTTCACCTCTCCTCCGCTTGCACTCTCGTCTGCTACTTTCCACTTACGATTGAGAACCGAACTCTTCAAGTTATACTATCCTGATTCTTCTCCTGCGGCTCCACACAACTGCCATCATCATCGATTGCCACCGTAGCACCATGATATCTCCTCGGCTTGACCTCCCGGATTCTGACCTGGCACCGGCACTTACAGAGCAGCCTGTGTATTGCGGACTTGAGCTGATATAACTCCGGTGAATAAGCTGGTCTTCCTGACGCTGCTTTCGTGTGGCGTTGAGCACTTTCGAAGATATACTTTAAATTTGCATAGTGGTATTGTCCATGGAAGGCAAAATTTTAATCGGAGGGACGCTAGGGGGCAACTTGAATGGGTAATGTGACTCGTGTATAGGACTCGTCTTTTTATGCACTTCGGCTTCTGCCCGGAGAGAGAAACGATATCAGCATTTATATACCATCCAACCACTTTGCTCATCTCGCTCCTCTTTCGCCCTTGACCTTTCTCTGCTTTTCCGTCATTTAGTACTTAAATTAGGCTATCGCTCCATAACCTGGCTGCTCCAACCCTCTGAAAAATTGCGAGAATTGGCCTATTTGACCTTCTTATACGAACAACTCGCCAACACTGCACCTCTCCCAATCTTTGAGTTATCGTTTTGTATTGGATGCGTTGAAAAACTTTAATCCAATGACGTTACTTGAGAAAATAAGGTTATGTCCAGGTGTTCTGGAGGTTTGGCGACTGCATAGGTAAAACCTTTCTGGAATTTTAGACGTGTCAAGGTAGGAAGGCCTAAATCAGAATATCTATAGGTGCGACTAGTGCGCGCGAACGACTTAACCAAAGTTATTACACGAAGTCCGTCATCGTGCTCGAAAGCGCAATCGTTGCATTACAGATGCAGTGCGCTACGGAATATAGCACGGAATCGACCGATAACTCGTCTCTGCAGGTAAAAAACCTTTCCAAATGACTACGTTGTATGCCAATGAGCCTGCTAACTCAAACAAGACCGCAACATGTATTGAATATATTTGTGTGATTGCACGGATAAGACGAGCGGTAACGTAGACATTCATTTGCACTCATACAAATTATTGACTGCCGCGATACTCCGCTGGTACGCGATCGTCTGACGTGAGCTGAGTGCATCTCCCATTTGTGGCATTCGGACAGTGAGACAGATACACTGACAGAAAGGCAAAATGGCTGGCTAAGTGTGTGTGTGTGGGTGTGTGTGTGGGTGTGTGTGGGTGTGTGTGTGTGACCATCGGAATGGGAGTGACTGAATGATTGAACGAACGGTTGACTAATTTAATGAATAATTGAACTATGATTGATAGAATGAAAGAAAGAAAATAGAAGGAAAAAACCAATGAGCCAATGCAGAACAGATTGAAAGAAGAAATTGATTAGTGAGTTTGAGTTCAAAGGTAATGAAAACAGAAATAGAATGTAATAATTATTATAAACAGATAGAAACATAATAACAATACAACGTCAATGCTCTTATTGCAATAAGATTTGTTGAAACAGCGAAGCTTCATAATGCGTTACAGAAATGTTTGCTTTTGAAAATGGAACCCTTAATTGGATACTTTCTTTAAGGTTCATCGAACACCAGTTGGAGGTTGCCATTGGCAAACCTCTAACATTATTTTCACAGTCACCGGACATAACCTCTTCTTGTCACCAATCGTTGAGACGCATGCAAGGAACAACGTCTAAGACTTAAAGATACCTGTCTGAACATTTCATTGCGTGTTGCTGCATTGAAATAGTAGCAAATTCATTCATTCATTCATTCATTCATTACGAAGTTTTACATAGCGCCCCTTCAAGGTTACTACTCAGGAGCGCTCCCGACACCAGCACGGCTGAAAAGGACAGTTTTGAGGCAAGTATAGAAAGATTCAGAGTGGATTCTGGGATGCAATCGCAGCGTCAAAGGGAGCCCGTTCCAGAGGGAGGGGCCAACCACTGAGAAGGCCCGATTCTGCTTATATAGTAGCTGTGCGGGCAAAAGGGACCATGAGCACGCCCCGCTCAGTAGAGCGGAGAGAGCGACGACGCAAATGAGTGAGACTATGGGACAGAAGGTTAACTTATGAACTTGAGAGTTGAAATCATTAACGTGAAAAAGTAATGCAGTTTGACTGAAGTTTTGAATCCAAAATCTCAGCCACCGGAGCACTGACCCCAATGCGATCGAAAAACACTTCGAAAACAATGCTTACGGTAAGGATTAGAGGACGCTGGACGCTACTGTCCACCAATATTTCTGATTTCGTCTCCTGGTATTTCTTTAATACATAATAAGGTTTCCGTTGCAAATACTAAGCCTAATACGCCTACTACTACTACAGCAGTAACAGTTAGCATAAAACATAATCCACCGTCTGAACTGTCTGTCTGTCTGTCTCTCTGTGTCTGTGTCTGTCTGCCTATCTCTCTCCCTCTTGAAATCTTATATTTCCACTCTATAAGATTATTAGATATAGGGACACATTTAAAGATTTCGGTCAAACGTTTGAAAACGACGACCATATTATAATTATGAACCATCCAAATGTTTCATATTGATGCATCAGAGTAATGCGGACACTGTCTTTATGCATTAATCTCTTAGTCATTCTTCAGTGGCAAAGGTTCCGTAGTCATATCAACGATGTCTCGCCCTGTCATTCTCTCCAGGACTTATGGAACCATAACTTCAAAGTTCCCTATCTCCAATTCCATGATTTCTACATTGAACTCCTTGTACATTGACACAAACGCGTCTCCTTATTTGGTCGCCCAAACTGCGGAATCGTCCGCCGATGAGATCAGAGGAATCACATTTTCAACGTTTTTTACGTTGAGGCAACGCTTATAACGTCATCATTAATACTAATAATTATTAGTAGGCTATAATTATATACTTCTAGGCTTCTAATGAAGCTTCATTATTGTAGCGAAATATAACTTATCAAATCTATTGTTAGTTTACTTAATTAATTAATTAATTTCTAAGGTTAGGATAAGATAGTCAATTACGAGTGGCATTTAGTTAATTCATGAGTGGCTTTCATTAATACGTAATTAACTGCCTAGCGAACCGTTAAAACAGCGTTAACGGCTCCATGACGTAATACGATTTATCCAAGCGTTACCGTGACGACGTAATGAAGGAACGAATAGAAAATGCGTTGAGAGGGACTTGAAATTTGGAGTTCAAGCGAGTTGGACGATTAGAGACGTTCCTGCGATTGGAAGGACGTTTTCGGTGAATGAATCGTCAGTTTTGAGGTTCTAGATGACTATGCATCTTGCGATGGATGATAGCATCGTTGTGGCGGACTTTTAATCGAATTTAGGAGTAACCGTTGAGCATAAAAGGGCCGACGAGTGATCCTTTCGATAAGTCCACTTGGAAGCGTAGAACGGTTGAGTTGTCGTCGTTTCTGCGTGTGGATGATTTGAACTGCGGATGTTTACGAAGGATTGATTAGTCTTCGTACAGCAACTTTAAAGCAAACGATACGGATTTATCTAATTCCGGTTTGTCTGTTGTTGTGACGATCCTTTTCAACAACTACTTCGACGTTGGAAGAACTGGTTGGAAGACGAAGCATCGTTACGATTACATGTCTTCGCCGCGACGCTTCAGAAGAAGATTCACCTCCGTTGAAATACATATCCTTCGACGAAACCTACTCCTACATTGAAACAGTTTCTACGGACTCTACTGCGATGTCATCGAAGCGAGACTGAAGTTGTCTGAAGGATCAGATAAGCTCATAAAACATAATTATATTATTTAATAAATAATGCCACTCATAGGTAGATAGGTATTTATTTGAATTGTATGTCAATTGATTGTCTTTCTAATTAACACAATACAAGACTTTTCTACAAAAGATGCCTAGTGTTTCCTATAACCTTATTTGAAGTAATGTAATGTTCTACTCTGCCATTACGGACGCAGCAAAAAGGCGACTAATCCACATTAGGGCTACATTATGGGTGCTCAGCGTCCGGGATTTTGAGAGACTTTGCTAACTCAAGTAAACTATTAGTTAACTTGCACTAGCGTTGTAGATTTGTGCTTTCTGTAAAAATTAGAGACGATTTATTTGAATTTTAACGGCACGCACACTTGACATTTTAAACGGTGCAATAAGCCATTGAACATTTAACGTTACGTCATAACGTTACGTCATAGACATAGATTATATATTGTAACTAAGAGGTTGCATACAGATCTTAGGTAGGATTTGAGAATTTTATAAAGCGCAAGGCTTTTGATTAATTACTTGGTTGAAATAAAGTAAACAAGTAAGATGTCGGCTACTGATTATCAGCAGTTAATTCAGGTAGGTCGAGACATGGGGATGGAAGGAATCGAACTGAAAAGCTTCGTGACAGAACGACAGGCTGAACTGAGAGAAGAGAGAGCCAAAGAAAGGGAAGATAAAAAGGCGAGAGAATTATTGGAAGAGGAAATGAGGAAGCTCGTAGTAAGAGACAAGCAGAGGATGAGCGTGCTAAGCGCCAAATGGAAATAGAAGAAGAGCGAGCTAAGAGACAAGCAGAGGATGAGCGTGCTAAGCGCCAAATGGAAATAGAAGAAGAGCGAGCTAAGAGACAAGGAGATAGAAGAAGAGCGAGCTAAGCGGCAAATGGAAATAGAGGAAGACAGAGCTAAACGCCAGATGGATTTTGAGTTAAAGAAGCTTGAGGCAGAGATTAAAGTCAAAGAGATTGAAGCAAGGGCAGTTTCTGATCGTAGGCAAAACGGAGAACATAACGGTATGTTTGTAACTGATAGGGAAGAGGGAAACAGTGGAAATCACGGAAGAGGAATAAGAGATATTAAGTTTCCCAATTTTAACGAAAATAAAGATTGCCTCGACGCGTATTTGCTAAGATTCGAGAGGACAGTTGAAGCATATGAGATACCACAAGAAATTTGGGCTTTGACACTAGCTAGACATCTCGAGGGAAAAGCTTTGGAAGTATACCAGAGGTTAACTTCTAGAGAAGCACAAGATTATAACTGTCTAAAAGAGCAATTATTAAAGAGATTCAGATTAACTGAGGGTGGCTATAGGCAGAGGTTCAAGGACAGTCGTATCGAAGTCGGAGAATCTTGTTCCCAGTTCTTTGAGCGTCTAAGGAGGTACATCCAACAATGGTTATCCATGGCAGGATTCGAGAAGGATTACGAAGGATTAGAGAATTTGATTTTAAGAGATCAGTTCTTCTTAACGTGTTCCATGGAATTGAAAACATTCCTCACGGAGAAAGGGAAGATCAGCGTAAAGGAAATGCTAACCCATGCTGAATCTTACATAGAAGCTCATGGGTACAAACATGGAGACACGACAATGAAATCCATAGTAAGATTTTCTCAGGACAGGAATCTAAATCGAGGATACGAAGAAAAGACAAAGGACAAAGTTCCTAATACAGCAAACAGAGGAAGGACAGAAACTAGATTTCACAAGGAGATGAATTTCAATAAATTTGCTAACAGAGACTACCACAGAGAAAGAGCACAATCTGTTGAACCAAAGATTGTTTGTTATTCGTGTGGAGGCCAAGGTCACAAGGCCAATCATTGCACGAATAAACCAAAAAGTGTCGTCAAACACACAACGGCAGCCATACAAGTCTTTGAGAATAGTTCATACAAGGCAAAGATGGAAAACGCAAATGTAGATGCAAAACAGAGTCTAGAATTAAGGGAGAAACAAGAGATTCTGGTTAAGAAAGGTGTGACAACTAACCAGATAGCAAACACCCTTGTAACAATCAATAATGACAATTTATTAAATCTGAACGGAGAAGATACAAGATATAAAGTTCTAGTGAATGGTCGGTCGGTGGAGTGTCTTTATGATTCAGGAGCAACATGCTGTGTTGTGAAGAGGACGCTTATAGACGAATCAAATTTGACAGGAAAGGAAGCAATGTGTACATTGATAGATGGGAGTACACGGTATTATCCTACAGCTAATGTTGATTTAGAAAGTGAATATTATGCTGGGAAGGTGGAAGCCTTAGTGATGGATAATCCAGTGAAACCTATGATTATTGGGAAAATCAATGGAATCAGATATATGTTAAGTAAAGACAAGAAGAGTGATACATTGTCCAGCGTCAGTAATGAAATTAATAATACACAAAGAGACAGAGGTGAGATATACACGGACTTAGAAACACAGAGGCATAGGTCAGTGGGTGTAGATGACGTCACAGATAAGCCAATTACAGAGATATGTGACGTGCATTCAACGGCTGCAATTGAAACACGGACATCTACAAATAAAATTGAGAGATACAAGCCTCTTAAGTTAGCTGAGATGCCTGACATTAAAGTGACTCCTGTTGAAATTAAGAAATTACAGGAAGAAGATGAATCTCTAAAGAAATATAGAGAAATGTCAGAACTCGAGAATAAGGAAGGTGTACAGACAGATAAAATACAGTTCATCAAGAAGAATGGTCTGTTATACAGAAAATATAATGAAGTTCTAAAGGATGAAGTGAAGTTACAACTAATGGTGCCTAAATCATTAAGAGATAAGGTGCTAAGCATAGCACATTGTTCACTTCTTTCAGCGCATTTAGGAATCAAGAAAACACATGATAAAATCTGTAATGATTTCTACTGGCCATCAATCAATCAGGATGTACGTAGATTTGTGTTGAGCTGTGACATATGTCAAAGAACGGTAGACAAAAAGGTGACTTATAGAGCGCCGATGGGTCATTTACCAGTACTAGATGTACCGTATAAGTGCATTTGTGTTGATATAATTGGTCCAATCAACCCAATGTCGAGCAGAGGTCATCGCTATGTGCTGACAATTATCGATCTAAGTACAAGGTATCCAGAGGCAATACCACTCAAAGGAATAAGTACAGAAGAGGTAGCAGAAGCCTTGTTTGGAGTTTATTGTAGGATGGGAGCGCCACAGAGGATACACACTGATAGAGGAAGTCAGTTTACTTCCGATTTAATGGCCGAAGTAAATAAAATGTTGCTAATTAAACATACTTTTACGAGCCCATATCATGCAATGGGAAATGGTTGTGTTGAAAGACTGAATGGAACAATAAAAGCAACATTGAGGAAATTAATTGGGGAACAACCTAAAGAATGGGATAGGTATCTGGCACCACTTTTGTATGCATTGAGAGATGCAGTACATGAAAGCCATGGATTCACTCCATTTGAACTACTCTTCGGGCGTTCATGTAGGGGACCTATAAAGATTCTTAAGGAATTATGGACAAATGAATCTGTTGAGGAAGAAGTAAAGGATGCATTTACCTACATGCTAGAATTGAGAGAACGAATTGAGGAGACGTGTGCAATGGCACAAAAGGCAATCAATCAAGCCAATGCCAAAAATAAGAAGTACTATGATAAGAAAGCCAGGAATCGTAAGTTGGAGATTGGCAATAAAGTGATGTTGTTATTGCCAAGTTGTAGCAATAAGCTATTAATAAAATGGCAAGGTCCATTTACAGTGAGAGACAGGGTAGGAGACTATGATTACCGAGTCGAACTTGATAATGGGCAGATCAAGACCTACCATATAAACATGCTTAAAAGATACTACGAGAGAGGAGATGAAGTTGACAAGAAGTCAAGTACCAAACATGAACAAGTAAATGATACAGAGACAATTGCCTTTGTATCAGCAGTAGTACACGATGGAGAGCTAGGAATAAATGGAGAGGAAGAAATTCTAGAGCTCTACAATAGTAAGCAAACAGAAGATTACAGGAATGTTGACATAAATCCTAATCTAAACGGGAAACAAAAGGATGAATTGTTAACGCTACTAAAAGAATATAGTGACATATTCTCTGATGTTCCTGGAAAAACAGACCTGGTTAAGCATGAAATACATTTGACCAGTTCTGAACCAGTCAGATTAAAGGCTTACCCAACACCGTATCATCTTCAGAAAGAAATAGATAAAGAAATTGGGATCATGTTAGAGAATAAAATAATTGAGAGATCTGAATCAGCATATGCTGCACCACTGGTTGTGGTAAAGAAAGCTGATGGATCAAATAGACTCTGTTGCAACTATAAGCAGTTGAACAAAATTACAGTATTTGATCCGGAACCAATGATGTCTAATGAAGACATCTTTAATAAACTAAGTGGTAACAAAGTCTACAGTAAATTTGACTTTTGTAAAGGCTACTGGCAGATCCCGATGTCAGAGGAATCTAAGGATTATACAACATTCATTTGTGCAAATGGAATGTTTAAATTTAATGTTTTACCATTTGGATTAATAAACAGTGCTTCCAGCTATAACCGTTTGATTCGAAAGATCTTATATGGTACAAGGAATCTTGAGAGCTATGTAGATGACATACTCGCGCATACCAAAGGATGGGAAGAACATCTGGAGACGCTAAAGGACTTCTTTGAGAGAGTGAGAAAGGCTCACTTAACTCTGAAGCCTAAGAAGTGTTCTTTAGGTTATGGGAAAATAGATTTCCTAGGACATACGCTTAGAAGCGACAATATAAGTCCCAAGGTAGAATCGGTCGACAAGATCGTAGATATGCCGAGGCCGAAAACTAAGAAGCAAGTGAGAAGCTTTCTGGGGGCAGTAAATTACTACCGAAAGTTTATTCCACACTGTGCTGAACTTATGGCGCCTTTGTCTGATCTTACTAAGAAGTTGTCACCGAATGTAGTAGAATGGAATCCAGAATTGGATAAGGCCTTTAAAGAGTTAAAGGGAGTATTAGCTAAGGCACCAATTTTGAAGCTACCTGATTTGAACAAGGAGTTTGTTATTCAGACAGATGCTTCAGGAGTAGGACTTGGGTGTGTTCTAATGCAGAACTATGATGGTATTAACCATCCAGTCGCTTATGCAAGCAGGAAGTTGTTGGAAAGAGAAAGGCGATACTCTGTGGAGGAAAGAGAGTGTCTGGCTATTATGTGGGGAATTGAGAAATTCGACAGGTATTTGTTTGGAAAGCAGTTTGTGATCGAGACGGACCACTGCGGATTGCAGTATATGAGAGAAGGACGAATGAAGAACGCAAGGGTGATGAGATGGAGTCTTGCCCTGCAGAATTATAGTTTTAAGGTGAATTACATTAAAGGATGTAATAATGTAATATCCGACTATCTCAGTAGGGGTCTGATATAGGAAGTAGATAATTTAATAGAAACCTGTAGGAATATAAATATTTATATAGAATAGGTATGTAGCATTGTTGTTGTTGTTTTATACATGTAGTTTAGATAATAATATAAGTAATTAACAAGTAGTTTGATAAGAAGGTTAGGTAGATAAAGCCTGTAGACAGTCTTTAAAAAGAGGGGCCTTATTGTAGCGAAATATAACTTATCAAATCTATTGTTAGTTTACTTAATTAATTAATTAATTTCTAAGGTTAGGATAAGATAGTCAATTACGAGTGGCATTTAGTTAATTCATGAGTGGCTTTCATTAATACGTAATTAACTGCCTAGCGAACCGTTAAAACAGCGTTAACGGCTCCATGACGTAATACGATTTATCCAAGCGTTACCGTGACGACGTAATGAAGGAACGAATAGAAATGCGTTGAGAGAGGACTTGAAATTTGGAGTTCAAGCGAGTTGGACGATTAGAGACGTTCCTGCGATTGGAAGGACGTTTTCGGTGAATGAATCGTCAGTTTCGAGGTTCTAGATGACTATGCATCTTGCGATGGATGATAGCATCGTTGTGGCGGACTTTTAATCGAATTTAGGAGTAACCGTTGAGCATAAAAGGGCCGACGAGTGATCCTTTCGATAAGTCTACTTGGAAGCGTAGAACGGTTGAGTTGTCGTCGTTTCTGCGTGTGGATGATTTGAACTGCGGATGTTTACGAAGGATTGATTAGTCTTCGTAC
The DNA here is from genome assembly GCA_020284085.1 of Aporrectodea caliginosa. Lineage (NCBI taxonomy): Eukaryota > Metazoa > Annelida > Clitellata > Crassiclitellata > Lumbricidae > Aporrectodea > Aporrectodea caliginosa. The sequence goes on along the minus strand of JACEVL010000439.1, from coordinate 498,143 downwards.
AGCAACTTTAAAGCAAACGATACGGATTTATCTAATTCCGGTTTGTCTGTTGTTGTGACGATCCTTTTCAACAACTACTTCGACGTTGGAAGAACTGGTTGGAAGACGAAGCATCGTTACGATTACATGTCTTCGCCGCGACGCTTCAGAAGAAGATTCACCTCCGTTGAAATACATATCCTTCGACGAAACCTACTCCTACATTGAAACAGTTTCTACGGACTCTACTGCGATGTCATCGAAGCGAGACTGAAGTTGTCTGAAGGATCAGATAAGCTCATAAAACATAATTATATTATTTAATAAATAATGCCACTCATAGGTAGATAGGTATTTATTTGAATTGTATGTCAATTGATTGTCTTTCTAATTAACACAATACAAGACTTTTCTACAAAAGATGCCTAGTGTTTCCTATAACCTTATTTGAAGTAATGTAATGTTCTACTCTGCCATTACGGACGCAGCAAAAAGGCGACTAATCCACATTAGGGCTACAATTATCGGTAGCGTTTATCGGTGTTTATGTTAATGGGCGCTAACAGTTAATGTTAGGCTATTTATTTATTTATTTATTTATTACGAAAATTGACATAGCGCCACTGTTTAGGTCTAAGTAGGGGCGCTCTTTTGCGCTAGTCTAAATGACACTAAATGTAATTAAGAACAGAAATCTCATCAGTAGGCTAACCAAAACATTGCACAGAAAACGTAGAGCGTCACCGGGTTCACACAAACTCAAACCGATTTGAATCCAGTCGACAGATGGCATCCTATTCAGTGGGTGGATCAAGTTGCATCGATAGTGTTTAGCGACGACAGGCGATAGCGTACGAGTTGTGAGGCTTCGACGAGCGAAGAGGCACTGATTAAGAATCTAGGACACTCTAGACGTAAACCTTCAGCAGGATTCTGTAGATTCTAACAATAAAATGATGGTTATGGCTATGGTTATGGTTGTGTCAGCATATGTGGAGGTAAGGAGGAGAATAGCAGCAGTACAGATTTCTGCCAAAGACAAAACTGCAGATTAAACTATTAGTCGGACAGAAGATGACGACTACAGGAGAGCCTTTTGGTCACGCGTACAAGCTTTCAAGCGATTGGAGACCTAGGACCACATGAACTAGAGTCGTGGAGAAAGGTCTGACAAACCCAATTATCTAAACTTCAGACGCCATGGAAGAAGATCAGTGTGACTCCGATTATAATTATCTGTTTATTGACAAGACGGTAGCGTGCTTGGCCTACAATCTAACAACAGTTGTAGATTCGCGCCTACTGATGAGACTTCGAGTAACGACCCTCTATAAGTTTGTGACCCTATAATTATGCCTATATCACGAAGCAGAATAAATCGGCATCGGCCTAAACTGGAAAGTGAACTTGAAGTCCTGTTATGCAATTGCCCCGTGTCCCGGATCTTTAGAGCAGGAGAGCAGGAACTTAACGCCTATCCTACGTTCTACTGTAGGGACATGACAGATAGGTTTACTTTTACTTTTAAGGTATAATTTTTAATAATACACTTAGACCACACAGGTGAAAACTGACCGGTTGTCAATTAGCCACGCTGTCAGCCGAAGCCGTTTTGGCATCCGTATAATATTGCATATCTGCATGAAATCAGATCTTAGTTTCTCGCTGATAAAGTTTCTTTACATTGCAGGTATACAACTCAATGTAACTGAAAATGGCCGTTTCAATTATTGCATTCTTTTCTTATTTAACAGGCTGCAAGCTAAAGCAAATTAAAAACATTCTTTGCTTAATTCTTCATTCAGCAGGGCCATAGATTGAGGTACATGTAGTGCAGTATATTATTTTCTGCGTAAAGTTCTCAAACTGATATTGTGCTGTTGAACTTCATTTTCTTAGCCTTGGCATATGAGGGCGGATGGCCAGTCCTCTCTCTTGCCGTCTTATCTTCCCATCGACAATCTACGGCCAAACGATATACTCATTATAGCTGAGTTGGCTATGGGTGCAGATGGAGCAGAAATCTCGAACCAAATGTCAGCCCTGGCAGGGATTTGAACCCCAACCTCTCGATTAACAGTCCAGCACGCTAACCACTACACTATCGATCACCATCTGCCTGAAACTCTTCTATGAATCGATGAGCCATCAGATAATTATTGTAACTAAGTAGTAGGCTAACTAAAATTAACTAAAATAAAAATCCATTCACTATAACTATAACTATAACTATAACTAAAAAATATTACTAACTATAACTATAACTAAAATAAAAAACCATTAATTATAACTGTAGCTATAACTAAAATAAAATCTGTAAGGAGAATCACACTGTACACGGCCGACATTATTGCCATATTCTAAAAGCAATCGTCAACGGGTCACCTCTGTGCAGATGACATACAGAAGTCCGTTCATGACCCCCTCTGTTCAGCTTGTTCTTACTAGGTGCACTGACTCTGTCAGTCTGTCTCTGTCTCTATGTCTCTCTCTCTCTCTCTCTCTCTCTCTCTCTCTCTCTCTCTCTCTCTCTCTCTCTCTCTCCCTTCACCTCTGGATACAGTTCATCTGGTTTGGCACTCGCCAGCAGCTTCTTGACCTTGACCTTGCCGAGAGATTCCTGTCCATTACTTTTCACTCCAGTGATCGAGATATTGGTGTAGTCCTTGACAGCACGCTTACTTTTTTAAAGGCATCGCTAATCATACGCGATCTTCCTACTTGCATCTGTGACGGCGAAGTGCAAGCCGACGCAGTCTCCTCCCCCGTTTTTACCTCTGTTGTTCATGCCTTCAATTGATTCCAAGTTGATTACTGTAACTCCCTCCTATAGGCCTCCCAAAAGTCCGTCTCTCCTCTCTTCAGTCGGTTCTAAATGCTGCGGCCAGATTAATAGCCCTACTTCCAAGCTTTTGCCTTCATTGGCGCTGCCCTATGGAATCAGCTCCCTCCATTAACACGTTCCTCCTCATTAACTGGTGGTCCAATGTTTCCTTTCGCTGTCTTAAGACCACTTTCTTTTGTCTGGGTCATTCACACCATGGGAGCGCCTCGATTGGTGAGCACTGCGAGAGGCTCTTTATAAATCACAATGCAATTCCAGAAGCTAGCGAACTTCACTAATGTAAAATTCCAGTCATTCAGAATGATGTACGAACATAGGTATTTTGGGGTAAATATTCTTGGACTCTATCCTACAGCATAAATTGCAGTTTACAATCTGTTTTTCGGTGCATGGTGCATAACTGAGCTAAGGTTTCATATATAATTTTTATTATACAGACTATTGTATAAGAGCAGTATTCTGTTTTATTCTATGCGTATTTTACACACACAAAATTGAAATACTGCATCAGTGGTAGAGGGCAGAAGATATCATTTCAAATTTAAAATATTTTGTGTGTTTCTTTCTCTACCCAAGTTGCAACGTTTGCCCACTATTAGAATTCATTTCTTCAAAAAAACTCCACTCCACCCTAGTGTATAGGCCTACTCGCCTGGTAACCATCACACTATAAGCCGACGCCATGTTTGTTGTTTCAGTTAAGAACGGATGCCCACGTGACCAATCCGTTAGCAGGTGTAGACAATTGATCGTGAGTGTAGATTAAAGTCCTGTCTGTGGCCAGAATGTCGAGGTAGGAGTGTCGACGATATACTTCGGCTATCAGCCTATACTTTTCGAATTCATTGTCATCTTAATGGCTCTTTGCGTCCTGTAGCCTGTTGGCGATTAATCTTCAATATGTAGGCTGTGCTTACACTTCTGAAAAAAATGACATTTTCTTCTGTTTGTTGTTCTTTTCTGTACTCGGTTTCTTCCCGTTGATTCTTTGCATCTCTTTACTCAGCAAAATCATTCTTTCATGCTTTCTTGGTCACCAGCTCTATTAGTCGACGGCATGTGTCATTGAAGAAGATGCGCAGTCCATATATTTGCTAATCATCGTTTCTTTACCGAAATTAATTTTGACTGCATGAAACATTTTGCTTGCGTTTAATAAAAAACACACTTACTTACTTAACCTAGCTCTGAGACAGCCATGGGTATGACGTACGGTGTCAACTACTTCATTAGGTCTACGTATAGGTCTCGGTATATGAGGTCGGATGGCCAGTTCTCTCCTTCGCCGTCTCATCTTCCCACCGACAGTGTACGGTCAGTGTACTCGCTACAGCAGAGTGGGATAGGGGTGAAGGTGGAGCAGAAATCTCAAACCAATTTTCAGCCCTAAGAGGGATTTGAACCCCGACTTCTCGATTGACATGCTAAGCACTACATTAATTAGCACCTTCACAGGACACATAACTATTGCATAATTATTTCATCCTTAGTTCTTCTCAGACCGACAAAATGCACTTCATAACATCATCACCAATTAAGACATCAGCGTGGATGACATTAATTAATTATTTTGTGCACATGTTAATGACGTGAAAGCATTTACTGGGTGCGTCTACCTGTCACGCATGTTATAACGTATGCTGGCTTGGTATGCATTCTATAAGTCTATAACCTACGGCGCTTTCACAGGATACGTCTGTCTTACGTTGCTATGAATCGTAGTCATGTCTCGTGCGGCGCGGATTATTACGTATTACTTGGGTAAAGTCCGGTTTGATGTGACAGACATTGTACACGAATAGCAGTCATCCAGTGTCGTTACACGTAATAGAGTCCGCCGAGTTGTCTGGCATTAACTCGCAAACTCACAATCAGGGCTCGTTGTGGGGGGTGTGCTAAGGGTGCCGCGGCATCCGTGCCCGAGTTGTATAGGGAGTTAGGGACTCGCACTTTCGGAGGTGAGGAAATTTTGCATGTGCTTGTTGTTAACATACTGTTAAATCTATTGAAAATGCTGCAACATAGATAAATACGAAGTAATAATTAATTTAATTAACTTAATTACTTATAGTTATTTAACATAAATAAATACGAAGTTACAATTAATTTAATTACTTATAGTTATTTAACTGAAACTAATCAATACGTGTACAGATAGTAATGCAACGTTAATTGTGTATTGTGTCCTTAGGCAGTTAATACTCACTGGTAAGCATGTTATAAATAATTTTTATGTGCGTGGTAGACCGGTGGTTGTCAGAGGGAGCCTTTGGAAAGTAATCACACTCTATTATCACCGGACCCGCACTGGCCTTAATGCGGCCCTGCTCACAATCGTCATATTACAGACCCTGCGCGCTACCGAATATAAAAACATGATTAATGCATTACTTCTTGTCTTAACTTTTAATTAATATAAAGAAATTAATTTTAACGAATTAACGTGGCTACTTATTGTCAGTCGCTTAAGCCCTACGTAAAATCCATTACATGTTTATTTTGTACATGTGAGGGCTTGCAGCCTTGCAGTTAAAGCTAGCACTTCATGCATACACTTGTAGTAATGGTGCGCTTAAGGTATTATAACTAGGCCTCTGCGGTTAATATTATTTCGATACTTTTTATATATCACAATATACAAGATACAGTATGCATGTAAAATATCAATTAACGCAGGATTATATGATTTGTTTTGGCAGGTTAGTTCGTCAGGCGATGAGTGCAACAGATTCTCTTATGTCAGCAATTGAATCCTTTGATGTCGACACAGTTGAAGAGTTGCTGAAAAGTGATTTTGAAATCGAGTACCGACACATAGATCATCACTCGGTTTTGCACACGGCAGTAGCACTAATTGCCTCTGGAAAAATGAAAATTCCTCGTTTTAAAGAAGAGACAAATGAACATCTTAATCGCTTGTATGAGCCTGAAGCACTGCGACGAATTATCGAAGTTCTTCTTGAGTCTGGCAGATTTAACGTGGATGCTTTGACACATGTTTCCTACACCGTTCTCCATCTTGCACTTCAAAAGTGCTGTTGCAAGCAGTTCTCTGGCGTTGCTTATAAAGATTTGGTTAACGCTATTGTCGATCTTCTTTTAAAGAATAACGCTAATATTAATGCGAAAACTTGCTATGGAGAAACACCACTTATGAAGGCCTCACAGCGAGGATGCAGTCATCGTAATCGTAATCGTAATCATAAATTTATATAGCGCCACTTCAAGAAATACTCCTCAGAGGCGCTCCCGACCTGACAACACCAAACCACGATCGAAAAGAATGGTTTTCAAACGCCTGCGGAAAAGGGGCAAGGAAAGACCAAGAAGCTCATTGCGTAGGTTGCTAGGCAACCTATTCCAGAAAGATGGACCGACCACAGCAAAGCTCTTATGAAGCACCATCGAAGTTCGAGCCACAGGGACAACCAGGTCGCCTTGAGTGGCAGAGCGAAGGAATCTACGACCTGGTATGGAAAGCACTGGCACACAAAGCTCCCTGAGATAGACTGGGGCTTGACCTGCAAGACAATTGCGCATAAGCATTAGGATCTTAAACTCAATGCGTGTTTGCATTGGCAGCCAGTGCAGTTCCTCCCGCATAAAGCAAGATATATGAGCGAATTTTGGTATGCCTCCTATCAGCCGAGCCGCGGCGTTTAGCACAGATTGCAGCTGACTAATGCGCGATAGGGTTAAGCCCGCATAGACAGCATTGCCGTAGTCGACTCTGGTGCATATGAATGCGTGCAACAGGGTCGTAGCGGCTTTTGTTGTTAGAGAGCGGCGTACCGAGCGAATCTGACGTAGATGGTAAAAGCACGTGCGACAAACATTCCTCACGTGTTCTGAGAAGGTCAATTCCTGGTCCAGGGTCACACCCAAATCCCGCACAGTGGTAGAGAAAGAGAGGCCAGGAAATAGATGCTGTAGATAGGATAAATCGACTTTGGATAGCTGCCCGCGAGTCCCAACCCAGATGAACTGTGTTTTTCCAGGGTTCAGCCGAAGACGGTTGGATGACATCCAGGCGCCAATTACCTCCGATGTCATTTGCATTTTCTCCACTAGAGAGATAGCATCTGAAGCTGGACCCTGGACATATGCCTGGGTGTCATCGGCATATTGATGCGCCCTAACCCCCACAGAAGAAAGAACCTGGTTTAAGTCAGCGGTGTAAAGGATGTAAAGTAATGGCCCTAATATGGAACCCTGTGGAAGACCAAATGAGACCCCGGACCAGTCAGACCGGGTGGAACCAAAAACCACAGACTGGCTACGCCCAATCAGAAAAGCCCGCAACCACAACAGAGGGCGACCAACAACACCGAACGACGTTTCAAGGCGCTCTAGAAGAATGCCATGGTCGACTGTGTCGAAGGCCGCACTCACATCAAACAGGGCAAGAAGGGTTACATGCCTCTGATCAACAGCCGCATACATGTCGACTAGAATGCGTGTAATAACAGACTCTGTGGAGTGAAACTTCTTGAACCCTGATTGTTGTTTGGGTAGAAGGGAGTTTGCCTCAAGATAACTGATAAGCTGTATCGAAACGTATTTCTCGACTATCTTTGACAAGAAAGATAGATTTGAAATAGGTCGATAATTGGCCATGTCATTGACATCAAGACCGCTACGCTTAAGTGAAGGCAAAACTATAGCCCGCTTCTGAGAAGCAGGAAGCGCCCCATCCCCCAATGCAGTGTTACAAAGCAACAACAAAAAAGGTAGAAGATCATCCATAAAGTCCTTGATGAGAAATGGCGGCAGTGGGTCGAGCTCACACGACTTCGATGGCGAGGACAGCAACAACTGGTGAAGGTCTTCCGTGGTGAATAGCTTCAGTTCAGACATCCTGCATTCGGTTGGAGGGAAGGTCGGCGGTGGGGCGCCTTCGGTCGAACGTCGAACTGCGTCGATCCTCCGTTGCATGAACTCCAGGTATTCCGCAGCTGTAAATGACGGTTCGATGGGGCTTTTCCCGGAAGTCGAACGTCCAAGGATGCTGGAGATCGATGCCCACAGTCGACGAGGGTTGTTAGCGTCTTGTTCGATCAACTGCTCCCAGTAGCACATCTCCTTTTCTCTGAACCTGGTGTGCATATGTCGCATGCGCTTGATCCAGGTGGCACGGTCCTCAGCGCTGCGCGTTCGCCGGAAGCGTCGCTCGAGTCGTCTGATCTCACGACGAAGATCACGACATTCTCCATCAAACCATGGAGTGAGAGGTCTTTGACGGGCCTTCACTGTTCTGAGGGGGAGGAGACTGTCGATCAGAGCGCGCATGGACGACTCGTAGATGGAGAATAGTTCTTCCGATGAACGGCCTGCCATAGATGATAGGTCTTGACAAAGCGGACCATTCAGTAGGCCAGCTTTGAAGGCCTCACGGTCCAGGTTGCGCCAACCTCGCATAGACCTGATCGCATAGGTCGGCTGCGCGTGTAGATGAGGAGTGGTGAAAAGCAGGAGCCCGTGATCAGACAGAAACGGCGGCTCCACCCTCAAGTCTTGAATGACACAATCATCACGAGTGATGACGACGTCTAGCCAGCCTCCCAAGTCATGTGTAGGCTCTGACACGTGCTGAGCCAAGCCGAACTGCTGGATTTGGTCGTTGAAACGGACTGTGTCTGGGCAACTCTGGTCTTCAAGATGGATGTTTAGGTCGCCTGTGATGACTAGTTGGCTGTTGTACGTTGCGAAGATCTCCAGAACGGATGCAAACTCAGCGTGGAAAGCAGATGACGGAGGCGAGGAACCAGGACGGTAGATGGCGAGCAGCGTCAGTGGCCCACGGGCTGTAGCAAACGACAGGCACAAGGCCTCGAAGGTGTTAGGCCGTGTTGGCAAGGCAGTAACCTTGACCTTGTGAGTGTCTTTGAAATAAACAACGATACCTCCGTGGTTCTGAAGCGGTACCTCCTGTTCCCCTTCTGTCGCACGCGGCATGTCAAAGAACGAATATCCCGGCGGCGCATATTGTTCAGTTATTATTTAAATGGAGAGACGAACTCGGTGCTGGAGTTGACTTGAATGCGAGAGACATATACGGAGAGACTGCGCTCATTAAGGCAGCCAAATCAGCCCACGCTGATGTCGTTGAATTACTTTTGCAATACGGATGCTTAGACGAAATTCAAGATCATCGCGGATTTTAAAAAATAAATTGTTTCGGCTTAACGACACTTTCATATCGAAGATGATTAGTGTCGGAGGCAGAAAGCAACCTCGTACTCCACGTTTAAATTGCGACCGAGCCACCCGCAGTAAAGATCCGAGAAATTAATCTCTGATAAACCGACCCGACCGGGAAGCGAACCCGGGGCGCCAGCGTGACGAGCGGGCTACCTACCCACTCGGCCACTCAGGATCTCTCGCGGATTTTATGCTTTGCATGCGGTTATTTATGGCATTGGCTATCAGCATTGCCTCACGTAATTTCCTTGCATTAATTGTAGTACTTACGTCAGAAGAAACACCAATGGTCTTGGACCGATACGCTGCAAATGGCAACACAGGCAAAATCCTTCACACTGTATGGACCCGAGAAGATTCAATACAGGAGACAGTGAGATTGTTAGTGACGCGTGGTCGTGCAGACATAAATTCCAAAGATTTCAGCGGCAATACAGTTCTTGATTTGGCTCTGAAGGCAAAACTGCGCATCAATCAGAAGACAGTTGAGAAGCTTATGGCATATGGTGCTACTACTTGTGCCCTTCTGAATAAACATTCAGATTATTAAAAAATTATTTTCCAGTTTACCAACAAACTAGGAAAAACTCCACTCCATCGCTTGTCTGCTGTTCTACCAGAACTTACTTTGGGTAAAAAGGTTGAGCTCTTCATGATCGTTTAAATAGCAGTCCTCATAAAGAAGCATTTGAAGAAATGACGGTTGCAAGGGACCACAGAGGCAGAACGGTATTGCATTATGCCGTAATGCCAATAGGTTTACCAATAATGTTCGCGGATGTAAAGTCGGAAGACATACGTCTATTTATTAAAGTCCTGAAATTAAAACGCACCATTAATAAAACAGACAAATGCGGAAGAACACCTCTGCACTATTGTGAAGACGAAGACGTCTATGAGTCACTTGTAGAGCAAGGGGCCAACGAACACATGCAAGATGTTGATGGAAAAATACCGCGAGAACTAAAACAGCTGCGAAATGTGGAACACAATAGATATAATTTGTATGGCAAATTAGAAGACCAACTAAATCGAGAACAAATTGATGTTTCTATCATATGGAAAGATTTCGAATATTCCTACCGTGATCAGTTTTCTAAAAAGTTGTGTGAAAAAGTCCGACAATTCATGAATAGGTTGTCAGACGAAATTAGAATAAAGGATCCGAGATTTGAATGCCGGCCTGTGTTAATTGGCAGCGCTGAAGAAGGAACAAAGACTGGATTACCAGACGAATTTGTTTTCTTATTTATTTTCACAAAACTCAGTGAAGTGTGTGAAGTTGTTCCGTCACCAGAAGTGCCTAGTGGATTTGTTCACCTAAAAAGAAGATACAATACTGATGAATCTTGGCAAGAAATTCAAGATTTCAAAAGTGAAGAAGACTTTGATAAGTTTTTCAACAGTGATGGTTTTCTTTTGACCACGGAAATCGCATGAAGGTTCAAAATTCTGTTTTCACAAGTTATGAGTGAACCAGAGTTATGGGAAGGCGAAGATTTTTTCGAGTGGAACACGCAGAACGAAAGCGGTATGAGTTATTACAAAAAAAGGATGGTTCAGACCTTTTCATTTTTCTGATGATCTTACGCCTTCAATTCACCCGTGCAGTACTATTCAATTGAAATTGAATCGTCCGATTGAAGGCAGATACATGTTCACACTGATATCCGTAGATATTGTTCCATGCATTAAAGTAAACGGTTGGTGGCCAGAAGAGGCGTTGTCCAGTTTAAGTGATGAAATAAAGGCTGGAGGATGTCATTTGGTGTTTGATCAACCTCAGAGAAAGTATCCATGGGTTCCATTTTCAGATCCATTTGTCAGAATCTCCTTTGCACCGGTTGAAAGTCGAATGATAAAAGAGAGTTCAACTCTTTCAAGATTAGCTTATATGGTTGCCAAACAGCTGATTCATGGTGAACCAGAACTCACATATGTTCTGAAGACTTGCCTTCTGTACTGCATTGAAGCGTTGAAGGATAGCACAAGTAACAGTTTACTGTACGAAGACATAAATCCAGGAGAACTCAGATTTTTTGTTGAGAAATTGATGCTATGTTTCCACGAGTTTTACATGCAGGATTTCCTTCCATGTTACATGATGCCGTCCTTCCATTTGCCAATCGAAGGTGACCTGAAGTCTAATCACGTAAAGCTTCTGTACGATTCAAGTTTTGAATACCATTTGCTTGCTTATAAGTTGCATAGGAAAGTGTGTACAACAGAATCTCCGGTGGACTTTTATCTTCCAACTCCTGATCTACTTAATGAAAAGTTCAACAAGGAAGAGTTAATGAGGAAACTGTCATTGGACAGGTCATATATTGAGCAGCAACATGTCATATATCGACAGCCGGAGTCCCTTCCTACAGGGCAAATTGTTCCGTCCGACAGCCAAAGTGGATCGCAGGTTAGGTTGAGTACGAACAGAAAAGGAAAACAACGGATGAATGCAAACAAGACCAAAGCGAAAAGGCGAGATTTCGCAGAGACGGAATAAATCGATTGGTTTCATTACGAATGGAACAAAATAGTCTGATGAGCAGAATTGTATAAAGTCAATTCAGGAGGCTTGGGTTTGCATGCAGGCCCTTATCATCGAGCCCCACACATGCTCTTAGCACAGAATAGATCAAGCGTATTCTGTGCTCATAGTGATTTGTGGTAGAAAATGATGATGAACGTTTTCTTAGATGCCTTCATCTCAGTCGTCATTAGCTGAACTTAAAATTGTTTAAGTGTCCAGTCTGAAGAAGTATGGTTGCTGTACACATGTCTTGAAATCGACTGCAGCCGAATCCGACATTCATCATGACGCTCTTGGACAATTGCAATTCGATCCTCGCTGATATTCGAATGTCCGGTTGCGCCATATCCAATCCGTCCGTAACTGCGCTGCACGAGTTGTAGCCAACAAGCCAACGTATTCGCATAGGTCTATAACTGAATAATACGCTTTAATACAATACACCGGCATCCTGTTGTGCAGCGTATTAATTTCAAGACCATCAAGCTGACACGTGCCTCAATTGTTGGCACTGCTCCGGGCATACATCAGGGAGGTCTGTGTTCCAGTCTCGAGTCAGGTGGGTCGGCGATCATTTCTCTCTGCGGCCCATGGAGATATTCAGGTGCCACGCTGTCGCGCTTCGACTCGAGGCTATTGTGTCTTCCTGTGTGTTGGACTGTACTTGTGGAACAGTCTGCCACTGCACTTACGTACTGTTGCCTTTGACTCTCTGCAGTACACATTTGCTAACTGTCTGAGAACACACTTATTTAGATCCGTTTGATAGTCGTAGGTACAGCGCTGTTGTGAGATACTAAAAAATGCGCTATATTGAGTGTTCTCGTACATGTACAGGACGCAGCCGTGAATACAATGCGACCTACAATGCCACTTATATTATTTTGATAATGCCTTTTACAAAGATTTCAAGTGCATCTATGCTTAACTACACTATTATCGCAATCGTCCTATACTGCATAAATATGAACAGCATAAAATGTAACAGTAAGCTTATTATTATCTACTTTCACAGACAGATAGATGTTCCAAAGTGTCAGACCGACTCTGTTTATCAGGTTCTGTCAATGTCGTCCGTCAGTGGTGACTTATAGTCATTTGAGATTGTTTCATAATTTACGAATTTTATGCTTGGTCTTTACTTTACTAAGGCTAGCGTGAATCTTGCATGCTGGTGTAATCCAATCCTCTCCTGTTGCATTTCGCCAAAATGAGTCGGCTTCCGGAGCTCCATTCTGGACGCAGATTACAATGCTGTCTAGACTTTTGGCGCTGGCTGCTTCCGTATAGAGCATGGTCATAGGTCTTCACTCAGTTGCAGTTCCATTAGGTTGACATATCGATATTGTTCATGGAATGCAGAATTTTTACCGTATATGGGCAACTTGAATTGGATAATTTTACTCGCGTGGGTCACAGGACACGCGTCTTTATGCGATATTTCGTTTATGCGATGATACAGACAAAATGAGCGTTTATTTACCATCCAACTACTTCTCTCAACTCGCTCCTCTATCACCTTAACATGTCTGTTCTTCCGTAATTTCCTACTTAAAATCTGGAAATCGCTCCATAACCTGGCTGTTTCGCCTAAAAAAAATTACGATATTACCCTATCTGGCCTGTATTACGAACAACTGGCCAGTAAATGCACCTCTGCCCAACTCAACGTTACCGCTTTATAATCCATGCGTAGAGAAACTTTTAAGCTATTGCAGCGGTTTGAGAACTGTGATTAGCCTATGGAAAGGTTTTTTGAGGTTTTGCGACTGCACAAGTAAGATAGTTCTGGATATTTAGACGTGTCAAGGTAAGCATTTCAGAATTTATGCGCGACAGGTGGCGTGAACGACTCCGAAGGATATTACACGAAGTCCATCATCGTGCTCGAATGCGCAATCGTTGGGCAATCCAGCGCGTTACCGGACGGGTTCCATTACACAATGTCTTGCGACAAAATGGCACGGACAAAATTTCAAAATGAGAAAATGTCACCTGACAAAATGTCAGGGATAAAATGTCATAAGTATAAGTGATTAAATAAGTGATAATTTTAATAACTGACAATTTAAAAATCAAAATCTACTGCAAAGGTGAATAGTAGTGTCAAGTGATTGTTACAAAACATTTTCAACGGTGAAAACCTGGAATAACATTTTTATATTAACAGGCAAAATCTGCCTGCTTAATAGGCCTACTACTACAACGCTGAATAATAGTGTCAAGTGATTATAGTGCGTGTGCTGTGTGAGTTATCGAAATGTTCATACAACATTTATATTTATAACTCTTGCATTTTGACCATATCATAGCTCCCGTCATTAGCTACATGCAGTATTTCAGAGATATTGGGCCACACATCACTCTCCGCACTTGCACGAGAACGCCGTTGAACTAATAGGGTTGGAGGATGTCATGAAGCATTGCTTTATTTGGAACTAGCCCCTTACTGTAGGCCCATTCCAATACGTCCACCAGCTTTGAAGCGGCAGGGCCGAGAATTGCGAGGCGAACCCATGTGACCCAGTTTCTATAATGATAGTATAATAGCGGCCTGGTAGGCACTGCTATTAGGCAGAATGCCTTCATCAAATTGGACTTTCCAAACGATGAATCGTTTCTGTCTCATTGTCTGCCTGACCAACCTCTGCGGATGATAATTATGCTGGATGTCGTGGATGTCTTCACGAAAGTAGGTGAACACAGTGATCAGCTGATCCAAGTAATATCAGGTCAAACACTGATTTGTTATCGCCAGATCCCGCATGATCGTCGTGGATAAAGACATATGACATTTAACAAATTGAAGAAAAACAATACTCTATAAACTGTGCATGTTTTTAGTAGGCTACTCCTACGCAGATATGAGACTTGAGAATCTAAGATACATTCTAGGTGTGGACCTTCAGCAGGATTTTGTGAATTCTAACATAGATTCTGCCTGCAATCTGGAGGTAATTAAGGAGGAGAATGACAGCAGTACGGATCTCTCCCAAAGACAAAACAGCATCCTAATATATCGTTGGACTGAGGATGACGACTACAGGTGAACCTTTTGGACACAATGAACTACCTTTCAAGAGATTGGAGACCACGTGGTCGCGACCTATAGGACCACAGGAGCTAGTGTCGTGGAGAAAGATCTGACACTCTAGAATGTCGAAACTTCAACTGATATGGAAGAAGGTCCACGTTAGATCAGCTTGTAATCTAACAACTGCAGATTCGAGCCTGCTTATGAGACTTCGTGTAACGATCCCTGACAAGATTGCGCCTATACAATACTCTATCAGGAACCAGCTTTTAGTACAAGCCTAAACTGGGAAGTAAACTGGAAGGCAAGACAGCAGGAAATTAACGACTCTCCTACGTTCCACAAGGACATGACAGTTATGTTGCCTTTCACTTTAAAGGCCCAACTTATAACGATACACTTACATGTACACCGCAGGTGTCCGGCTATCAATTAGACACGCTGCTTATCTGAGGGCTCCGTATAATATTGCATATCTGCATGAAATCAGATCTAAGTTTTTCGATGATAAATTTCTTTACATTGCAAGTATTATAGGTCTACAGCTCATAATCACTGGTGTACAGACAAACAGCTGTACTATAATCACTGAAAATGGCCGTTTAAGTTATTTCATTCATTCCATATTTCGTGTTTCTCAGTTTTGCCAAATGTGGACATAGCACAGTTTAATTCGAGGGTCGCGTCATCTAATGACTCACCCACCACCATCGCCCTCAAGAAGAGAACATAATATAACATAACATAGATTTTTATTGTTCCCAAATCAAACGTCAGTGTATAGCCATCATTCTGTTAGAGCTAAATCGGGAAACAAATGAAGGACCAAAAGGGACCAAAGTACCGCTAAACAGGGCCACCTTTGTACCATAAAAGACGTAAGATGGAGGTTGATAAGACATATCATGCCAAAAGTAATATAATAGCTATGTTTAACAGAAAGACTTTAATATAACTATCAAAGTTCTCTTTTAAAGAGATCTATTGTATCACTTTTCAGACTTATAGTAGTTTATATATAGTTAACTAGGTAAATAATGTTATGTATATATTACGATTCATTAATTAAATATGCACGCAGGTAATTTTTAGAAAGGGAAAGGCTCCACGGGGAGATCATTCCAAACAGTGGGACCTTCTATTTTTATGGAAAATTTACGAGTATAAGTAGGCTACGAGCAAAAATCATTGTGTACCCAGTAAATCAGGACTCGGTGGCTCTACGTAGATCCGACGTGTTCTTCATCGGAATCTCGTCGGTGCTCTGGATTCGCCTAAATTATGACGAGGCTGCCTCCGAGTTAGATCTGTACAGTTAATCTGCTAGCTTAAGTTTAGATCACGTGGGTCGAGCGATAGCCAATGATCTGCGTGCCCATGATCGTCCTTTTTCGAATCGATACGATGTCGAAATGAGGTATGCAATAATATTATCTTAGATTTGTTACTATAAGTTATAACTATAAACCAGTAGCTAAGTAATCGTTCTTTCTTTAGGTTGCATGTTCTTTACGCAATATTCCCACACAATTGCCAATCACATATCGGGTGGATATCGGTAACAATATTATATCTTGCACGTGTGATACATGCGCATGATGCGCTTGAATGTTTATGACCTTCGTCGCCATCGATCCTCACTGAATTGGGTACAATGCCCGCATGCCTAATTATTATTATAAAGATTTTGATATTAAATTTGATATGTATTCAGAAATAAATCATTGTGTAGTCAGCAGCTGCTGTTCTTATGTTGAGAGGATGAATGCAGTGCGTTTGCAGGCGGTTCAATAAAGCACGTACTTACTTACTTACTTTTAATGCCTGAGACAGCCACAAAGTAGCCTAATTGGCAAATAATAATAATATTTATTCTTTAATGAAGCGCCTGCAAACGCACTGTAAGTAAGTATATTCTTTATTAAAACCAACTGGTGTACATACATCTTAACAACAATCAACAGTTAATGTCAATACGAGTA
Organism: Aporrectodea caliginosa; assembly: GCA_020284085.1. Lineage (NCBI taxonomy): Eukaryota > Metazoa > Annelida > Clitellata > Crassiclitellata > Lumbricidae > Aporrectodea > Aporrectodea caliginosa. The sequence goes on along the minus strand of JACEVL010000439.1, from coordinate 481,572 downwards.
CAACATTTTAACAATAAACGTCTTTCGCTGTAAATTATCTGCAAGAGGTAGCCTACACAATGGTCATGCGATCGCAGTGGCAGGGTGCATTGTTGGGGCTTTTTGGTGGAAGTAAACTATGCAGTACGTGGCCCTGGTTCATCAGGACCGCAGAGAAAAGACGGGTATCAGCTTCGATCAAGACAAAGTCGTTCAACTTTTGGATAGTCTTCAGTTCAGGAGGCGTATTATCTTGCTTATTACTGACTGAAGTTGGCATCTATCCTGTAGTCCCGCAAACATGTACACGTACGCCTACATGCAGGGCCTGCATGTTATGACGATTAAACAATTCACAAGAACACAAATCACAGAAGACATAAATCAACAAAGCTGCAGCCATGCAAGGCGCAAACTTATTGTAGCCTACAAGGCATGAGCTAAACCCAGGGGGCCTTACGGGAATCGAACCGGGTCCGCGAAAACTTCAGGCAAGAAAACTATCCACTATGCCAGTGCTGTCCAACCCGCGGCCCGCGGGCCGCATGCGGCCCCGGGCTGATTCTAAGTGGCCCGCCCGAGCTCGCTAAATATTTGCAATTTCTGTAAAAATGAAGTAAAAGACAAAGTCAGCGGACTACTTGCATGGCTATTCGTTCGTAACTTGGCTTATCATTTTAAAATGTGAACACAAAATCTAGTTCCCACGACGCATTCATTATGATAACTCCATAATTAATTGTAAATAGGCCTACAGTTAATAATTTTCAATAAATTTTAGTCGTTGCTTTTGAGTTGACTGGTGCGGCCCCCGGCTTCAAGAATAATTTCTTCGGTGGCCCGCGGTGTCAAAAAGGTTGGACAGCACTGCACTATGCCATCGCCCCTCCCAAAATGTATTGGGCATCAGATTGTGATTAAAACGGAACATGAATTCAGCAGTTTGAACTTTTGTAATTTGATCAAGTGTAAGGATGCTATCAGGGGCGAAACCACGGTCCAGAAGTTGGGGGACCTACTGGAATGTCTGAGTGGGGGGGGGTGGAATTGCGAGCGCCGAAGGCGCGAAGCTGCGATTGCCGAAGGCAAGAAGCCTCTAACGATTAGGGGGTATGCGGGAGCGTCGTAAGCTCCCCCATCTTGGTATGGGGCGGAGCCCCAGAAGCCGACGCAATTTTGAGCATATGATGCCAAAATAGAGTACATTTTGGGCTTTAATTTACCTAATAAATTTTCACCGATGACTTCGATATAAAAGTACCTAAAACATCTAGATCTGTGAAAAATGTGACTTTATTATATGAATAAACTGGACGTGACAAGGATTTAAGAGAATTGAACGGAAAAGAGTAGAATAAGCTCTTGAACAGTGTTTGTCAAAACTAGGAAAATCGGCATGGAAGAAGCCTGAACGGGTCAATTTTCTCAGAATAGCCTACCGTTAAGGCGTTTGTGTTCCCCTACAGTGGCAAATCCACACCAAACAGAGGAGGCATAAAGTAGCCGTGCGGGGGTAGTAGCCAAAGTGACGTTGACCGTGGTGACCGTGGGCGACCAAAACACGTAGCCGAACATGGATTTTCGGGCTTTGCAGCATATTTTGTCCATGTGTGTCCCAAAGCCAATCCGATCAGAGATGGTGAAACCCAAAATAACCGTCTCCTGGACCCGCTCGATGCCAGGAATGAGAGGAGCGAGGGCAATAGGTTTGGACCTCGGTCGTTTGACAACCATTTCTCTGGTCTTAGCATGCTTTAATTTAAGATTCCTAATGGATGCCCACTTAGAGATATGGTCTGGCTCAATATGAGTGCTGTCAATGCAGGAAGCAGGGACCAGCAAGTAGCTATCGTCGGCATATATAGTGAGACGGTTTTCACTGTATTTAGGTTTAAGGCTAGAAATGGCTATGACAAAATCAGTAGGTCCAGGGCCAGAGCCTTGTTACCCTTGTACTATACTGGCATTAATGGTACATACGGGAGAAATCACAGAAGGCAAGAAGCTCCTATAGCGACCATAGGGGGTATGGGAACTGACGAAAATGCACTCCATTTGATACCAAATGGAGTGCATTTTGGGCTCTTGTTTGTCTCACAATTTTCAACAGTTGGGGGACCGTCCCAAGCTGTTCGAAAGTTGGGGGGACGCGTCCCACGGGTCCCATAGGGTGGTTGCGCCTATGGATGCTATATTTCTGAAAAATGTAAGTAGTGTGTGAGTTGTAATGAGATTTAGTAATGAGACGAATTGCTTTTTTCTGCAGGTTGATTAGTCATGTAAGGCGTGAGGTTTAGTTTGAGACCCAGGTCATGTTGCAGGACGCTAAGAATGGGTAAATAAGTGAATAATATAAATTAATCGGAACATGTGGTGACCTTTTGTACCAGATGCTTGACATTCAATGAACACGTTACACAAATTTCTATCAAAGTTGCAAAAACATATTGGCATTTTATCACGTAGGCTGATCTCATACAAAACTGACACCACATGTTCACCCATACTTACAGTAACAGAGCATGATCATGACCACAGCCTGTTTTGTCGGGTTCTGGTCTACATAACGGTATCTATGTACATGACTAATGATATAGCCGTCTGACTGTCTGCCTGCCTGACTCTCTGGATTTTGACCCCCTGCCTATCGATTCTGTTTTGGTTAAGCGCCTGTGAATAAGCTGGTTCCCGCGACTTCGCTTTTGTGGACGCTGTAGAAATATCGAGTTTACGATTACGATTACGATTACGATTATATGCTCATAGGATTATAATTTATATAATGTCTATAACCACTGATATAATAACTGTCTATTACGGTTTTGCTGCGTTGGGTTTTCCGATTGGGAAAACCCGTGCAACATAAAAAATCCGGGATTCTCGATGAACGTAAGAAGCTTTGATATTTCATCAGTGAATGGAAACAGTTAAAATAACTGACAACAAGTTAGTCCTCTGGTTGTATTACTTTTAATTATACTTTTTGTATTAGTCTGCAGCATAGGCACAAACTGCAGGATATTAATATCTTGGGACCTTTTGTAAATCTATTAGGCCTATACTCGCGATACGTGGGCGATAGGCCTACATGGTTTTACCGCCAATTTTAGTCCTGAAGAAATTTGCATTGTTATTGGTTCAAAGATATCATGTGGGCTGTATTCAGAGATACCTTGCGTCTGTTTAGCATATATAGTCAGTTGCGTGGATTTCTCTCTCTGCATGATTATATAGTCTGATAGGTCTCGTAACCATAACACTGTTTAAGCCGACTCCATTGTATTGTATTGTATTGTATTGTATTGTATTGTATTGTATTGTATTGTATTGTATTGTATTTGAACACTTGTTATAGCGCCCCTACCAGATTTCCCATTCAGAGGCGCTCCCGACTACAGCGCGCGTACGCTGAATCGGAGTTTCACGCCGAAGCGCATGAGCAATTGCGAGTGAAGGACTTGCCCAGGGTCCCTACGCGGCGACTTTGAGGTGGATTCGAACCCGCAACCATCCAGCTGCAAGGCACCGAACATACCCCTACACCACCGCACCCCATGTTGTATTGTGATGTATTGTATTGTATTGTACTCCACGTTTATATTGCGACCGAGCCACCCGCAGTAAAGATCCGAGAAATTAATCTCTGATAAACCGACCGACCGGGAAGCGAACCCGGGGCGCCGGCTCGACGAGCTGGTTACCAACCCAATCGGCCACTCAGGATCCATGTTTGTTGCTTCAGCTAAGAACACGAGTTGACTGGATGCACGTGCTCAATCCGTTAGCAGCTGTAGACGATCGATCGTGAGTGTAAGAACACGCTGTCTGTGGCCAGAATGTCGAGGTAGGAGTGTCAACGATATTCTTCAACTATCAGCCCATTTACTAGGTGCTACCACCCATCGACACGTCCGATAGGGTAGTGTACATTAAAAGGGTGGTATACATTAAATAAATAAAGGACTAAATTCCATCTGGAATAGTACCGTAAGCAAATTAGCTATAAGACAAAGCTGAATGTCTTGAAAACATGCGTTTTTAGTACAGCTCTTTATGCATGTGAGGCTTGGACAATTAAAAAGACTGACCATGATAAAATCCTAGCTTTTGAAATGTACTGCTATAGAAGAATATTAGGCCTACACCTGAATTGGACAACGAAGGTGACAAATAAGGAGGTTCGAAGAAGATTACACATAAAGGAAGATCTAATACTGTCAGTAATGAGAAGGAAATTGGGTCTGTTTGGGCATAGACCTATATGCAGAATGGACAATAATAGGAAAATAAAAACTGTCGTGATGAGAATGATGGATGGAAGTGGACGAAGAGGAAGACCTAACAGAGAATGGACGGATGACATCAGGGATTGGTGTAAACAAGACCTACACAGCTTGAGTGTATATTGGCGCAAGACAGAGGATTATGGAAACAAATGACGAAATTTGCATTGGACACCGACGGGCTTTTGGCCCATGGATCCTGATGATGATGATACATTAAATAGTCCATAGGCGCCTGCTCCTTGGGAGCCTTGGGTGCCAATGCACCCAGAGAGAAAGTTCAGTGGGTGCCTGGCACCCAGAAGAATGAGTTTGCGAAATAACTAAAACTAATCATAACTTACATTCACATTTGTTACTTTTTATTCCAGTAATCTCGCAACTTGTGAAGCAGGACAACACAAATACCCAACAGTGGATGTACTTAGTCTTTTTCTAACCATGTACCTTAACAAGAAAACAATTTTCTTTCCCCAAAATGCACTAAAAGTCACCTGTGGAATTTCACGAGGACTGAGGTAGAACCCAGGCAGTGACAAAACCAAAAGTCGGCGCCTATGAAATAGTCAATATACGGCGTTTGCACGGGAAAATTCTATCCTATGAACCATAAGCAGTCTAGACTCCTCTTCTGACGATCGGCGCAAGTTATTACGTATCGAAGCAGGGCTTTGGGGCGCCCCCATTTGGGCGCCCCCATTTGGGCGCAAAGACACTTAGGCGCTGGACAGTTGGGCGCCACAGCAGTATATAAATATGGGCGCATAATCAGTATAAATAGAAGTTGGACTGATGAAAATAATTCTTTGCCTAAATAGAAGTTGGATTGATGAAACAATTGAAGACCTTAGAGCAGCAACCAGGTATGTCGACATACCTCTTTCTTGCTAAAAAATTATGCCAGCGTGGTTGGAATATAGTAACCTATATACCCAGAGAATTTGGGACAGATCTGAATATTTTTGATTGTCATTTCTGAAAAAAACATTAGGTCAACGTAATATTGTAGTGTGCATCCGGCAGTCTTCTACCATTATTCTATTGCAATATCCAGGTATAATAACAAAACTTTCCTTTTTTCTTGTAATCTTTGTATTAACACCAGTACAACAATCAGGTTATTTGACATACCTGGCTTCTTGCACGATTTTCGTTCTGTGTAATAGCTACCGTTTGATGCAAGAATAAGGTATGTCGACTAACATCAGACATGTGTGGTAATGCAGCTGCCCGAGAACAAACTTTTTCCACATACCCTGTAACTGCACCCGTAATGATACTGATGGTGTGACCATTTGGTGCCAGAATATGGTGTCTACTAAAACCAGGTGACGTGTGGTGCTGCAGCTGCTAGAAAACTAACTTCTTTGTCCACATAACCTGCTACTGCACTCGTAATGATACTGATAGTAAAGTGTTGGTGTTGTCAATAACCTGGTATGAAGCAAAATGTCGTGTAAAAAAGCATCTTTCGCATTGATCATGTAACAGTTTCGTTAAAGACAACAGTACTTAGTACTTACCTTGTGCTTCAGGCAACTTGTCGATGTGTCGTCAAATGGCTTAGATACAGCAGTTCATAGGCTAAGTATCAGATCTTTGAAGCCATTTTTTCGAAACTCAGGATTTCCGAAATACCTGGTTATTGCTCTAAGGTCTTCAATTCTTTGCTTATATAGAAGTTGGATTGTTGAAAAATAATTCTTTGTTTTAAGAGAAGTTGGACTGGTGAAAATAATTCTTTCGGTAATTGAAGTTGAAGTGATGAAAAATAATTCTTTGCTTGAATAGATATTGGATTAATGACAGATATCATTGAACAATGCACTAAGCTATCGTCCATGCTTAAATGAATTTTTCAATTAGAGCCCAAAAGTCCTGGCGCCCAAACGACGTGGGCCAAATTGCGACGCCCAAAAGTCGTGTACCGATTACATATTAATCCTACATGCGTAAAGTTCGGTTTGAATCTGATATCCCAGACAAAAATGCACGAATAACACTCGTCTAGGACTCTAGGGTCGCCACTCAGTTGTCTGGCGTTAACTACCGATTATAAACCATGATTATAATAGTGGATTGCCGCTTATCTTAACTATTTAATTAATTTTTTTAATTAATTAAAAATAATTAAAATGGCTGATCATTGTCAGTCGATTAAGTACTTTTAAACCAAATATATTTCATGTTTATTTTCACACGTGATGGCTAGCATATAAAACTAGCACTTCAAGCATAATCTTGTAGGTATCCTGTGCTTTAGGCCAAGTTTAGGGTATATGAATAGGCCCAAGGGTATACGCTGCTAATATTATTTCAAATACTGATTACATGAATCACAATATACAAATTTCAGTATGCCAGGCAAATAAAAAACACACGATTATATGAATTGTTTTGGCAGGCTAGATCGTCAGGCGATGAGTACAACAGAGTCTCTTATATCAGCAATTAGATCCTTTGATGTCGACACAGTTGAAACGTTGTTGAGCGATTTAGAAATTGAGTACGGAAACGGATATCATCACTCGGTTTTAAACACCGCAGTAGAACTAATCGCCGCTGGAACACCGAGATGGGAAACTGTCCGTCTTAAAGAAACGTCAAAGAAACACCTGAATCTATTGAAGAGATCTGAAGTATTCCAACGAATTGTGAAAGTTCTTCTTGAGTCTGATAGATTTAATGTGAATGCTTTAACATATTCATCCAAGACCGCTCTTCGTTTTGCAGTTGAATACTGTAGATGCAGGCAGTTCCCTTACGGTGCTTATAGAGATCTGGTTGACGCTATTATCGAACTTCTTTTAAATAGTAATGCTAATATCAATGCGAAAACCAGCGAAGGAGAAACACCTCTTATGAAGGCCTCAGAATCTGGATGCAGTCATGTAGTCCATTTATTATTGAATTGGAGAGACAAATTCGGTGCTGGAGTTGATTTGAATGCCAGAGACAAATACGGAGAAACTGCGCTTATTAAGGCAGCCAGAGGGGCCCACGTTGATGTTGTTGAAATGCTTTTGAAACACGGATGCTTGGACGAATTTCAAGATCATCGCGGATTTTCTGCCTTGCATGCGGTTATTTATGGCGATGGTTTAATGGACGATGTCTCGAATGATTTCCTTATATCACTTGGGGTAGACATGTCAGAAAAAACATTAGCATTGTTGCATCAGTATGGAGCAAATAATTTTCTCGGAAGGACAATTTACGAACACTGGAACAGAAATAATGACATGCATACAGGAGATAGTGAGACTGTTAGTGACGCGCGGTCGTGCAGACATAAATTCTTTAGATTTCAGAGGCAATACAGTCCTTGACGTGGCCTTTAAGTCAACACTGCGCATCAGTCAGGAGACAGTTGAGAAGCTTAAGGAATATGGTGCAACATCTGGTGCCCTTCCGAACCCAGAATATCCAGAAAATACTTTTAAAAATGCCGACAAATTGGGAAGAACTCCACTCCACCGTTTGTCTGCGGTTCTACCAGAAAGTTCTGTGGTGAATAGACTTGAGGTCTTTGACTCGGCGAAACTTTTAAATATCAGTCCTTTTAAAGAATTGTTTGAAGCCATGGCAGCTGCAAAAGATCACAGAGGCAGAACAGCATTGCATTATGCTGTATTGTCTCAAATTGGTTGTTCGGATGGCGCAGTTCTATTGACAAATGCCCAAAACTTAACACATATAATTAATGAAAGAGACAATTACGGAAGAACACCTCTGCACTATTGTCAAGACGTAAACGTCTACAGGTCACTTGTTAAGCAAGGAGCTGTGGAACAAATACGAGATATTGATGGAAAAACACCGCAAGATCTCAAACAGCTACGAAAAGATGAAGGTAACAGGCAGGATTTGCCTTTGGAAGCAACTCGTGTGCTGGAGTTAATCCTACAAGACGACGATGACGACGACGACGACGACGACGAAGATAAAGAATGGACAGATGACGTCAATAAAATAGGACACCATTTAAATCAGAGAAAATTAGATGCGTGGATGATTTGGAAAGATTCAAAATACGCATACCGTGATCAGTTTTCAACAATTATGTGCGATAAACTCCGACAATTCATGAATAGGTTGTCAGACAGAATCAGAAATATAGATCCAAGATTTGAATGCCGGCCTGTGTTAATTGGCAGCGCTGAAGAAGGGACAAAAACTGGATTACCAGATGAATTTGATTTCAATTTCATACTTACAAAGCTCAGTGACGTGTGTGAAGTTGTTCCATCACCGGAGGCGCCAAGTGGATTTGTTCACCTAAAAAGAAGATGTCATAATGCTGATGACATGCCAGAAAATCAACAAGAGGACTTTGATAGGCTTTTCAGTAGTTACGGTTTTCTTTTGACTACGGAAATCGCATCTAGATTCAGAATTCTGTACTTACAAATAATGAGTGAGCCAGAGTTCTGGGAAGGCGAAAATGATTTCGAGTGGGACCCGTGTAACGAAATCGGTATGGTTTATTTGAAACAGGGAGAACAGTATAACGATTCTGAAATTCCCAATGATTTTAGGCCTTCAGCTCATCCATTCAGTAGTATTCGACTAAAATTGAATCGTCCGATCGACGGAAGATACATGTTCACACTGATATCTGTAGATATTGTTCCATGCATTAAAGTAAATGGTTGGTGGCCAGAAGAGGCGATGTCCGGTGTAAATGATGAAACAAAAGGTGAAGGATGTCATCTGGTGTTTGATCAACCTCAAAGAAAGTATCCATGGGTTCCATTTTCAGATCCATTTGCCAGAATCTCATTTGCACCAGCAGAGAGTCGAATCATCAAAGAGTGTTCAGCTGTTGCAAGAGCAGCGTATATGGTTGGCAAACAGCTGATTCATGATGAATCACAACAAACATATGTTCTGAAGACTTGCCTTTTCTATTGCATCGATGCATTGAAGGATTGCACAGGAAACAGTTTACTGTACGAAGACATAAATCCATAGGAACTCAGATTATTTGTTGAGAAATTGATGCTATGTTTCCACGAATTTTACCTGCAGGATTTCACTCCATGTTATATGATGCCGTCCTTCCATTTGCCAATCAACGATTATTTGAAATCGAATCACGACCAGCTTCTGTACGATTCAAAATTTCCCTACCCTTCGCTTGCTTATAAGTTATATAGCATCGTTTGTGCAACAGAATCTCCAGTGGACTTTTGTCCTCCCACTTCTGAGCCACTTAATGAAAAGTTCAACAAGGATGAGTTAATGAGGAAACTGTCAATGGAAAGGTCATATATTGTCATATATCGACGTGAACAGCAGAGTCCCTTTCGGCAGGTGAAACGGTTCGGTCTGACGGCCAAAGTGATTCGCCGGTCAGGTTGAGTATCAACAGAAAACAAAGTGTACAGATGAATGCTAACACGATCAAAGTGGGAAGACGTGATTGCACAGAAACAAAATAGATGATGTAAGCTGATCGATTGTTTTCATTACAAAGAGAACAAAATATATTGAATAAGCAGCACTTTATAAAATCATTGCAGGAGGCTTGGCTAGTCACGCAGGTCCCGCATGAGATCATAAAGAAAGGTCATGGATTGTCGTAGCTTATTAAACACCTCATCCAATACCGTGGACCACTGCCCAACCCCCACACATACATGTTCGTAGTTTTGTATTTTAGAAGATGACAATGAAAATCAGTCTCAAATGCCTACATGTATCTGTTGTCATTAGGTGATCTGAAAATTGTCTTAATGTCCAGTCCGGAGAAGTACGACTTCTGTACAAAGGACGGTAATGTGCATAAGATGTAAGTGCCCCATGTCACTTCAATATTGAACAGGTAAACACGGATGCTTAGATGAATTTCAAGATCATCGCGGATTTCATGCCTTGCATGCGGTTTCTGAGGTAATGAAAGAATCAACGGAGAAGGCTATTATAATCGATGCATGGACTCATCCAATGTTGGGGATTGCCTTGCGGTGTTGCCCAGAACTGTGGACAGTACATGAATTTGACTCACTATGAGCCACTAAACTTGCAGATAGATACATCAATGAACTTCTATTAGACCCCTAGTCCCCTACGTTCTTTTAGCTTTCAGACAAAGCTTTATTTTTACATGAATAGCAACTGAATTTAGTGGACTTTGTTTTAATAGTAGACCTATTTTAGAAAATATTAGATTGCTCTCTGTTGTCTTTGTAATCGTCAATCGACTTCCTATACCGGTTTGCCAGCATCGTTTCCTCTTCGCGAAGATGTCATCTGAAATCTCCAGACAACCAACTGAGTCAGTGGTGCTGGGAATTCTCTGTTCATCCGTCAACTGAAGTTCACTCGACCATCATATCCACAATGCCGTCTGAGATCGATCAAACGTTGTGATGTCGCTACTGTGTTGCACGCGCTTTCGCTGCAGTCTATCCTCCACAGTATAGGCTACTAACCAATCGATATGATGCGGGTCGTCAATCCGAGCAGTTGCTGCTCCTTTACAGAATTAACCTAGAGAACGTTGTGATGTGGTTACAGTGTTCCTCGAGGACCAGATGGTGACTCAACCGACCGTCTCCTCCGTGTGTCCCGTACGATCTCTCGGCGTCAACACCGCAAGGATCAGATACCAATTATTCAGATTCTCACGACTCGGCCACGGCTTCCTCCACCACGCTTCTTCGCCGCTGGCCACAACACCAACATATCAGAGACATCCGATTGCTGTCTCCATGTTCGAGTCTTCTCAGAGTGTTTGTTTCCGACGAGGAGTGTATACTTACGATACGTATATTATGGCTTCATCGGCTCCTTCAGTCAGTCCAATCGCTACCGCACTTACCTTCGACTACGGAGTCCCTTCCGCTGTTTCCCCCTTTGCCAGAGACTTACGATCCACTGGACACTCTCAATGCCTAACTGGAGCTTAATTACAATTAAGTTGACCTTGACTTTGTCGACGCGCTAAAACAATGCTCTTAACTTATTTCGTGGCTTGAGTGTCTAGATTCCGATCGGCTACCAGAAAACAATTCGGTGCCCGCAGAGTTTTTCGAGCTTCCGAACGATTTATGCACTTGTCGGCGTATTTAATTAATTAACAGCGCCTACTCATAGACGTCGTGCACTTGTGCACTTCACTAAGTGCACAAGTGCTGTCTGCCTGCCATGACGAATTCACTCATCTGGCATATGAGCGCTGACAGTAGCCTTACCATGAGGTCACGCTTCGCTGGACAGCGTATGTTCGCTGTCACGTTATGTACGTCAGATTCTGCGAAATCTGTCACCTAGGTCCGCGTGCACCTATGTTACGCAAGCACCTCCAGTGCTTTTAAACCGTCTCAGATGTCATCGATCTCGATAATTCTTCAAGTTGAGCCATTCTCGTCTTCTGCTTCAACCCAAGAAACTTCCGTCCCACTCTTTCCTTCGAATGTCAGGACCTCGTTGTTTCTCCAACCTTATCTTGATCCCCGCTCATCAATGACCCGAGAGTCATTTTCGTTGCCCCGACTCCACTATCCTCCCATAGTCTTAATGCACGCTGCACAGAACAATCATGCTTTTAGTATTTTAACTAAAATTTTAGTTTGTAGTTTAGCTTGCATATTACGTTTTGTTTTATGTGAACCATTGTATCGTTTTGCCTGCTTTAATATCTTACAAGAAAATCCTATTACATGCCTATTACTGTTGCTTTGAACATGTTTATCTTATCCCATATACGCTCACAATATCTGTCAACATTATGGATTTCATATCTTTATTTTACTATTATACTTTTATGTATCTGTAACTGGATTTCATTAAATTACTTTTAAATTCTATTGTTAATTCTCTTTTTCTAACAGCTACCTCCCAAAACAGACGACACAAGAACTCTCGTGTAAATCTCATAGAGGTATCTTTATAAGATTACATATTCTCATCATAGATACATCAATGAATTTGTATGGCTTTTTATTAGCTTGCAGCCTAAACAGCAGCTGAATTGAGTCAAATTTGTTTTAATAGTAGGTCTATTTTACGAAATATTTGATTTGATCTCTATTTGCCCAGGATATCTTTGCACGTTAGCACAATCATCGTGAGATTATTATGGGTATTGGGTATTATGCTGTTAAAGCAACATAACCTTTTTTTAAATGCAGCACAATCACGCAACTGTTGTTAATTCCATATGAAATGCTTCAAACTGCATTGGTTTTCAGGACTTCTCTTTGGATCCTGCTAGTGAAGCTTACAATGCTCTGCAGTCGTTAGAAGTTTCGCTGCCCAGATCCCTCTAATTTCATCCATGCACTGGGTCTCCCGACCTATTGAAAGTCGCTTCCGGTGCTATTTTTGATGCATAGATACAGACATACACAAAAAATTACTACCCAGGACAAGGGATGATCACATCTGCTATACGATAATTAATTTTTAGTCGAGAGTATACTTATTGCATTCATCAATTATTTAAAATGTTTGACTGCATAGAAGCACATATGTTTTCAGGTGGAGCTCCATCTCGCCTGTTAATTTCACCTCTCCTCCGCCTGCACTCTCTGCTACTTTCCACTCACGAGTGAAAACCGAACTCTTCCAGCTATACTATTATTCTGTTTCCACTCCTGTGCCGCCACCGATTGTCACCGTAGCAACTTGCTGTCTCAATGGCGTTACCTTCCGCATTCTGAACAGGCACCGGCACTTACAAAAGCAGCCTGGCAATAATTGCTGACTTGATTTTATATAAAGCCGGTTTCGTGTGACGCTGAGAAATTTCAAAAGTTTATTCAACTTGCATAGTGGTATTGTTCATGGAAAGCAGAATCTTTACAGGAGGGACCTTAGGGGCAACTTGAATAGGATAATGCTACTAGCGTGTAAGACTGGTCTGTTTATGCATTTCGTCTTCTGCGAGGATGGATAAACGAAATCAGAAGTTATTTCCCATCCAACCACTTTCCTCAATTCGCTCCTGTTTAAACTTAACACCTCTCTGTCCTTCAGTAATAGCATACTTTAATTTGGAAATCATTATATAACGTGGCTGCTCCATCCTTCTGGATCGGATGCAGTGGCATAAATCATGGGGTGGACAGAGGGGGACAGTCTCCCCCCAAAGTTTTGACTTAAGCCTTGCGGTCCCCCCCAAAAAAATCCGGCCCTCGTAGGTACTCTGTCCCCCCAAAGTTATGTATAGATTTTCGCCTCTGATCGGATGATCCGGTGATCCTGCCCTGTCTTCCCTCTCCCCCTTTCCTCAAGCTCTTTCAACTGGCAAGAGACTAACTTATACTATGCAACAGTAGGCCTATACATGTGCTTTCACTTTGCACAATCACAAAGACAAGCACACAACAACCACGAGTATTAGGGCCAACTCACAAAAAAACATTTCAGTTTTCTGTAACTACTAGGCCTAACTAGTACTAACTACTTTCGCTTTCATTAACAAATCTGATGTCATCGCATTTATAGACACACGCATAAAGTTTCCAAAAGTTTCCTCCTAAATTCCGCACTTTCGGTTCCTCCACCATCATTGCCAATCATCGACCATCATCTGCCTAAGGCTTCTCTACCCATCACCCCTCGGACTTTTCACTGAAAACTGTAACCTCTCATCGCTTCCAGCATTCATACCCAGACTCATCTGATCCATAACCTTCCAATTCTCGACCCAATAGACACCCGCCGTAACATCTAGGCTACTCTGCCCCTCCGATCCTCTGGCTAACAGACTCGAACCTCCTTCGGAATACTCTTTGAGACAACCTCTCTGACTCGACGCAGCGCTCTCGAATAAGCTGGTGCCCTGCTCTTGGCTATCGAGTGGCGCTTAAGAGATTTGGAGTTTACGATTACGATTACGAGCAAGACAGTCTTACTTCGACTTCATGGCGAATGCATTTTTGTCGAACATTGCATTTACTTATGAATTCGTCCAGAACTGTGTCAATGTCCAATGCTTCCAGCTAGGTACTCTGATGACAGTTCAACACTGCAATGGTGTTTAATCTTGTGTGTTTAATAATGTTTCGCAGATACGCTTTCAGTCACCTAAGACCAGAAAATGCCCTAAATGTCCTAAAAGGTACTGGGGCAAACTATACTCTCGCCCCAGAACCTTGATGAGTAGGCCTACTGGGGCGAAAGTCCCTGTTGCCCCTGTGGAGTCGGCGCCTATGACTGGCAGAGCTGCTATTGCATTCCTCATATTCACTGTTCCTCTGCTCATCTCGTCTCTCATCCACCACTATCTGCCTCAGGCTCCTCAATTTATAACTCCTCAGACTTTTTTATTCAAAACTAAAGTCCCAACTTTCACCGCCTTCAGAGTTTCTCTCTCTCTCTCTCTGTTGTCTTCTGGGATCCGTGTGAAATACGAACACGATACACCCAACGTGTTCGGGCAATATTAGTGGTACAATGTGAGATACACCTTATGAACGCAACCATATCTATGTAGGGCTTTCGTTAATCTAGGGTTTTTGATGTTGCGCGGATTTTCCCAATTGGATTACCCAGGCAGTAAACCACTATAACCAGTGATTTTGGAATAACGAACAGGATATGGAGATGAGAAGCAGAGTTAACAAAAAATTTAAAAGAACCAAGTCAAGAATATACCAGACTATATATGATACGGCCGATTTTCCTATTCGGATCGGAATATTTGGACAATGCGAAAAGCAAAATGAAAAAAGAATTATTTAAGCAGAAATGAGTTGACTGCGCGGAAGATTGAAGAGATTTCAAGACTACAGAAAGTAAGAAACGACTACATAAGACATTCATTAGGTATCCAAAAAACTCTGCGCTAGACAAAAGCGTGGAACAAAGACTCCGACAGTTTCGATATACATGTAGAGAGATGGCCAGTTGACCGAATCCCACACAAAGCTTCGAAGGACAAAGAAACAAATGGCATGCAGACAAGGACTACGCTGGATTTATAATATAAATGAGGACATAGCATCACTTGAACTAAAACCAAGATGAGGAATGAACTTGACAAAATTAATGACCGACGAAAATGGAGACAATTTTTTCGTACCTATCGCCGCAAACGTCTGAGTAGCTGGTGTCAGGAACTGATGATAATGATGACATCCAACGTGTTCAGGGAAGTATTGGAACATTGTGGTTATGCATGCAATCACAATATTCACGTAATATAAAACGTCTTTAAGCAACGTTGAACATAGATATATAACCATATCTGCCCCAACTGCTACATTGGTTAACGCGTAGGTTGTATACCATATACTTCTTTGTGTATGAAAGCGTGCGGATCGCGGTTCGCTCCTGAAGCTGGCTTATTTCAAAGTTTAAATCTCGGGCTATCACAGTCCGTACACGGGTGCCTTTAACGGCGTGGCACCTATTCAAACGGGGAGCGATGGTGAAGTATCTCAGCCGATCAATTCACTGATAAATGAGCAGGGTCGAGGCCATTGTCCCTAAGGTCGCTATGTAATTCATTCATTCATATAGAACATTTGTACAGCGCCCATTCAAGAAAAACTACTCAATATCGAGTAAGGCCCACATTTCATTTTGTATATGTATAGCCATCGTTAATCCAGGGTATTTTTGTTAACTGATGTAGTATAATTCGTTCGTAATGACATTTAACATCCTATTGGCTAGCACAGAGAGCTCCTCGATCTGAGTAGTAAATCTTGAAGGGGCGCTATGTAAATGTTCATTTACAAGTATACATTACGATTTTGTATGCTGCATGGGTTGTCACAATCGGAAAACCCATGCAGATATCCGTTATAACCACTGATCCTTTTGGAATAGACCTACTCTCAACAAGGACCTATTGTTATATATAGCCTACAGAACTCAAAATTTAGTTACAACGTCGTGTGACTAGCTTTTGGACGCATCTCCTTTATTGGCCTATAAAAAAATTCAGTTTTATTGTATCTATGAATTCAAATCGACGAATGTTTGCGAAGTAAAAAAATTCTCGGTGGAGATAAAAAAAACACCACATTTAATAAAAGAAACAAATTTTGCAGTGGGGCTTGATCTAGGGCATAAGCGCAACCACCCTATGGGACTCGTGGGACGCGTCCCCCCCCAACTTTCTGAACAGGTTGGGACGGCCGTGGACGCGTCCCCCCAACTTTCGAACAGGTACGGTCCCCTCCAACTTTTGAAGATTGTGAGGCAAACAAGAGCAGCCCAAAATGCACTCCATTTGCATCAAATGCTCAAACTTGCGTTGGCTTCTGGGGGCTCCGCCCCAGACCCCGATTGGGGAACTTACGACGCTCCCATACCGCCTATAGTCGTTAGAACTTCTTGTCTTCTTCCGCAATCTCTCCCTCTGTACCATTAATGCCAGTATACTACAAGGCTCTGCCTTGGACCTACTGACTTTGTCATAGCTTATTTCTAGCCTTAAACCTAAATACAGTAGAAACCGTCTCCCTAAATATGGCGACGATAGTTACTTGCAAGCTGGTCCCTGCTTCCTGCATTGACAGCAGTCTTTCTGAACTTGACCATATCTCTAAGTGGGCAATGGGCATCCATTAGCAATCTTAAATTAAACCATGCTATGACCAGAGAAATGGTTGTCAAACGATCGAGGTCCAAACCTATTGCCCTCCCTCCTCTCATCCCTGGCATCGAGCGGGTCCAGGAGATGGCTATTTTGGGTGTCACTATCTCTGATCGGATTGGCTTTGGGGCACACATGGACAAAATATGCTGCAAAACCCGAAAATCCATGTTCGCGCTACGTGTTTTGGTCGCTCGTGCACGGTTACCACTGTGAACGTCTCTTTGACATTGTTAGGAGCTACTATCCTCGCACGGCTACGTTATGCCTCCTCTGTTTGGTGGGGATTTGCCACAGTGCCACTGTAGGGGAACATAAACGCCTTAACGGTATTCTGAGAAAAATGACCCGTCCAGGCTTCCTCCCTGCCGATTTTCCTAGTCTTGACAAACACTAT